>CM056555.1:13526395-13993895 GCA_029721515.1 Synanceia verrucosa
ACTTGCATTTCCGTACCTCAAATCGGATTAGACCCTCAACTAGCTAAGTCTGTAGGTTTACGTTGATTTAACTGTTTTTTAATATTATGTGATTACAGGTCCCAGGACAGTAGTCCACCCAAAAGCTCGTATCATTGCAGAGGCAGGACCTATCGTGATTGGAGAAGGCAATTTGATCGAGGAACAAGCTCTGATCATTAATGGGTAATTCAAGGTTCCTTGTACATTAGTGTACAGTGTAATATGGAGTATGTTACTGTTTCACGTGTAGTGCAAGTTTTTTTTGCATAATGACTGCCTCTGCTCTAAAATGATTCTCTACTGCATCATAATAATGAGCTTGTTTATTCTGCCCTACAGTCACCCAGAAAACATCACACCAGAGTCTGAGGTGGAACCGAAGACAATGACCGTCGGCATGAACAATGTTTTTGAAGTTGGCTGTGGTATCCTTTTGATTTGCAGTTAAACGTTTTTATATTTTAATCACTTCATGAATCATAACTATCAAAAATCAATGCTACCTTAGCTGATAACCATCAGTATCACAGGCCTTAAAAATTGGGGACAACAACGTGATTGAGTCCAAAGGTGGGGTATTTTTGTTAGGCTTTCAGTGTGTTTATATTGTGTGTATATATATTTTTTTCTTTGTAAGACCCAAATGATTTGCAGTGAGGTGTTTTACCACTGGAGGACCACAATAGAAATACGCCTTCAGGTAATGCCTGCAGTCCAATCAACTCACCATATCAAATATCCTCTCTTTCGTTGTCTAGCGGACGTTGGCAGGAATGTGATCCTCACCAGTGGCTGTATCATTGGAGCCTTCTGTCAGGTCAACACCTGTGAAGTCATACCTGAGAACACGGTCATCTACGGCTCTGAATGTATGAGGCGGGTCCAGACAGAACGACCACAGGTACCACAGCGCTCCATTTACATTTTGTGTGTACAGGTAGACCATTTAAAATGAAGGTTTGTCTGTTGAAAATGGCAGAATGTGTATGAATGTGACAGTAGTCATAATTGGCAGGTGGATCACCAAACAGCCAAGGAAGTGCAGCGTCGAGTGTGAAGTTGCTGGATGAACAGCAATTCAAGCTATTGGCTCACTTTGAATGTGTACTAGTGTTTATATAATCACAGATTTTGCCCGTCTTTGAAGCATTTCTTTCATGTCGGAGAGCTTGTACAAAGATAAATATTAAAAGGCAATCTTTTCAACTATGCTTTGTGCGAAAAGCACACTTTGCATACACATATATCAAATCTCAAACATGGAAGTCTCGTGTTTTTAATTGTTTTTTTTTTTTACTTAAGCAAAACAGATTATGAAATCATGATATTTCATCATGATATTTCTACTGTGGTTTAAAATAGTAGCTCATTTTTTTTCTAAAACATTGACAGATTGAAAGTATTGCAAAAAGACACCACTTGTAAGTTCTGAACATGTTTGCTTTTTCATTTTTTACAGCCCCAGACTCTTCAGCTCGATTTTCTGATGAAGATTTTGCCAAACTACCATCATTTGAAGAAAACAGTCAAAGCTGGTCATAATGCTAACTAAAATGTAACACTGTTGAAGTTGGCTAGCAAACCCATATTTAAATAGGTCTTTCTGGAAGGATGAATGAATGTATATACTCATAAAATATTTACCAAGCATCACCTGTTATTTGTTTCTACTTATAACTGCAGGAGCCGATTAAGCATTTTTATCTTCATCTTTTCTAAGAGTAATTAAATTAAAAAAAAAAAAAAAAAAGCTTTGTATGTGCTTTGTATGCTCATTTATGATCACAGTGATTACTAGTAGTTTCACCACTAGGTTGAAACAGTGCAGTGAGAATACATTAGCATTAATATACTAAGTGACATTAAAACCGCAACATTGTATTTTTTTTCTATATTAATTTGAATTTTCATTATTTATTAGGCGACTTAACTTGGTATGATACTGAACATGAAAGAACAAAAGCAACAATAGAAAAATAAAATCGTCATGGATTACAGTATCTTGTGTGATCGTCGTGGCATAGACATGATGAGTGCGTTTTTCCTCTGGGTTTTTAAAGCCTTGACCAGTTGAGCTCAAATCACCAAAAGAACTCATTGAAAGCTTTCAAACAATGTCCTAACGATTCAAACATGCAAAAACAGGGATTGGTACCGTCTGCCACGTTAATTTATTGTTTGAGCTGAAAAATGTGGCTCCATAGTTTCAATAGCCACGAGTGGTAGTAAACAAAACATTCTTTGTATACAAAGTAGTTGTATCCAATTTTATTTTACATTGACTTTGTTGCATTTTTAATGCCTCTTAGTGTAGAATCTCTTCAGTGTACATCCACATTTTGGAAATAGGGGACACAGTATTACTGGCCTAACAGTCACTGCAGTGTGTGTAAATTAAGCAACGAGGCAGTATCCTATAACTGTAATTTATTAAAATAAGTTCAAAAAGTTTTCAGTATTTTAAACCATTATGCTGCACTGTAAAATAATTTAAATACTTTGAATTTTCATGACAAATAATGTCCAAAATGTTTCATGCTGTGTGGGAGACCTCGATGTGATGCACGACACAACACAAGCTGGTTTTCTGCTTCCTATTAAAAATGTTGCAATCAGACTGTAGCACTTTAAAATAAAAGCTTCCGCACACCTTTTTTGATCTACTTTATAAAATGCAGGAAAAAAGGTGTTTACCCACGTCAACCTCATTTATATTTTAACAGTACGGTTGCAGCACCCCCCTTAAGGATGGTGGCTTTGGTAAGGGTATTCGGTGTCCTTAAATGGTCTCTGTACGCTTTTCCTCCAGTCGTCACTGATCAACAAAGAAACTAAAAAGGATTCAACAACACAGTTGCTATTTAATCTGTGTAATACAAGACCACGGATCACTGAGAGGAGTGCAAAGAAAGAAAAAAAATAAGTGACTTTTGACAGCCATGAAAAAAGTCTTTGTATCCTAGTGTGGCCAGGGTCTCCATCTGCAGCCATTTCTGATTTACAGGCTGGACCTCACTTCTTAACAGGAACACCGTCTGAATAGTCCTCCAGTACACCTGCCAAGTGGTTGTTGTGGGTCTTGAAGTGTCTCTTCCTCTGCCCACCTTGCTTCTTCCTCTTTTGAACTGGTAACTGCAGTAAGAAGTGCAGAAAAAGAATGAGCACTGATTAAGACGTTTGATTAACAAAGTACAAAATGTCACCTTTCAATGCAACTTGTCAACATGAAATACATCAGAAATTATTCTTAAATTTGGGAGGTTAGAATGAAAAATCAAGGAGATGGGAAACCAGGAGACACTGACCACTTTCTTTGGTCCTGTTTCTTGCATGGAGGTGATGCCTTGTTTCTTCAGGTATTCCTCAATCTTCTCCTCATCCATGGAATCAACTGGAACACTCCTCCACAATTTCTGGAATTCTTCAATTGAGAAACAAATTTTTGATCCAGAACCACATAGATGGAACAGATATTATTTTATAACACTTAATTATTTTATGACTTTGATAAAACGTGAATTAACAAAACAAACCAAACATTCACACAAAAGTAACGTTACTGCGTTGGGACTGATTATGTATCCGTAGAAATAAATATGTTCATGTTAATGCAAGGTGCAATAAACACAATTTTAAAATTATTGTGCATATGTTAATGAGAAGCCAAACCAAAACAAGAAAAAAAAGAGACATATTTTAATCTGACTACCAGATATTAAATTGACAAAAATATATTTTACAATTATATGAAATGGGGGAAAAAAGCAAATCTGAACTCAGATCTATGTTGACAGTTTTGCAATTTTGTATGTTGTAGCCAGATTTTTAAAAGTGCAGTTGTGATGAAGATGTACATCAACCAGAAGCCTCTCTGGTGCGGAAGAGAGTTAGGGTGGCTGACACAAAAACATGAACGGTCATATCTAGAGCGAGTGTCTGGTTTGTCCATACTGGGCTACTGTAGAAACCGGCTCTATGAAATGGACCAACTCTGTACATAGATGTATATACATCTCATTCAAAGTTAACGAAAACACAATGCTTCATATTTTCAGGATTACACACTAAAGAAAACACTTCTTAATATTATATTCTATTTCTGCCAAGAGATCCCCCAGATGCTGCGCACTGTTCCTTTAAACACAGAAATCACTACCAGAAAGAAACACAGCCGAGACAGACAGACAGACAGACAGACAGACAGAGACATATCACAACTGACTGACCTTCGTCTACCATGAACTGGCAGTGCTTGTCGTTGTAGAACAGGATCTTCTTCTTATCTGGTCTTGTCACAAAGATGATCTGATCCCCTAAAGCCTGTGAACAAACAACAGTTCCATTATTAAAAATAACTGTGCAGTATCTGCCATAAATGATGATAGTAATAGCATAAAGTACATTTACTGTGTTACCTTGATGGCCTTGGCAGAGTTGGGCAGCCCCTCCTCCACGTCGTCCAGCAGAACTCCTCCTAGGCCCAGCTGGTCGTGTTTGTCCAGCAACCTCAGTAAGGCCTTCTTGTCCTTCAGATTGTACTTGGGCTTGAAGGCGTACGTCCCATCCCGAACATCAATTTTCGGGTTGTTGACCAAGGCCTGGGATTGTCAGAAAGTAGAAAGAGTAGATGTCACATTTCCAACAAACAATGTGAAATTTTCTTCCTCTAGGCCTCTTTCAATCAAAAGTTGTGTGACGTTGTGAATAATCGTGGGATAATGGGAGTTAGGATTCCTTCACTGCTTTTTACCAGGAGCCAAACTGTCTGCAGAGGTCTCCTCCTCTCCAAAACAAATAGATTAAAACCAGTATACAGTACTGAATACAGGTTTCACGTTAAAATTCAGTGCTGCTCCTACAGTGAACATAGGACGTCTTCAAGGAACAGCGAGCTCAAAGGGGGGATATGATGTCATTATCTCTTTGAGTGCCACTGACATCAGTGTGTTTGATTTGATTTTCAGTCAAAGCATCTCAATTTTTGTATGTACTTTTCTGCAAGTAACAATCTTCTTAGTGGCTTCTCTCTGACTCATCACACAGGATGATGTGACTGTTGGTCACATCAGCCTACAGACAGTACAGTATGTTGTGTGTGTCACTGGATGTTTCTGTGTGTGTGTGTGACTGTGAGAGAGAGATATATTTCAGCTGTGAAAAAGGTGTCGGATAAAGACATGCATATTCTTGGTGACAAATAACAGCAAGTATAACACATAAGAGACGTGAACACACCTCAGTCATGAGCCACTGTTTCTGTTTCATGCTGATGTCAAGAAGTTTGGTCTCATCCAGAATCTCATCCAGAGTCAGGCAGTGTGTATCCCCATTCTGATGCCTTGTCTGGGAGTTGAGGACAATGCATATCCACAGTCAACAAAGTACAAAATTTTCCTGCTCCTTGCTTATTTTAAAATACCTTTGACAGTTTTTCAGCCAAATGTCTACTGTGACTTTGCATCTCACATCACCAACTGTCAGGGTGTTTACACGAACAGATGGCACAAAAAATGCACACATTAAAAGAAAATCTGTCAAGTTGAGTGCGAGTTCTGCAGCGAGGGATAAGTCAGTCAGCTGGTGTGACAGGGCATGGATGACTTTTTGCAGTGTCGCAGCATGATAAACAAGCTGTTAACGTACCAAAAGAAAGACTGAGGACCAAATGTTACACAACGGACATGACTAATTCATTGGACTGACACAACAGACAAGTCAAGCTTTTAAAGAGCTCTGATGAAGATGACAAGACGCTTACAAGAAACCTAGTAATTAAGTTAAATGCTGTTGTGGGAGCTCCTTTTTTAATGGACAAAACATCTCCGGAGGATTACCTTCATATAATTGACTATCTTGGCGAGGCAGCCAAACTTGTACCCAGAGCTTGTCTTGATGTTAAAGTTGCCATTACTGGACTCTGAGGAAAAAAGACAACAACAAAAAACAGTTCAGGCAAAAATAATGTGACATTATTTATAGTAAAGACTGACACCAGTGGACCACACAGAGCTCCCAGATTTTTGTTGAGTGAAACAGTTTAAAAATAATATACTACATTTGCACACATGTGCATCCATTTTAAGACAAAAAAACAAACAAACAGTTATTTAAAAATTACTCTAACATTTGAATGGCACGTATTATTCTACAGCTTTCTTACTGTCAACAAATATAAAAAATAATGCATCTGTGACTCATGTCTATTTGTTCCTACTGATGTTATAATTTGTGAGTCACAAAGTTAAAGGTTTGCAACTATTTCTGGCAGAGGATTAACACACGCTGATGAGCGAACTGAACATATTTCATTCTATTTCCTTAACATACTAGCTTTAGTTGTTCTTCTAAATGTAAATTTGGATTTTAGATTCTTTGGTTTATTTGTTCTGATTATTCCATCAACTGATTCCTTTCACAGAAACACAATTTTCCATAAGTTTTGTCACAATTCCTTTTTTCAGATCTTTGTGCATTTCAAGTTATACTTGCTTTATTTTTTTAAAATAAATCTTTTCTGAATGATGATTGGTAAAGTTGTTTACGGTGGACCATGTCACCCAGTGCAAGTGGTTCATTCATGTTTTTCCAAAGTAACCAACTAAATAAATGGAGATCAATGGCACAGATGAAGAAGGCATATCACACATATCAGGCTATGGCTACACTAAAAGTTGATAGTTGGATTATTGTTAGTTTCTGTGACAATAAGTAAAATGTAGAATGTCACAAGCCTCATATTTTAACGTACCAAAAAAAAAGTGCTGAAAATACAGCAGGAGTAGTACATGAGAGAGATCTGACAAGAATGATTTGACATCCGGCCAGCTGGTCACTTGCCAAGCTGAAAACAGACGCTGGTTCATGAATGATTCATGATGAAGGGAGGGAGCTGCTGTTGCTGTGAGCTGCACTGTGGGCAGGACGCTGACATTGTGACAGGCCACTAAACGAATGGTGCAGAGGCAGGGCTAAAAGAAAAGAGCCAATGATGGAGAGAGGAGCTTGTGCCGTTCAGCTGAGGCATGAAGAGCTGCAAGGAGTGGCGGAGGGAGCGAGCAAGTGCACGAGCAGCAGCTGAAAGTGCACGGAGGAAAATAGGTTGAGGAGTGAACGCGGAGGAGGGAGAGAGTGCAAGACAGAGCAATAGGTGGAGCACTGAAGATAGGAGGAGAGGCTGCATCTCTTCGCTTGCATCTTCTAAAAGACTGAGCCAGACACACAGGTGAGTGAGTCTGCATATTTTTTTTCCAGAAAGGCATCATCAAAATAATATGTGTGTTTGACAGCAGATCATAACAATCCACAGTATGAATTTGAGCTTCTGGCTCCACTTGGTCTCACCATGTAACTATGATGACTATAAGGGCATTTTGGAGTGTAATCCTGTCAATAATACAATTTTAAATGCAGCAGATCTATAAATATGAAGCACACTCCTTCTGCATCTGAGAGATCATAAAACCGCAAAACACCACATGTAATAATTACGTATGGGAAATAAAATCCAAGCTGTAACAATAATTAAGCAAAGCGCTTTAGGGGGCACTTGTAATATTTAGGCCAAAAATGAGCACTCACGCAACAGATTAAATAAACATGGACGTCCGTCTGCACTCTAACCACTAGAAACTGTACATGTGTCTGTATGCATCCTGTCTGTGTTTGTGGAGATGCATGACTCCTAATGCAGCTCTTAAGACAAATCAATGAGGGGCCCGGCAGCTGTGAGGAGCCAGTGGGGCATTAGGAGTGTGTTTGGTGTGTGTGTGTGTGTGTGTTTAATGAGCGGCAGTAGCTGTGAGCCAGAAGTCACTATATGATCCTAAAACACCTTAAGAGCCTGGCTGGGGTGTGGCAAGGATAGCAGAATCTGTCATTGTGTATGTGACTGCTCTGACAAAAGGAAAGGGGGGGGACACATTTGTAACGAGGGGTTGTTGTCATGGCAATGAGTTGAAGTGAAACTCATTGTGAAAAGTGAAAATTGTTATGAGCAGTGTCTGCGATAAGATGATGCTAAAGAGGGGGGTTAAGTTGCACTGATGTAGAAAGAATAAACAAATAAAACTACGACTGTCAAAAGTAGCACATTAAAGACATTAATCAGCGTTAGAGTGATTAATCAGCATTAACATGAATAATCAGCTTTAACATGATTAATCGCGTTGTGCTATGGTAACTCTACTTGGACAAATTGCCCGAAACATGTTCCCAGAGATGTGCTGGCAGGTCATGAAGCAGAACTCCATTCAAAAAAATCAAATAAACTAACAAGGCAGTCGTAACTAACGATCAAACATGCTGATAAAATTAGATTAACCATCTTTTTTTGAATCTGTCCAAGCTTCTCCTGTAATTCAGCAAACAAATAATCCACCAAAGAGCATCGATAAAGTGTTCATTTGTAATGTGAAAAGGATGAAAAGGAAAAGAGAAAGAAACGTTCTTTCCATAAACATTAGCACGTCTCTGGCAACGCATTTTGGGCAGTTTGTCCAAATAGAGTTGTCATAGCGATTAATCAGCATTAACTCCAATAATCCGTTTAACTTTGACAGCCCTAAACAAAACATGAAACACTTACCACACTCTGTACTCGTTGTAAACAGGCGTGCATCAGTAACCCTGAAGTCACAAATTTCACTGCCTTACCTGGCCCAGTTTAAATCACGCTGTTGAAACAAACATTCTTGGCACTTTTTTGGTCATTTCCTGAATTGAAAATGTCTTGAGACAACTGAAGTCACGACAACAACAGGCTCTATCACATTACTGCAGTGAGCAACACAGAAAACCAAGTAAACATCATGTCCATCTCTGTAAAAACACTGAAATACCCTTTCTTACATACAGGGTAACATGTTTTTACACCCAATAAGCCCTTTTGCAATTCTAAGATCATAGAAGAAACACCCACAAAAATAACCTAAAGGGGTTAGTGTGGAACAAAAAAAAAAAAAATTATTTATTAATCCCAGTTGCTAGTGCAAAGTCCTAGTCCAAAAAAAAGGCACTTATGCCCCCTTTCCTCAACTCATTTCTGTGGTTCACTCAAGTAATCTGGGTCAGCTTCCTTGCTCTCAGTATGTGATTTAAAAAAATGTGTGTGTTTTTACAGCACGTATGTGGACTTGTGTGAGAGAGTGTGTGTGTGTATGTGTGTGGGCAGGCAGAGACGCTGGCACTCTTTTTATAGCTGAAAAAAGACAAATGGCCTGACAATGTGTATATTACCGTACATCTTTTAACTTTACTACTAGATTACAGTTCCTGAACATCAACATCCTCATAGTCACATTCCCTGTGTAGCCATCCATTACAGCCAGGCTTTTAAGTCTATTTTTGTTCTGAGCAGATGGCCTCAGTAGGGTTTATGCTCTTTTCCAATATCACCTTTTGCTCTAATTACACATTGTCTTCACATTTTACTAAAAACTAAATCTAGTAAGGGTATGTCCTTGTCAAATAGTACACTGGCTGTGGAAAAGAGAAACTCTTCCTTCTTCTGCTGCATACTTTTTTTAAAAAAAAAAAAATTCATTATCTCACCATGGAAACAAGTGTTTCACAACCACTGTTATCTAATTTGCTGTCCCTACTGTTGTCTCCACCTCGGGTGAAACCCAGAAGCAAACAATGGTATTAATAATGTGTCTTTCTCCCTGTTTCTGTCACTGCAAACCAGAAATCATGGCCAACATCACCGCCACTATTCACCCAAGTAATCTCCCAGAGGCGGTCCCTCTCCCCCGTGTCTCCATGCAGGTCCAGGAGGTCTACCCTTTCCATGATAGCTGGAATGTGGCCTGCTTCATCATCCTTCTGCTCTTCATCCTCACAGTTGTGTCTCTGGCTGCCTTGGCCGTGCTCTATGAGCTATTGGACTGTGGTTGCTGTGCCAAAGGGAAGACACATCACCAGCTACAGGAAGAGGAGCCGGGAAGCTGCAGCAAGCTTATGACCAGCATTTGCAAGGAGCCGGAATCCCGCACTGAAGTGGTATAGGGACAGCAAGGATGAAGATAAGGAAGAGTGGGAAGTCGGGTTGCATTTCTGAACGGGGCAACACGCAGTGCAACGCTAACCCCGATGGCCTGAGAAAAGAACTTCTTATAAAAGTGCCCAATAGTGGTTCTATTGCTCACAGTTGCGCACAGAAAAGATCAGATGAGGCAACAGAACAATGTTAATAAGGAAGGGAGCTGTTCATTTGGGTTGATTCTTATTAGCTTTTCGTTTCAGTTAAGAGGAAATCTTCACTCATCTGTATACACTACCACTTAACACAAAGAGAGGAGCCGGAAAGCCATATTCTATACCAGAAACAAGACCAACAGAAAGACAGTGCACTGAGTAGTTTATTAACATAGTGCTAGAAATAGTGCTAATAGTGTGGCCAGGTTAACATAGAGACACAAATATCAGCAAGTTTGAAAAACAAGTACAAGTTCAGTGGTATCTGCCTGTGAGTACTGCATGTACCTGAGAGCTGCCTGTAAAAGGTTGTATACTGACAGAAAATGTTGATCAAATCTACAGACTTCAATATCCTACTTTCCCCAACAGGACCTGATAAACAACAAACAAACAAGCTCAGCTGGACAACACAGTTGTTGTTTAAATAAAGCTTGTGTTTCTCTGTTCTTTAGTAAAAGGTTTGTCGGTGTTGTCAACATGTTTAGCATTGCAACATTATCTCATGACATGTGACAAAGTGATGTAAATTCCATTCATCTTGAGCACAATGTATGACTTCAAAGACCTAAAAAATACCTAATAAATTTGTCACAGAATTATGTTCCAGCCTGTTGTTTCTACTGCTATTAAGATAGATGACATGGTTTGTCATGTAAATTGTAATGCTGGGCAATGATGAAAAAGATGATATTTTGCTGATATTTTGCCCTTAGGCTAAACTTACATTTTCAAATGGATCAACAAAACCTTGAGTCTGGTTGGAAGTGCTTCTCCAGTAGTCCTAAACCAAGTCAAATGGATTTTATCTTGGGCACAACATGACATTATTTTTCTTGCATAGTCTTGGTGTGGGCACTTACCACAGTTTCTATTTCTGTATTTACTTGTATGTATGTGTGGGTGTGTGTTGAACACGACAGTTATCACACTGCAGCTTTCGCTCTAATTAACTCTTACATGCATACCCTGGGTCTTTAGCAACCTGGGACAATATTACATCATCTAATTCATTCATTTGATTCCATTAAATTCTCAAATCCCCAATACTGATCAAACTATTTGTTTGCAAAAATGTTCTGATGCCAAATGCCTGAAATCTTTTAAAGTGTTTTTTTTTTTACATAAAAATTTTAGTATGCAGTTTTATTCACTGTACACTGGATGCAAGAGATAGTAGGTCATATTGTGTTTACCCAATTTGGCCTCAAGATGTCACTGCCACCTCACTATTAATTATGAATAAACACAGAGATAATGATGAAAGTTGTGCTTACTACCTCTGTGACACAGTGGTATACCACCTGGGTATCAGGTATAGTGCAGAGCAGCATTTTCTTGGACACTCATGGTTTCATGACAGTAAATTAAGCCTGGAGCTGAAGATGTACCCAACAGGAGAATAAAAATAAGTTGATGATGTGAGCTCTGAACGGGGAAACTGTCCAGATACCATCCAACTAATGGACCCAAGGGAACTAGGACTGATGAGGGAACTTTGTAGCTCAACCACCTGGTGGTGAATGCACTGCTATAATGAAAGTAATTTTCTTTGAGAAAGAGATGCCACAACTTCCAAAAGCTGATCTAAAAGTCCTTCCAACTCACCCAAAAACACAGTGATGAACACCACAATCATGCTTTACAAGGCCATTCATTCCAACAGTCAAACATGTTAATTCTTCAAAGGTCTTCTTCACTTACCAGTGCTGTGTTTGGACCCAGAGGAGCTCTCCTTGTCAATTTTAGGCTTCTTCTTCTTGTGTGATCCAGAGTCTGAGGCAGCCTGTCTTTTCTCTACAGCTGGAGTAGACAAAGCTCTTTTCTTGAACAGTTCCCGCTCCCTCAGTAGAGCTGGATCCATCCTGAATAACAGAGCATAAATACATATATATGTACATATCTAAAAAACTGCAATGATTTAATGAAACAAAATATACACAGTGATCGATCAAATACTAGTGTCTCTCTTCAAATAGAGCCTTGTTGTTAAAGCAGATATTTCACATAAACCAAATACTAGTTGGCAATTATATTTAACGCACACTTACTCTCTTCCATAAGCATCAAATATCATATAGTGCCACAGCAATCAAGGAACTAACCTTTTAGAGGCCTGGGGATCAGGAGCTCCCTGATTTGAAAATACAGCCTTAACTAGAATATATTACAGATATTATTGGGCGTCATTTTTTTTTTCTAGCTGAGCTCTAAATTTGTACTACAGGTATAACTGATCCCAACAAAAACGACATATAAATATTCCATCAAAATGAAGGATCTGTAGTCTTGCACCAGGTCAAACTGGCGTCAGTGAAGTAAAGGCACCAAGGTAAAAACGTCAGGTTAACAGCTAGCTAAGACATTAGCTGGATTGTTAAACAGCCAGTCGGCAAGTAACGGTAACTGAGTAAGTCGGCAATGTTCTGAGTTAGCACGACTTTGTTGCATTATTCTGATAATGTGGACGCACAGACTAGGCATGGCCATGTTACCTAACGTTATTTCATCAAACGTGACACTTGGTGCGTTAGTTAGCGTTAGCTTGTCGGTTTGTTCAGCGTTGTCTTGGTGAGCATACCTGACACTTTGTTGCTGCCCTCACAGAAAGTGACGAGTTAGTCCAAGAGGACTATCAGGTATCGAAAGAAGGAAATGCTTCCTTCAGGAATTCCCGCGTTGACGTCTTCCCTCCTTGATAATGTGAGTTAACATTGGCGAACTAACTTCATACACAAATCATCTCTTTCTTTCTTTCTCTCGCTTCACTTCCGTTTCTTGTTCGACTTGTCGGGCATCGACAATGAAGTCTTGGTTGACGTCATCACGTCACGTCACGTCAAAACAAACAAAAACGATAAATGGAGTGCGATTTATATTTTATTACATTACTCAAGTGATACTACTAAAACAAATTAGCCTATAGGAAAATCAATAAGAGAAAATATATAATGAGATATACGTCACATCCTGATATGAATACATTTCAATGGTAAGGTCTGCTGAAGAAATAAGATATCATAAGCTGTTATAGAAAAAGAGGGCAGCTCTGGAAGGAAATCAGTACACTTTCATGTGTCGGTGTAGATGGATTATTACACCTCTTGAAATGTGAGAGCCGTGTCCATAAATTTAAAAGCATCCACAAACCCTGATAAATGCTTGCTGTCTTCAGTGAGGAAATGGCGCCGTTTAGTGGTCTGTTTGTGTTACTACTTTTATTTTTTAAAAACACTAACAAATATTAAATAAACATAGTCTCAGAAAAATAAATGAAAAATTAAAAATGATGTGTAGGGCTGATATATATATATATATATATATATATATATATATATATATATATATATATATATATATATCAGCATATGCATATATATGTATACATATATACATATATACATGTATATATGTATACGTATACATACACACACACACACACACACACACATTTGCAGAGTATAGTCCAATATCACAGTTTTTTTTACAAAAATATCACAAATTACAATTTTTTACAAAACAACCACATGAGCAAAGGAAATGGTAGAAACCTCAGGAAGAGCAGCAGACGAGGGATCCCCCTCTTCCAGGATGGACAGACGTGCAAAAGATGTCAACAACAATGAAAAACACATGGTCACTCCACACGACAACATAATTCGTATTGTTAGGTGAAAAATGGGCTCTCTATTCTGACTCACAAGGTGACAATAAAATGAAACTGTATCTTCAAGCTCAACACAAATGCTTTTTTAAAGAAAGAAAGAAAGAAAGGAACAGAGTGTTGATGTGCTACTACATGTTGAATGCTCAGCTCACTATCACAGTGTACCGCTTTCATGCTGCCTGGTCAGTAATATTCGCAGCAAACAACAAACCAGTGAAAAAAAAGTCACAAACATGTCCAAGTTTTACTGTAGCTTTATGCTTATTTGGTAATTCACCTGTTAGACATACAGTTAAAATTAAATTATGTTTTAGTAGTAACATGAGTACAGAACTGAAAACACATGATGGAATAAAGGTAAACATGCAGCATCTAAGGTGCATCAAATAAAGTCTAATAAGAGATCAGTGTTTATTAAAATACAGTACAAACATGATATCTGTAGTCTGATTGGGTGAGAGCTTGCAATGACGACAATCCACTGTGTGAAAAGGAATGCTGTGGTTCTCTTCTACAGATTAATATATAAAGGCAACCCTTGCCTTCAGGAGTTTGAATGTAGGCCTTCTGGCATATTTTCAAAGAAAAATACACTTGCCAAAGGAATTATTATGTGAATATAGTAAAACTCTGGTTACGGCTATAATCTATTTTTCACATTGACCAATAAATATGATCCAGTCTTACTTGTAACTGCTCTCTGCATTCAAGTTGTGCCACATGGGAGGCTGGAGCTGGCAGAAGTTTAAGTAGGCCATTAAGGTCTGTACTACAGAGATGGTTGTTATGAAACTGTGTCCAACTGAAGCTGGACTTTGCTGACTGAAGGTGGAAGACAACCCCGCTACTGGGTAATCAAGAGAGAGAAGAGGTAAGATAAGGCTGCAGTATAACCAGGTCACCAAAGCAAATAGAGAGCTAAGCACCCAAGAGCAGCAGAGCGTGGAATATAAAATACACTGTAGAGCTGGACCATATCATTCAGCTGGAACTGGAAGATGGGAATAGAGGACATTTTTTTCCCCAAATTAGCTCTCAAGTCTTGCTCATGTATAAGCTTTCATGCATAGATTAACTGGCAAGGGATTTCACATAAAAAATGCTGCCTCGTGTTATTCAAGCACTATGAAGAAGCTTGTTTCAATATGAAAGCTCCTAAGATATTATTATAAAGAAACGTTCGTGTTTGTTCTGACTGGCTTGAACAAAAGGAAAGAGCTTTGTGATGTGAAGTGCAACAAACTTTTGATCCTTAGTATTCCTGACTTGGTCTGTTACGTTTGGTGGGTTGTCACATTAAGACCATATTAAGAAGACATTAAGAAATTAAATTCTTAACAATTTATTGGATTTAAAAAAAAACTCAGCTAATCTGCTTAGGCTGTGTGGGTGTGGTATGATGAGAATTGATTTGACTGTGACTAAACAACCCACCACATTTAATCTGATCAGATTCTGATTAAAAAGATTAAGTAACGAAAATGAATACATCCTGATTGCTACAGAGAATGATGAGATTTTTCCTACCTATTTCAAACCACAGAGAGAAACAGAAAAATGTGAAATCACTACTACTAATATGTTGTGATCTCAGAAGACAGGACCCATTGCTTATACTGTAGTAAAAAAAATGATGAAAATGATTTTCAGACCTTGAAAATATCTGAAGGGCACCTTTACAAATCTATTCAATCTGAACAGTCTGCAGGTATGAACACACAACCTTGTAGTGTGTGATTAAGAAATGGGTAAAATAATAAATCAAATAGAACTAAGCTTTCATAGTTTATAGTAATATATTCATACTCACACATGGACATTCTGTGCATGCTTACTGGATTGTTTTTTACAAAAAGCCCAATATTAAAAGTGAGCTTGCTTTTCTTTGTTCAGACTGTATGATGTATGTATGATCGCTCACGTATTTGTTATAAGCATGTTAGCAGTGATGTAATCAGCGATATGATTACTTTTGATATCTATTGCATTCTCAGTTTTAAAAGCCTTGCCCGAGTACAACAAACTGTAGAAACAGTGTGTTATTAGTTACTCCATAGGGACATGAACATTTGAATATTTATTCACATTAGTTGGATATTCTGGTCAAGACTCATCCAATCTTGTATCCTCCATCTGTTTTCTGTGCCTTGATATGATCAGCTTATGATGTTGATTTTAAAAAAAATCTGGTTTAACCTCTATTGTGTTTGTGTGTGAGGTCCTTGGTCGGGGGAATTATTCCAGCATTTATGTTGTGCATATGCAAATAACTATTTATGCAGTGGCATTGCCAAGGGGTAGCAGGGGGGCAGGGGGTTTATAGCCACCCTGATACAATCACTGGCCCCCCACGGCAACTAGCTTATTTGAACAATGCATTTCCTAACACATGGCTATACATAACATCTTAAAACAGGATTGCTGTGTGATTCATATTGCTACACTGGCATTGGTCTGCACATTAAATAATTAGTAGCCTCACATCCAGCCAGGCTACTAGAGGGAAAACACCCTGTCTTGGTTGTGTTGCTTTAAACCAATCGCAATCATCTTGGGTGGTGTGCCACAGATGCGCAGATAGCTACATTTGGTGAGTCAGACTAGAGATTAAGTAACAATATTTGTATATACGTATCTTTCCTTAACACTCATATTGACATATGTTTTCAACAGCATAACAGGCTTTTAGTCTGATGGGCCACCCCAAGACTTCCAGTGGCCCTATATGGCAACCTTGATGAACACCACTGTCTTTGTGTGCAGAACAGGATACAGAAACAGACATCTGCTCATCCAACTTTCAGATGCTCATGTGGATCATAGAACAAATTAGCATCTCCAAAACTCCTAATTAATGATTCAGCAGGCCAGTCAAAGAAGTGAGCCCACATGAATGATTCAATATGTGCTAACCTAATTTAGGGCCTAATCCATTATGAATGAATTACACTGTTTAGTCATAGCAGAGAGAGAATGGAAGAGTGAGTGGGGAGATTCAGACATCAGAGAATAGCGAGACTTGTGAAGTGACAAACATAAATTATGCTGCTTCAGAAAGCCCAACCTCACTATTACTTCAACTGCAGTCACTTTCAAGCCACAACAACTCAGGTATAACCATGGCCAATTTGACTGATGCTGCCATCATGGAGTGAATTGGATTCATTTTAGGGGCCACCATTTTCTCTTTATTAATCTGAGGGTCAGTGTAATGTTGTTTTTCACGGCAAAAATTGTTATAGACGGGCATTTATTTGCAGGTCTCAAGAGAGATGAGAGGGAGTTGGTGTATTATGTACTACAGTAACACACACACACACACACACACACACACAGAGAGAGAGAGAGAGAGAGTCAGCACTGTAATCTAGAGGTGAGGAGCAATATCAAAGAGAAGAGTCGAGTGAAATTCTGGAGCTGCAGCCAACCAGTGCAAATCCCCATGGAAGGTGAAAATCTCAAAGTGACAGCTTTCAATTACAACAGTATGAGAAAGTGTGTGTGTGTGTGTGTGTGTGTGTGTGTGCAGAGTGTGTGTATGACTTGTCAGCACTTCTGTGCTTCACTGACAGTTTGAAGTCCCAGCTTCTGAAGTGAAAGTACCTCATGTACACACAAGAATGGATGCACATACAGTTTCTCTCTCCTTTCCTTTTGGTCTTCTCACATTTGTCTGTGCTGTATTCTCAGGTGTCTGGGTCAAAACTGCCACACTAGAACTCAGGCAGCTGTGCACTGTGTGTAGGTGTATGCAATCTGTGCCTGTGAGTGTTTGAGAGGATGTGATGGATATGGATTGTGATTTGCAGTATTTACTTAGGGGGAAGCAATGACCACGAGTTAACAAAATATGATCAGTGACTATACATTAATTCATTTAGTTTGTTTATTTAATAGAGAAAAGTATATAAATATTGTTAAACATGAAAAATAAATAAAACGGATCTCTTTCTCTCTGTAGATATATATATATACATATATATATATATATATATATATATATATATATATATATATATATATATATATATATATATGTGTGTGTGTGCGTGTGTGAGTGTGTAGTCACAGCATCTAGGTAATTGCAGCATCCAGTGTTTCTCATCATTTTATTTTTATTCAGTATCACAGATATTTCCAACAGTTTTCATTGATAACTGTCCAAATATACTCCATTTTTACCCCAGTCCCTTTTGTGCACATATGTAGGAGAGAAGCAAAACATGTAAAAAACAAAAACAAAAAAGGAAATAAAAGCATGTGCCTGCTGCCACAACCATACTTACTCTTCCACAAGATTTTGGAACCTGGCTGTAAGGATTTGCTCCTGTTCAGCCACAAGAGCATTAGTGAAGTCAGACAGTGATTGTGGGCAATAAGGCCCGGCGTGGTGGGTTGTGTTTGGGGTTTTATGCAGACCAGCCATGCTCCTTTCCCTTCAAACTCTGAAAATGATTTCTTTATGACTACAGCTGTGTGCATGGTGGCTCTGTCATGTTGAAACAGAAGGGGCCTTCACCACACCTCAACTACAAAAATGGAAGCACACTACAGTGTTCAGAGAATCATTGTGATATTGTCTGAATAGAATTAAAGCTCAATCCATGTAACATAGCCCCAGATCAAAAACAAACAACGGCATGTGCCTTCAATAATTAAGTTAGGTTATTTATTTCACATTGGAATTAAAACAGATATAAAGCACTGTGTATTCACTGACGTGAATATATTACTAGAATTCATACTTATGCATAACATGGAGTAGTAATGTTAGATAAAACCTATTTTAGTCACCAAAGTATAGTGGTAATTATTCTTTCACTGTTATGACATCATTTTCATTAAGAGTGATTTTGGAGTCAAACTTTCGGCAGTAACCACCAGGTGGCAATAGAACAGCACTATTTTATTTCTGCTGCAGCCTGGTGAGTGACTCATCGAGCCAGAAGAGCCGCAGCCTCTCAGACAGACAGAGAGGATGAAAACAGCCAAACCTGCTGTATTGACCCCAGTCTCAAGGCTGTAGCTCATCCACTAACCTCTCTGAATAGAAGCTGTGCTGTGGCTGCAGAGGCATCCACATTTCCTTGTTAAATATAAATAGGGAAGATCATAGAATGAAGCATCTCTAATAGAGGAGACGTAGAGGCCTGACACACTGTCAGGCTCTAAACCAGGCCAGCAGTCTGCAGCTTTGTTCAGACACTTTCCAGTGTGCCCTTTTTTCAAACCTTGCATCAAAGAAATCAATGGTCTAATTTTGACTGACTGGTGTGAAGAACGTTGGTCAAGCTAACCAATCCTTTGCTAAACCTGACAATTTCAAAGACGGAAGAGACGCCTCCTTGAGGATTTTGAACAAGCTCTCTTGCTGTGAGGTGGCTGGTGGCAGGCATCGTTACGTAAGCCTCTCAAGGATGGGGCTGAGTTTTGTTGCAGAGGCAGTTTTTCAACTATTCTGTACTTTGTAGCAAAAATAATGTTCTGGAATAAGGCTCGTGACGAACAGCATAAATGCATTATTCTACTGTTTATGTAACTGGAGTAGGGGGTTGTTGTAAAAATCCAGCAAGGGTTAAAGGCTCTCCCTCCCTTTTCCACTGTTTTCCTCTGATATGCACACATTCGTCCATTTCGCTATACTTATGAGGTCTATTATTCATTTTCTTAATGTCATCCTTAATCAGTAAATGCCAAACAATAATTCTCAACCTATCCATGCATGTGCACACACATCTGTGTGTAGTGCTACCAGATGCACGTGTGTGTCAGTGTGCTGTGTGGTTGTGTGGGTGCTATCCGAACGCTACAGGACAGAACCAGGTGAGACGAGTGTGTGCTGTCCAAAACCTGCAGGGGCAAGCTAATCCTGGTTCCTGATGTTAATCTGAGTATTGAGCTTCTGCATGGGGGGGCATGCTGACACCTGATGGTGTGGAGGTCAAAGCTGTGTGTGTGTGTGTGTGTGTGTGTGTGTGTGTGTGTGTGTGTGTGTGTGAGTGATGCTCCTCTTGCCCTTTCCAAATGCCACAGAAGGGCCAACTCCTGAGGAGCAGGCCTGTAATGTGGGCCCACACATGTGTGTGTGCCATGATAATCTCCACTTATTAAGCCCTTCAAACGCATCATTTCGACTGATGTTAGTGTGTCTGTGTGGACAACAAAATGTGCATGTGTTTTTGTGCACAGTCAGTGTTTGTGCGTAACTTTCTCTGTGCTCTTTTCTCTTATCGGCTTAATTTCAAAATTTTCATGTTTTATGGTTAAGTCTTGATTTTTATTCATGAACATCTCTCCTAAAGTTAGAAATGAGAACGTCAGTGTGCTATGCTGTCAGGCTTTCAAGTGTCACTTTATTAAGTGAATGGAGGCCGACTTTTTTTGTACTGCTATGTCACACTAACTAGATTTTTCAAGGATTTGTGAAGGAGAAATGGCCCTGCTATGAAAAATAATTAGTTCACATATGTATAAAAACACTGCAGAATTGAAAAAAAATCTACAAGCCTGGCTTAGCTTCATCAATCCTCAGTTATGTATTCACTCTTATTTATTCTTTACCCATGTGACTAATGTGGATGAAAACAACAACAAGTGCTCCATGGTGCTCGATCCAGGCTAGCATTGTCCGCCTACAGTCTGTCACCAGTCGGTCCTAATCTATTCCTCACGGCATGAAAAACAATTAGCAGAGCCAGTTTGTTTGCTTGGTAATGGTTGACCACCATTGCCAAAGAGAAACAGAAAATGTATGTGTCAACCATTGCTTTATGATGCTAATGTTTGTTATTTTCATTGGGACATTTCAGCAGCACATATTGTTTTTTGCCAGCTGGGAGTGTGTAAAAACATGAGACAATGAAAGACTGCAAACAGGCAGTTTGATGTATTCCTTCTCTGCTCTTTTCACTGCCCATGCTTCTTTTTCAATTTCTTTCCTTGTTTTATTGGGTTGAGTTTTACATTTGAGAGTCTTGTTTGTGTTAGAGACACTGAGAAAGCTGTCCAGAATTACAGGTATATCACAAGATTTGTTTTCCTTTTCGCTGCTACTGCTCTTTTACCAAGAATCACACAATTTCAGTTGCACAGCATGGCAATTGACTGTGTGTTTCATATTGAGAATTACCTGTGGTGTAAAAAAAATATGAAAAACTATTAAAATCCATCCAATGGTTCTATATTTCATTAGTGGGTCATGATAAAAGGTGTATATTTACAGCTTTTAGAGTTAAACTCCACAGGGGACTGTGACTGGTGGTGGTACCGATGGTAGGGGGGCCGCACACAGAAAGCAAAGTGCAGTTTATAAAACGGTTTCTATGACAATCATAACACGACGGGTTGCCTTACTCATGGGTGGAACCCATAATGATGGTGTTTGAATTCTGCAAAATACTGTCATTATTAGAGCAACAAAACTCCCAACACACTGAAACTGCCACATTACTATTAGAGGCGCCGCAACTTTTAAATTTACTCATGGGAAACAATGACTTCACAGTGATGTTGTTATACTATTAAAGAAACAGAAAAAGGCACTAATGGTTTAGTTTAAGTTAAAAGCAAAACAACTTAAAAGAAATACTGGATCACATCTCTCATTTGTGTTCCTACAGAATGGTCAGAGGATAAAGTTATTTCTTATTGTCATCTAAACCCATAAAAATTGCAATATTCTCTCTCTCTCTCGCTCTCTCTCTCTCTCTCTCTCTATATATATATATATATATATATATATATATATATATATATATATATATATGTACTGTATATTTATACTCTGTGTCATGGATGTCCATAGAACTTTTTCATAAACAACATGTTGACATGGCACAGTAGGAAAAGCACAAATATAAATAATCAAATGAATGATCGCTGGAATTCCGCTCTGCTGCCTCTCTTCCATGGTCCTGGTGTGTGTGTGTGTGTGCATACAGGCTGAAACTTGCCGGGTGACATGTTCTATCATTGCAATATATTTGGGTACTCCGGTTTATTTTGAATCAATCCTACAAACAACAGCAACTTGCTGAAAGTACTTATAAACAAACAAATATTGTTATAAAATAAAACATACATTTCTCAGTTTTTCAAGATTTTCCTCAGTAGCAATCATGCCTTTTAGAAATTATGATTACATAGATTTGATTTGCTACATAAAATATGTTTTGAAGGAAACGTAATGCTAATTTGATTATGCTTTCCACTCATAAAGAGGAAATATTGTTGTTCTCCCCCATTTGTACAATGGCCTCTGCCAAAATGAAGGTGAAAATGCTCCCAAAATAACTTAATCTTAAAGAAATCTGAAATCTTGGGAAGCAATATGTAGGGTATCTCTCTGTAGTAACTACAGCATTAGTGAACATTCAATGGTTATATTTTCACAACAAAGGTACTATGGTTAAAGATAGGGAAAGCTCATGGTCATGTAATACCAAAAAGTCCCAAAGAAAATTGCCATGTTTCCCCAATCTTTGCCTAAACCTAACTGCAGAGAGGAGTCTCAGGTATCAAAGTTTCCAACTTTGATTTCCCACCATCCAACCCCACCACTGTTTGCAGCACTGGTTATATTTAAACACATCTTGAGACAGGGTTGCCAGGAGGAATGAGATGGCTTTGAGTTCATGGATATTGGGAGACATTTTTTTGTTTTTCCTTTCCTTTGGATTTGTTGACAATAAGAAGAAACATGTAGAGAAGGAACACCCTATGCTTTAAATGTCGAACCAGTGAGCTAGTTTGTAAGGGGATGGCATAGTGAGGTGAGGTCCATGCCATGTTACTATTTAATTCTTAGTGTTACTACAGTAGGAGTACTGATAATAAACATCCATTGATAAGACAACAGTGACGCAGTATTACCATAGCCACTCATATCCACTTATCTAGTTCGGTTCTGGGCCAACTCGTGTTTTATGAATTCCTGTTGTGTCTAGGATGGATCATTGTGGCTCTCCTACTTGACCAACTAGACTAGATGTCTTGGGAACAGTGAGGGTCAGTCATTTGTGTGATTGTGTATGCGCATGTATATATGCATGTGTGTTTGTGTGTTGGATATATTGAGGAATTCCTATGATATCAGCTGGCAAACATAACTTTCCAAGCCTCTCATAATCCTCTTCCCATTTCATAAGTGTTTTTTAACTAAAATGGAAAACCAACTGAACAGTGAAGTACAATCTGGTACTTCACATGTTTTCCCTCTTATCATCTCCACTAATGAGGGCAAACAGAGTAGCTTATTAGACTGTTTATAGGTTGGACATTATGGATAATTTCAAGGCCATCTCATATTCTATCCAGTATCTCTCTGCTTGTTTAAATTACATTCAGGAATGTAATAGGTAACATTTTAGTGTACCACGTCCAAAGAATTAATATTCAGGCCCATATTGTCGTTTGGAATAAACACACAATGGCCTCTAGAATTTCAGCACGCTGCCAGCGTCTTCACACACTTAAACCTTGTACCTCAGTTCAATGTTTTATCATTGTCATTATTTATATCAGCTGAACATCAACATCCATCTAGTCAAATATCAATCAGTAAGGGATGTGGATGTGATAAATCTGCAATCTAAAACAGGGAGACTGAATGGTGCTCAAATGGACATTTTAAGCTTCAAATAGCAGAAGACCTTTCTGAATGTCTCATATTTACACATAAATGCTGGTGAATTCTGTTGCCCCCCTTGTTTGTTGTGCTATCTGTCCCTTTTGTTGCTGTGTTTTTGATCACAAAATAAGGACCTGTCCTTATAAAGCTTCCTTGATTGATTTGCTTGGCCAGTTGGGGAAAGCAGAACAAGCTGTAAACAAAATGTCTGACATCTCCTATTCACATTCATTTGGATGTTTTACTTTGATATGCCTTAAACGAATAAATCTACATCCTTGACTTGAGTGTACCTGCAGCAAACCCATGGTCTTCACTTTTTCAGAAAATTAAAATCTAGACCTGATGAGGGGACGATGGAGAAAAAGTTAAACAAATATCACAGCAGTCCATCCGATAGTTGTTGAGACATTAAACTCAGGATAAAGAGACAATGTTGGTGGATTGCCAAAGTGAGTGAAGTCCTTCCTCTGGGGACTATGAATATCTGGTCATAATGTCACAGAAGTGTGTCTAATATTTGTTGAGATATTTTAGTCTGAACTAAAGTGGTGGACTGACCGACTGACCAAAAGAGTGATGACTAAAACACATAATACTTGGTCATCTGTAGCATCGTAGTAGGAACATTGTGCATGTGGTTGCATAATGAAGACAATCATCTAAATCTGCCTCTTTGGCCTTGGAGGCGGAATGTGGAAAATCAAGCTCTCTTCCATTTTGGGTGATATTTAATAGTCATAATGAGGAGATGATAGTCTCTGTCCAGTGTTCTTCCCTCCTCCCACACTCCCCTTCATCTCCTTCTTTATTGTGGCTTTTCACAGCACATCAAGCACATGCTGCCACAGATCCTTCAGAAGATGCTGTAATAACTGCTCATTTACTGCTGTGTGCAGTATATTTGTTCTGTATATGTGAACGTCTACGAACACGCTTCCACACAGATACGTAATGATCAAGCTAAATCCCAGCTATCACAAGGCACTCTGGCATCTGTGGATGTGTGGATAGAGGGCACGTGAAAGTGATATGTTTGTGTGTCCAATGATTTTTCTTGGTGATCAATCAGCAAATCAAGAAAATCTTGTCTGCCAGGATCTCTCCCCTTACAGCTTTCTGTCACATACCTGATGTTTATTCAAGCATGGTACTGAAATTCATTTTAATTCTTCGAGTGTCTCACACTTTTCTACTTCCTCTTTCCTTGCAAAGTTAACACCTCAAATGGTATTCTCCCTTTCTCCATCACCCTGCTGAGTCGGGGTGTGTGGTGTAGGCAGCAATGATATTTAAGCTGTGGATATTATTAGTTCTACCTGTTAACAAGTCACACCATTGTCAGTGAAGGAAGTGAAACCAACTGTGAGACACGAGCAACAGGGGGATGCAGTGGGAGTCGCACATTAATGAGAAAATAACCATAAGACAGAGATTAATATCTAACTATAAAGTAAATAATCTGTCTGTCAGTGTGTCCTTTGCTGTCTGCTTTCTACTTGGTGGGTCTGTTGCTTGGAATCCAATGGTGTTGGCAGTATGATACCAATAAAATAAGTGACAGTGCTCTGTGCAAATAATCAGTCTGCTCCGAATGGGCACTGCAGTAGCTAAAGGAATACGTCACTCAAAATTCTGATTAAAAACTGATTAATTTTTGGTGGTGACGTTGAATCGGATCCGATCACCATAAAAAATTAATCAGTTTTAAGTTAGGCCACTTCCGACCAACAATGAAAAATTTCGTCAAAATCTGTCCACAACTTTTTGAGTTATTTTGTAAACCATCAAACCAACAAACAAATAATGAAACCTCCTTGGCAGAGGTAACAATAGTTACAGTATTATGAGCAAAAACAGAGCCCTAAATTGTGGTCTAACCTTTGACCACCTGTAGGAAAATGGTCAGATGTCCACTGTCTAAGTGTCTGCTGTCTAAGTGTCCCTGAGCAGGACAATGAACACCTGGTTGCTTCCCGAGTGCTTACTCGGGCAGCCCGCTGCTCCCTGCAAGGCATGGGTCAAATGCAGAGAAATGGAGAGAAAAAAAATGGATCCGACAATTGAATTATTTTGTGAATTTCTCTGTTTTTGTGAATTTCTTTGTGAGATGAATAAAGTATCTATCTATCTGTTCATCTGTGACACTAACTTCAGTTTTAAATTAAAGTGTGGATGAAATTGGAACTCTAAAGCATGCAGTATGATGTTAATACATTAGTAAACAGAACCACAAAATGTAAAATTTAAAAGCCTTTTTAAAATCCATCAAAAATGAATGACTTAATATATAATTTAAAAACAAAATAATGAAGTGAAATCATTAATTGGCATGTGTCGTGATGGTTGAAAAACTTTTACTAATTGTTTTTTAATTGCACGATTCAAATGCAACTTTAATTAATAACTTAATGACCAGTTTCAAAGTGTCAATGAATCAATCAGTTATAATTAAGCAATGAAAAAGTCAAGAATTATTTCAGTGACACGCATACGCCTCTATATAAATTGCCTCTGTGGCACATAAAAGATATATTGAATTGTGGTGAATGTAATTAACCTTGGCCATCTGAAGCACTGATGTCTACGTGGTCAGCTTTAACAGCGGGAGGCTACAGGTCTCTTACTGTGGCACTGTCACAACATGTGGCAGCTGTTATCAGAGACAAAAGTTGTACTGAACACACAACTGAAACAAGCAGTGTCTCTGTGTGTGTGTGTGTGCGTGTGTGTGTGTGTGTGTGTCGATGGGGTCTTGTAGTCGATGCACTGAAAATCAGCCTCAGCAGCTTGTTTCTATATTAACTTTTAGTCCATTGCAGCAGGATGGATTTAATGTTTTTTTTCTCTTCGCTTTATAAAAAAAAATCAAACTAATGTGCTGATGTAATGTAACTGCTTAATTACAATTAATTGAATTGATTTTATTTCATTAGTTTTTCATCACACTTTCTGTTCCTTTAAGACATATTTACATCCAAATATTGACATGTAAATACATAAGGAGAGGACACCGACTAAAGATGATCCAACCAAAAAAACAAGCCCAGTGTTGCAAACTCTTTTCCCATGAAAGTAATTAGCAATACTAGCTTTAAAAGTTCCGAAATCTATCTCTGGATGTCTGCAACACTGAATGTCAATGTCCTTTGACCTTACAAAGACAATCTGCTGAAATGATTATAAAGAATATAAGCAATGAGCATAGCTATTGTGAGCTATTGTTAGCGTTATAGCTTGTGGAAGATGAGTGATGCACAATGAGCGAATGCAAGCAGGTGGACAAGTAGGTGCAGTCCTTTGGCAGCCACATATGTCAAATTTCATTTTCTTTTTTGGATTGCTTTTGCAAAGCAAAAAGCACAAAGAAAAAAATATATAATTTACTGGAATGTGTTTCATTAATGACGTTCTGTGTCAATGCTGGCCAAAATTAGTTGTGAAACACGTATAATTTAAACAATGCATGTTGTTCAGTAGTGTAGTTTTAATACTTTTAAAACTTTAAGTTATTCATATCTACTTACAAAAACTGAAAGACAATATGCATTTATAAACAAGGTAAGCCAATGGAGATCAATGTGTATATTTTTCCCAACACCTTTTCTGTGACTGCATGCGTTCTGCTAAAGCAATTTGTGATCCCGCTGAGCTGAACACAGCCTCTGTTCTTCTAACATGTCAAATTCACAACTTCTGCCACCCAACCTCCACTCGTTCGCTCCTTTTAACTCCTGCTTTTTAATATCACTTTCACTTTTGCTATCTTCACAGAATCTTTTTACTTAACCATCTCGCTCACTCTCCTGCATGCACACACACTCACACTGTCTCATTTCCTTACACACCCAGCAATCTTTTCAAAATCACTTCCTTGATTCACATCTTTGCCCTCCCCATTTATGAGCACTTTATTGAGAAGCAGGGAGGTGGCAGAAAAACAGACATAATTGCCTAGGGTGGTAAGTTATTGGAAAATGGATGAATTGCTTTCTTCAGGGAAGAGCCTTGAGAGTGTCAGGAATAAAGAAGGCTCCTTAATAACACTGAAGGTCAGGTGCAGGGATGTTGGGGAGCGATTTCTTTATGCTGCAGCAGTATGGAGGATGAATAAACACATAGCATTTTCTTTCTCCCTTCTGCATATGCAATTTATCAGTGTGTGGTGTTGAAGGCATGTGCATTTGTGTATGGGGTGTGTGTGTGTGTGTGTGTGTGTGTGTGTGTGTATGGTGTGTGTGTGTGTGTGTGTTAGGGTAGGTGATTGGGGGCTGCTGATATTGTTATTCTTTGCCAGCCGGGTTTAGCTGACTAAGGTTAGGGCTCCTCTTGATAGGGTCATTCAAGTTCATCACCATGGTAACAATCAGATACTCACACAGTGGTTGAGTTTAGAAAGGATAGCTATAGAAAACAAAAGGATATTGCTGTGGCACACATAGTCAACCTAATAACAGCATCAGTCTATTGTGTCTGCATATATGGAGTATATATTTGTTACTGCGTGACATTTTCAATGTCCTATTTATAACTGTCTCACATCTGGTTTTAGAGTTTGGGAAAGTGTATCACATACTAAAAGTGTGAGAAACTCTTAGAGCGTTTTCACACCTACATTGTTTAGTTCGGTCCTGGAGTGTTTACCCCCTTGGTGCAGTTCATTTTGGAAGGTGTGAACACATCAATCGCACTTGGGTGTGGACCAAAACAACCAGACCGAGACCCCGTTGAAGAGGTGGTCTCGGTCCAGTTCCAAACAAACTCTAGTGCAGTTTGCTTGTGGTGAGAACATGATCTAACCTCGATCCGACCCAACTGCAGGGCCCATTGAGCCTGTTTTGGACTAAACCACCAGCTGCACTGGTATACCAAATGGATCTGCAGAAATATTTTCAGATGATGAGCATGTGAGGACTAATGCGCGCCTCCGTCTGAACTGTCTTGATATGCATCGTCTACGACTCCAGTGCACCATGACATTATTTTCCAGCCTCAGCCTTGCCTCATTTTCAAACTGTACTGTTTGCCTACAGTGATAAGTGCAAACAACATAATACACGTTGACCAGGGCCAAGAGCAACCCGCGTAGGTTTACCTCCATTGTAAAATTGAAAAATAGCATGAAGCCTGCTGTTCTGTTTACCTGCGTGACTTTTCTTATGAAGAAATTCCGACCAATTAGAGAGCAATTTCCTTGCGCATCACACATTTTGGTCCGCTTGTGAATGCTGCCATGTGAACACAAACCAAACTAGAGGCAGTTTGCAACATTGTAACAAGTTGGTCCCTGATTCAGACCAGAACAAACAAACCATAGGTGTGAGAAACTCTTAAGTGTCTTTAGTCAAGGAGAGAGGTTGCCCCATTTCCAGTGATTTCTGGCATGGCAACAACAGTCAGGAAAATGAAGAGAGATTTCAATATTTAAATCATTTATGATAAAGATGATTTTGTATGATAGTTATATTATGTGAACTCACATTGTCAAAATAAGTATAACTAGCTCTATGTTGCACAGATATGAGGCACACATACATTTTAAGAATCCTTATAATTCTCTCTTCCTAAGCTTAGGAATGGTTTAAATGCAGAAGTCAAATTTCAGGTATATGTTTTTATGTATATGATCACCAATTAAGGTTCCTCTAAGCAGCCCAAACTACCTGGGTGAGCTTCACTAAAATACCACAGTTGTTATTTAACATGAACATACATCAGATTATGAGTGAATGCAAAGTAATTTAACAATCAATGAGAATGGGGGTGTCTAATGTCCATTAATCCATTGTCTCTCAACCCCGGTCCCCAGGACCCACTGTCCTGCATATTTTAGCTGTAACCCTTCTCCAGCACACCTGATTCAAATGTTCAGCTCGTCATCAAGCTCTGCTGAAGCCTGATAACGACCCACTGCTTTTTAGCAGGTGTATTGAAGCAGGGTAACATCTAAAACATGCAGGATAGTGGGTCCCGAGGACCAGGGTTGAGATACACTGCATTAATCTACCCAATTATAATATGGGTCCAGTAAACTAGTATAAAAAGTAATAATGCACTCTAAAATGCATGTCTAAAGCAGGCTAGCCACCTGCACAAGTTACTAATATCCCAAAGATTAAATATTTTATGTTGTCTGTTTGTAATTGATGGATTTAATTAAACTTTATTACATTTGTCACATAAAGGTATTCACACCCCTTCCTAAGCAATTTTGAAGCAGTGGGCTATTGTAATGTGCCTGGGAGCAAAGTGTCTCACTAGAGGACATTTGGGGGAGGACGACCAGCTTTTCCCACTGAGCTGCAGCCACCCACCAATCAATAGTGATCAATTTGCTTTGGAGCAAGAGACCATCTATCTATCTATCTATCTATGGTATCTAACTATCTATCTATCTATCTATAGTATCTAACTATCTATCTATCTATAGTATCTATCTATCTATCTATAGTATCTAACTATCTATCTAACTATCTAACTATCTATCTATAGTATCTAACTATCTATCTAACTATCTATCTATCTATAGTATCTAACTATCTATCTATCTATAGTATTTATCTATCTATCTATCTATAGTATCTAACTATCTATCTAACTACAAAATTTAGTGTACCATATTTTTTAATTAAATATTGTCTAAAACAGTAAAATGGTAAAATGATCAAGTTTGCAGTATAAGAGATTCTGGTGTAGATGCTGAGATGACATGGACCATTAGAGCTACAGTATAAGTTATGCTGCATTGAAAGAGGGTTTCCAAACAAGATAAGAACTGCTTAAGCAATAGATAATTTGCTGATTGTTCTCTGACATTTGATATTTTGTAGTTGTCTTGAAGTACTTCTAAATAATTTACACTGTCAAACTCCCAGTGTGCTTCAAACCATATCTGATTTGATATCACTGCACAAGTAAAATGGAAGGTCTGATGTAATATATTTTCATTGAGGAAGAGTCAACAGCTGCCCAGTTGAGATCAAATCACCGAACACACGATCACATGTTAAACAAGGAAGTTGACCAGAACAGGTGAGTGATGAGGTTTGCTCTATCACGTGTATACAGTATTACCTGGCTCTGGACCGGGCTTTTATGGCAGACTTGATGAGGTGAGAAGAACTTCTGGTGTTCTTCAACAGCTGCCAGGGAAAATCCAGCCACCCCTCCATACCACATAGACCTGCCAGGAAAAAAAAGTGAGGCGGAGCGAAAAAAAACAACCAAAACATGCTGACAAAACCCAAAACTAACAAAGACCCCCCCAAAAAAGCTGTTTTGTTTCATTCACAACACTAACTTTCAGTTTCACAGCATGGTAGATAAAGTTTGTCCTGTCTGAAAGATGAGAATGATTGTGATAACAATGGGTGCACTGCAAACACTTCACATACAGAACTCTCTAACATTCTGGAATGTCCTGTTTGAAACACATTCTCAGCACATATGTAACAAAATGTTTGATTCACTAATATGTCTTTAAGTGAAATGAATCACCCACAGAGGCCAAATGACCTATTTCTATTTCTATTCACTGCATCTCCTTCACTTAGATTACAAAATTAGTTATTACTAACAGATGGACACCCAATGAAAATAGATGTAAAGGCAACTATCAGTACATGCAGCATAACCAGCAGATCAGGAACAGTCAACACATTGCTGCCACTCTGTGGGTGGACTGCCTGTGACCAATCAATCAGGAGTTGTAGCTGCCGGAAGCGACTTGTGATGTTTGTTCAAGTTTTTGAAGGTGAAATTACATATTTTTATTATTTTCACTGAAGTGTGTTCAAATTTCCTATTATGGACCATTGTAAATGCACTTTTCTTTATTTTTGCATTGCTCTTATCTTTCCCTCTAAAAGTCCTACCAATCACCTGTCACTGGTATCTTAATCCAGACTTCGACAGATGATGTAGATATGGGCAGCAGTCCCTCCACCTGACACGAGGCATCATTTGTCTCTGCACTGCTGCCGCTCTACCTGTCAAAAACTAATCTGAGCGTGTTTGGTAGGGCTGAGGAATCGTCACTGTTCTTTGCCCCGTTTGATGTTGTTTTCTGATGAGGTGCTTGCTCAGCTGAGTTTGCTTCAGTGGATGGCAGACTCTCAACTGGACAGGTATTTTTTTTTTTTGCATCAACAGTGGAAAGATGACAGCAACGAGTGGAGAGGGGTGAGATGTGAATCAGTGATGTTGCGATTACATGATCAGCATCTTAAATTTCAAGGCTAACAATACACTCCAGACTGGATTCAGCAGACACTTAAAATTCTTTTCTTTACGTGGCACCCATTCAAATAATGACAACATCTCTACTTTTCTTTCTGCCAGGAAAGAAACTAAGCCAAGCCAAATTGATTTTCCTTGATATATATAAAAACAGGTTTTAATTAAATGGAAATGACTTTTATTAGAAATAAAACAGTAATGCCATACACTGCAGTGTTACTGAGGAAAAAAAACGGTTGATTACATTAATGACACTGCTTAAAGGTGTTGCCATTGGTTTCCTGTCCAGTTGACGTAGCACTGAATCAGATCTGTAATGAGCTAAGCTCAGGGGCAAGTTGGGAATATAACAAGCATGAAAAAGTGAAGTAGTGAAGTATGTGTGTGAGAGATAGAGAGGATGGGATTCATATGAACTGAAGCCTATCATCATTACAAGCCTTCCAGACAGCCCTGAAACTACGAACGCCAAGCAGTGCTTATGTTCTGAGGTTCTGAGAGTTTGCCTTTTTTTTTTTTTAATCTATATGCAAGCAATGCCTCGTGCCTTCCCTGCCCGATCCCCTGGAGACACAAAACTCAACATCGTTCCCACATAGAGAAATACACCAACACCTCACTGTACTGTACATCTATCTACATTTATGCTACAGACATCCAAAATGCCTGTACGTGTCCACATGCACACACACACACTTCCCAAAAAAAGTCTATGAGTTTCTCAGTGGGAAATTGGGACAAACTGTTCTGGCAGGGGAAAATGTCTGTGCTCAGAGAGCAAATCTAACTATTTGGCAGCCCATGAAGCGAATGGGCGAGTTACCATGTGCGCTGGAGTGGCTACATGCACACACACACACACACACGCGCACACACGTTGTAGAAAGTAACAGGCCATGGTAGTCCATGTAAAATGGTTGACATCTGGCTGTAGGAAGGTGCTCTTTCTGTTACGTTTGTCCTATTACCCTCAGAAATGGAAGGAGAAGTGACAAAATTTGGCATGACTTCTCAAGATCCAGAGGTAAATATAACCTCTATCTCGGAGGAATGTATTAATATTATCCGGGAAAAAAAACAGTATGGAAGACGAGCAGGGAAAAAGAGGCGAGAAAGCAATGAGGAGAGCTGAAACTAGGATGTTCAGCAATAAAGAAGACAAGATAAGAAAGCAGAAAGAAATAGTATGTTAGGTAGATCGCACTAGTAAGGTAGAGAGGAGAGGAGGAAGGAAGAAAAACTTAGATGAGGAAGTGGAATAGGGAAGAAAAGAGGAATATGGAGCAAAGGGTTTTTCTTTGGATCTCTCCCTTTCATTTAATCTCCCTCTCTGTTTCTCCCACGGGAACTAAGTTTTGAGTTGTTGTAGCTGTTTTGAGGTGGTGTGAGTGTTTATCAGTTTGTGTGCATGTGCGTGTGTGTGCGTGTGTGTGCGTATGTGGGTGTGCACGTATGTGGGAAGTGGTAAATTGAGCAGGTGTATCAGGAACAAAAGAGCAGGAAAGATCAGTGAGTCAACTATTGCCATGCTGCGCATTTGTGAGTGTAAGTGACTGTGTGTGTGTGTGTGTGTGAGACAGAGAAATAGAGAGTGTAATAAAACTGTCGACCTGGGGGATTTGTCAACAACAACAACACAAAGCAGAGCCCACTTAACGTGCCAGTGAACACACACACACACACACATAGGCTTAAACATGCAAAATGCACAAACAGCACTGGATTATGTTGATTTCCAGTAGGCACTTGGTGATGCAGATATGATTGTGATTGTCTTTTGGTTTGAGGTGATGAAGTGGCTCTTGACAAACAGACGCAACCAAAGCTAAGTTTTATGTTTTTTTATTACTTTTTTTTTTTTGAACGTTGCTCACTCTCACATCCTCAAACACACACACACATATCCCCAGTTGACACACTGGGGCAGAATGATGAGCTGACATTATGACATCTCAGTGTTCGTTCATTATGCAGGGCACAATTTTTCTGCTATAATATGCAAATGTTATTCAAAGGAAATGACCTGAACATGAGTGAGTCATTGATATTATTCAGTCATCATGTAAATAGGAATGAGCTCCATCTATTTGGGAAACTAAGAAAAAGAATGGATTCAGACAGTTGGAAAAAACAGCAACTTTATTTTTGTTGTCTTGTTTTTGTCAACGCCTCTCTTGAAGAACTTTAATGAGGTGCAACTTGGGTGCTTGACCTGAGTATCCACCAGAAACCAACAAATACATGTATATCCCTTGACCTCAGAGGCTCATCCGTTGTTACACCAATCAACAAAAGGTTCCAAGAGTCTTCACCACCCTTGTTGACTTTTTGGTTTTAGATTAAAGCAAATACTTAATTGTCATTAATTTCCAAAGTTTCCAAGGTTCTGAAAGTTTTCTGAATCTTAGTGATGTTATATATTTGTTTTGTTTGGGGTTTTGTTTTCTTGTTGTATATTTTTTTTTTCTTTTTGTGCCTTGGTTATTTGGAATATTTTTCGTTGTTTTTTTGCGTGTGTTTTTGTGACTGAATCGCACATATTTAGAGATGTCTCTCGTCTTATTGGTTGTTAAAGGGACATTTATCACCTGCCTGTTTTTTTTTATTAGTCACTTCACCTTGTGTGCTTGTTGCTTTTAACTCCACTGGGATTTGATCCATGTTTGCCACGTTCTTTTGAGATTCTGGAGGCGGTGTACTTCACGGCAAGATTAACTTAAGCAATTTTGAGCACAAAAAAACAGAGGAAAAAAAGAAGAGAGGGCTGATGGAGGAGGAAATATACCTTATGCTGATACATTTACACGCATCGTAACATTTAAAATACTTTTTCCCCCTCGCGGCCCAGCTGAGTGAACTAACATCAGTGGTGTTTGTCATTACAGATATGAGTCTGGAGCACTGGAAGTATCATGCTTGAGCCCAGCTATAATTCATGTCTCCATATTTTGATTATAAGGTTGGAGCAATACAACCAATGAGGCTTCTGTTTTCTTTTAGATTACATTTAGATTATCTGGCCGTGCACATATGCTTGAGTATCATAATAAAATAAATATAAAAAGAGATGTGTGAATTTTTCAGCTGTTTATCCAGCTGTACAAAAAAACATACCAAACTGTAATGCACTATGACTCAGTCACAATTCATCCAAAGCTGTTCTTTGATAACTACAGAATGCAATATTTCATTTTTCGTTTACCTTTTAAGTTATAAAAAATGTATGCCATGCTTTTCCCATTTTGTCTGCAAATCAGCAACTGCACTAGAAGCTATACCAAACCACTAACAACTTGACAGACAGATACATAAAGAATCACTCTAGACAACTGCAGAGCAGACAAAAACACCACGGGGAGGCTCACCGCGCAACTGCCATCTTCTACGGTCAGCAGCCAGCGCTCCAAATTTATCAATGCTAATTATGGGCAAAGTCATTAAGAACCCTGCTCAAAAAGATCAGTGAATGTGCCTACATACTGTATATACTTACTGTTACTATATGTCTCAAACATAGTCAGTGGCTATGTTTTTGTAGAGATGCAGTAGGGGCATGCAGGTAATATGGATGTACTAATAACAGTGAAACCAAGTTGTTTCTGGCTTTGGTTTCACTTCAATTCCAATTGTCAGTTTGAAGACGAAAACGGAGAAAACATGTATTTTTAGTCCCCACTGTGACAGCTCATCTGTGTGTCTCGTCTGCTTCCTGTGCTTTCTCTCTGCAGGGCTGAAAACGTGATTGAGTTTAATCAGCAGCATGGTACATACCTGGACAGCAGCAGCTCGTTGTTGGCACATCTCCTCTCACTCCACATTTCTCTTTTCATTGCTTTTACAACACAGCATTTATGCAGCATGTTTTCACTTTTTCTTACATATCGTCACCCTGTTAAAATAATGGCCTAAGTCATTTTTGACAAAAATGAGTTTTTGGCTTAAATCATCTCTTGATGATGCTGACCACCAGTTTTTTGTATTTTCCCAAAAACTTGAAAAAATTACTTAGGCCATTATTTTAATAGGGTGACAATATTTGAACTTTACTAAGTTTAAAGATCCCTTTCATTTATTTGTTTGAATTATTTTGACTCTCTTTTTGGTTCATAATTCACCTTATTGGTTAAATATACAAATGTGTTTTTGTTCCGGGTTTAGAGAAAAAAAAATGCACTGTGCGCAACTTTAGACATGCAGAGAGAGGGTGGGTAGGTGGGTGGATGGATGGATAATAAAGTGACTGCAATGGGATCATTATTGCACTGAGATCAGTGAAGGAAATGCTTTCATTATTAAACTTCCTCTTAGTGGGTGTCCTGTCTGTTTGTCTGTGATGCACTGGGCAAGGTGCACAAAACTTTTCTTGCTAAGGATTAAGAGAAATGTGTCATTTGAAGAGAAAAATGTCATTATCAGTGTAAGGTTCTCATGTGACAGATGGGATGTGGGTGTCAATACCTCAGCCTGTGCTGGTTCTTTTATGTATGTATGTTCTGTGGGCGTTCAGACCTTCTTACCTGCATTCTCTCTCTTTTTTCCTCTGTACGTTCTATCATGCCTCCTTCTCTCTTTAACTATGCAATAAATTTATGTGGTGTAGTGGAGATATCTCATGGTAGGAGGAAGAGTGTGGTTCTACGTGGGTGTTAAAGAGAGACAGCTAGAAAAGATGGAACAAGACAAAAAGATAGAGGCAGAGGTAGAAATAGAAATAGTGATGGATGGGATGGATCCAGAGAAAGAGAGGGATATTGCATGTGTGCATCTGTGTGCCTGCACTGGCACATTGTGTCTACAGCATATTACACCTTTAGATTTAGACAGGGGCGTCAATAGGTTTTAAGGACTGGGGGGCTTAGCCCCCAGGTGAGGGCGTTGAGGTGAGGTTCATGATGTTTAACAAGACAAGAGATTAGTTAAGCGTATTTTGTTAAACGGGGGCACTTAGTGCACGTTTTTGCCTCCAAAGGGGACACTTTAGCGTATGTTTTTCAATGACTGGGCCACCAGGGTGGGAGACCGTATTTAAGTGATTCATGAATAATGCAAGATTATACAATTCTTTATTTAAATTATTTTTTTCTTCTGCACTTTTTTGTAAAAAACAAAATACAATAAAAAAAAGCAAATAAAACAACACCAAATTATTTAAGCGGGGCTTAAGAAGAATACGCCGAATGACGCCACTGCCATCAGGGCCACTCAGTCTTTTTTTAAACATTTCTTAAAATTCAATCAATCGAAGTCAAATGACGTCAATTGAAGATGTTTTTTTTGAGTAATTAATTCACACATCAATAAATTTCTTTGTACTGTTGTTTTTGTCATGAATTCTTTCACACAGAATGTGAATGAAATTCACCAAATTATTTAGGAGGGGGCTTAAGGATATTTTTAGGTGCAGCATTTTTCTATTTCTATGTATACACGTCTGAAAACTCCCAAAAACCCCCAAGGGTTTCACAAGCAAGACAAGGATGGCTGGTTGACTTGATGTTTGCACAAAACAAAACAAACTAGCATAGGACAATGTGAGACAAAGACTATTAGTGGATAAGGTAAAGGAACACAGGTAGAGACTCTTTAAATAAAAGAATAAAATAAACAGAACAAAATAAGAAATGACACAACCAAAGTACAAGGCAACTGATAACACTAAAAACAGAAATCTATTATAACTGGTGACACAACACCAGTTAAAGTGTCTAGAAGAGCAGTATCAGTGAATTATTTGATGTCATTAATGTGTGTGGGAAGAAAAGCTGGGGGTAACTAAATGCATTATTTTGTAATGAGTAATGTGACATGCTGCGAAGCACTACTATATTATATTATATTATATTATATTACATTATAGTCCATCATTGACCTCAGTGATAATCTTCACACGCTTGTAACTGGTTATGTGGTGGAGGAGATGCTACGGCTATTAACTGATATACAGTATTTCCATAAGATATATAATAAGATCCTTATGATGTGTTACACCACTTGATGAAAGAAAAAAAATATATATTGCTAGCTTCCTTAATAGCTGTTAAGGGGATATTACTTCTGATATTCCTACCTGCAGAGTTTCATATGCTGTAGACGTTACATGTTCTCATCCTAATTTGTCACATACTCACTCCTTTTCAGTTTGCAATAAACACATTCCTAATGTTGTGAATTTTACAAAAAAAAAAACAAAAAAAAAAAAACGCGTGCTTAGGTTTAGACAACAAAAAACAACATGATTGGGCGTAAAATTACAATTTTACAGTGAATTTGACTTGGATTCTAATTGTAAAGTGTGATTCTCATGAAGCGGGTTGTATGATATAAAAAGGAAAAGTGAAGCACAGATTTTTGTGCATTTCTTATGAATTACCGGCAACATGAGCGATCAGCACATGCGCGAGCTCTGAAGAGAACCTGGAAACAACAGCCTTAAAATGCCGGACTTCCTTTCACTGTCAGCTGAAACCGTAACATTACGATTCGCATTGAAATATGCCCTGACAACACTTCCAGCAATGGTTAGGATTAGGGATAGGATTACAGGGTTAGGTTTATGGAAATAAAATGCATATTTTCTGCTAGAAATGTGATTAAAATGTACCTGAACTCATAAACTATTCCACTGAGAATGTAAGGAATGTCCGCCGAGAATGTAAGGAAGGTCCAACATGTTTTCACAGGCAGAGCAGCCTGCATCGAACGTTACGTGATGTCCGAATTACGTAGGTTATATACGAATTATAATGCAATATTTTTCGTAGTAATTTGTACAAAATTTTATTAGACCAGGTTGAAGCATGAGGTACAGACTGTGTTCTCCTAGATGAAAGGTCAGGGTGGTTCATATAATTTTGGTGTATGCATCCCATGAGCAATTTACATCATACTGAATAGGATTCTGTTTTTGAATGTGGTATTCAGACAGCATATTTTGTAATTTAAATGAGCTCTTGGTTTATTTTTGATGCCAGTAAATTCTAACATCATCAGGTTCTAAAAAATAAATGAACAAACCCATCTCTGGTAGTTCAGTACAGAACGGCAGGTGGCAGTCGCGTATCTCAGTTCATCCTTTGTATATGTATAGAAATAAATGTAAGGGGTTTTTTTTGTTTTGTTTTAAAAAATGCGCACATGCCTTCTGGAATCCATGGTGTCTGTAGGCGTGAGGCGTTGTTTTGTGTGTGATGTGGACTCTGACTTTAAGAGTGATATAAAATGAATATGTGGGTTGACAACACTGTGTGGTTTTGGAAAAGTACGAGTTCAAATGCATTGTACTGCTGGCCTACCAAGGCTATGTGTGGCAAAAACTTTCCAACTACACAAACAGGTACAGTATAGTAAGTATAAATGTGTAGTTTGCTGCAACATCACTGTCTAAGACTCAGTTATGCCCTTTCAAATCAAAAACATTTGCATTGCATAAGAGTGAAAGACTGATTAAGTGGTCAGACCCAATCAGTTATTTTGGAAAAAAAATTCAGGCATGTGGCATCAGGGACAAGTGAAGCTTGCCAGTTTTAGTTTGGCATGTCTTTGATAGGAGGCGCTGCCATCCAAGGTCATGCCATTTAAGTGGAAATAACAAAACATAATGTGGAACATTTCAATGTAGTGGGTTGAGATCAATGGATGAAAGGCAAAGACAGAAACCAATGCCAGAGAATAAAGGTACAGTTAAAAAAGATGTCCACAGAGTGACAAAGACTCAGCCAGCTGACAATCTGCCAGATGGGCACTGTAGTGTCAGTTTGGATTGACACTTGCATTGGCTAAAAGCTGCAGTCAAACTCATTGCGGTTTCCAGTAGAAGCTCCAAAGATGTCATGTTTAAGTTGCTGTTCTTAAATTAACAATTACATTGGTCGCTTTACCAACATCAGCAACTTCCATTTTCCACTTGTCCATTGGCTGTGCCCCAAATTATTCACTTTTGCTTCCATCGTGCGCTGTATTTACTTTCCACATTGGAACGTGCATTTGGCACAGATCACTAGTAATTGTCTGTTCATCCAGATAGTAAGTGCAAAAGCTACAAATGCAAAGAGGATAAAGAGCTTTGTTATTTACATATTTCTCACTGAATAGCTGCACCAGGGCCTTCCTTACAATTTTACGAGTGATATTTGCTGAACTAAACAGTAAAAATATAAAACCTTTTTCACATATGCCATTTCTTCAGAATCCTGGAGTTCCTAGGGCAATATTACTGGAATGCCTTTTTTATTTTATTTAAATTTTAATACCTTGTTCCAATCTCTTTTTTTCTTGATGGATTCATTAGAAATAAAATGTGCAGTTTGGGAGCTCAAGAGGGGATAACGAAGAGAAGAGAACACAAGGGATGTTATAAAGCAAGGAGGAGGAGATCTGGTGTTAAAAGAAGAGATGTGATGAAAAAAAAGGAGGTGCCATGGCGAGAGTGGATGGAAGATGAGAGAAGTGGGTTGGAGACTGAAGATTTTTCTGCACATTTCCCACCAGCAGCGAGCAGATGTTGGACCCACAGGCCTCCATCAGCATGGAGCCCATAAAGCTGGCAGCAAACACACCAAATATGCATATACAGTACTTACTCACACATGCGCTTATATGCATACACTCCACACTATTCTATAATGAGGTCATGGGGTTTGGCAACTGCAGTGAGGTGATGGAAGCAGTGTCAAATACATTGAACAGTTTCATTCACACACAGTCGGTTGTCGGTTAAAAGATTGTTTACTGGACCTATGGCCTTCATAAGAGTGAATATGAGCTTGAGTTATGCACAAACTACAAGGGTCATAATGATAGACTATATTAATTACAAAGCAAAGTGAGTTTTCCACATGCAATCCTTGACATACAAAATCCAATCCTCGGGCACATTGAGGTTCTCATCCCTCTGTTCGATGATCTCTTTTGTTTATGTCTTGTGTCACAATCAAACATACATACAGTACAAACATACATACAAACAGAATATCCATAAGAACATGATGGCAAAAGTTGATATACTCTCTCTCTCTCTCTCTCTCTCTCTCTCACACACATACACTCACACACGCACGAATGACAGCAGGGCCACTGGGTCGATGAACATGTGGCAGAAGATGAGAGACCACAAGAGTGCGTGATAAATATTTGAAGCTTAGTGCAGCAGATCTGTAAGCCATCAATCAGTTTGTAGATTCCTCGGTGATACTGCATGTCGGTGAGGTTACTTGTCTTTGTGTGTTTGTGTTGGGGTGCATGTCAATGTCTGTGCGTGTGAGTCGCAGAGACAGTTTGCAAATGCTCAGTTTGATGGTTCAATATATTTTTGTATTTCATTCAACTAGCCGAGTGATTCCTATGTGAAAAAGGTTACAGCGAGCTCGTTGTTGTCCTGGATCTTGCATCGCCTTGTCGAGAAATCAATAATTTCACATAAAAATGGTCCGCCAGAGTTGAAATCAACAAAACCAGCCTTGTAATGAAAAAAACTGAAACTAATGTATGTAAGTCTGTTTGGAGCTGGCCATTGCTACGCTATGTTCTTTGTGGTTGGCATTGTTGCTGCATGCATTTTTTTTCTGTTATCTGCCAGCTGTACCTGCCTGTCTTTTGGACTGTGTCAAGACTTTTGTGTTCTCTAAGTATCTTCATTGTACCTGCCCATCTCTGAGTCTCCATTTGGGACCTTCCTGCCTGTTCTGCACTCAAAACCAAAACAGCACTAGGGGATCACCAAAGTTATTACAATTCAGCCTGAGGAGGACATGAATGTTCATCCAATACTGTCAAGATATTTCAGTCTGAAGCAAAACTGTCAACTTGCTGGTGTAGCTGGAGGAAAAGACAGGAGATCTTTAAACTCATTTAGATTCGTCATGTGGACACCTTGTACCAAAGTGAATAGCAATCTATCCAACAGTTGTTGAGACTTTCACTGAAACAAAAAAAAACAAAACACACCAAACATTGGGGTAAAAAAAATCAGATCAACAAAGTCTGTTGGCTTCAATCTCTGTGGACCGTGAATTTCTATAACTCCGTAATTCGGCAACTCATCCAATATTTGTGAGATGGATTGACAGACTGATACGTCCCTCCCTTGAGTCACGCTGCTAGCATGGCTAAAAAGAGAACAAACCTCAGGGGAGGCAATTAAAAGCGAGAGCATTATGAAGGTAGTCAAGAGCCAATTAGAGAAGAAAATTAACAAAGCTGGGAAAGGACAAGGAGACATCACAGAGGCAGCTTTTATCATCTATCCATGACATAGATATGACAATGAAGACATCAGTGAGTGGCTTTGTACTGTAGGTTATTTTTCTCATAAACAGGTTACGACTATATGAAAGCACCTGTTTCCCTCTCATTGTCATTCAGCTCAGTCTACTCAGACGGACACACATGACTATTGGTATTCAGCCCAGAAGCCTGAATTTAGGGTATCAGTACTCAGCCCAGCAGTCTGCTGCCCCCGACCTGATGAGCTGAGATGGCTGCCTGTCCAGATGAGAGCTTGGATCCTTTGGGTTGGATTTGTCCTGATGACGGTGCAATTCCTAGATTGTCATCCTGTGCCAGGCCCTATGATTGGATCAGCAGGCATGGATAAGGGGTGTGTGTGTGTGTGTGTGTGTCATCTGGTACTGTATGTCCGGGTGAGTGTGAAAGCAAAAACATTGATGGTCATGTTTCCCCTGGTGTTTCTTTGTGTTTTTTTTCTGTCCTTTTGGTGTTTAAGTGTTTTCTGTCACTCTTATATTATCCCCTTTGCTTCTGACAGCAACAGAATAGAATAAAATCGTCTGACTTGGAATCACATTCAAAGCAGAAGTCTAAGCTCATTTATTAATATATTGATTTTGGTTGAGAAATTTAACTTGTAGATGCTAGAACTCACCGTGGCAGAACCCAAAAGCATGACTCAGCATGAAAGTTATTAAATGAAAATAAAGATTTTTATTTATAAACACAAAATCACTTGTAACACAAGGAGAAAACACAACGACTCTGACGCTGCACTACCTGGAAAACAAAATTCTTCACAAGGAAGGTAAACCACTATCCCGACTGATCTGACTGATGACAGAACTGAAAATGCTTCACTAGGAAGGATAAATAAAAACAAAAACAAGACTAACTAATAAATCACGAAACTAGAAACCACTCAATAAGGCAAGCTGGTCTCAAAATATCCGTACGAATCAGTAGAAAAACATTGCATTAAAATTCGTACATAACCCACGTAATTCAGACATCATGTGACGTTCCATGCAGGCTGCTCCGTCTGTGAAAACATGTCGGACAGTACATGTGTGCGTGTGTGTGTGTGTGTGTGTGTATATATATATATATATATACACACACACACACACACACACATACATACATACATACATACATATATATATACCTATATATGTAAAAAGGTGCTCTGAAAGGTGCGGTTTTATCACACAGCACAATGCCACAGGTGTCGCAAGATTTGAGGGAACGTGCAGTTGGCATGCTGACAGCAGGAATGTCAACCAGAGCTGTTGCTCGTGTATTGGATGTTCATTTCTCTACCATAAGCCGTCTCCAAAGGTGTTTCAGAGAGTATGGCAGTACATCCAACCAGCCTCACAACCGCAGACCACACCAGCCCAGGACCTCCACCTCCAGCATGTTCACCTCCAAGATCGTCTGAGACCAGCCACTCGGACAGCTGCTGAAACAATCATAACCAAAGAATTTCTGCACAAACTGTCAGAAACCGTCTCAGGGAAACTCATCTGCATGCTCGTCGTCCTCATCGGGTCTCGACCTGACTCCAGTTCGTCGTCGTAACCGACTTGAGTGGGCAAATGCTCACATTCAATGGTGGACCAACATTCCACAGGCCACAATCGACAACCTGATCAACTCTATGCGAAGGAGATGCGTTGCACTGCATGAGGCAAATGGTGGTCACACCAGATACTGACTGGTTTTCTGAGTCCCCAGATCCCCAACCAAAAAAACAAAACTGCACCTTTCAGAGTGGCCTTTTATTGTGCGCAGTCTAAGGCACACCTGTGCACTAATCATGGTGTCTAATCAGCATCTTGATATGGCACACCTGTGAGGTGGTATGGATTATATCAGCAAAGGAGAAGTGCTCACTATCACAAATTTAGACTGGTTTGTGAACAATATTTGAGAGAAATGGTGATATTGTGTATGTGGAAAACGTTTTAGATCTTTGAGTTCCTCTCATAAAAAATGGGAGCAAAAACAAAAGTGTTGTGTTTATATTTTTGTTCAGTGTATATATATATATATATATATATACACACACACATATATATATATGTGTGTGTGTGTATACACTGCCGCGTTTGCTTACTAATTGTTCTTCTTTATCCATGATGCCAACCGGAAGAATGCCAATGCAAAAAGGTATGTAGTGCCACCTAGTGTCTGGGAGTCAAACGTACCTCACTCAACAATTCGAATCTCTTGCTCGAATTTCTCAGAATTCTTCATTACTTTAGTGGCTTAGTATACGCTCAAAAAATTACTGCATTTTTTTTTTTTCATCAACAACATACAAACTAAAATCCAATTAATGTACCTTTACATTACTGTGTATTTCCTGATTGTAAGTTTAATAATAATAAATAATAAAGATAAATTATTGGGAACTGGTATTGGGCAAAGCAATGAACTGTTACTCTGCTTACATACAGTACATTACTGTTGCTGTAGCTCTCAATTTGAAATTTTCACCAAAAATAGTATCTTTCTAAACTGAATTCCCTTCTCTTTCTATGTCAGTTCTCACACCCATACAGGTGTGATTCATGCTTGTAAGCTGATATTTGGAGATGGACTCCTGAATATTTTAAATTGAAAACCATTGTTAGGTTGCCCTGTGGTTTGACAGAAGCTGTCTTCTTACAACTCTGTTTTCCAATAAAACAATCCCTGTTGTCCATCCTTGAGAGTCTTTTCTCAGTCAAACAGCCAAGCGATCAAAACTCTCATGTACAGTCCCTCAACATGCATCTGTACTATTTATACGAAGTGATCCTCAATCAAAGGTTGAGAAACCCTTCCAGATTAAGTGTGTGTGTGTGTGTGTGTGCATCAAAATGAGGGGTTAATTGAGACGCTTCATCCGTGAGTTTTGATAAGGGGACTAATGGTGCATGTGGTTGCCTTGGAAACCTTTGTTTAAACATAACAGAACAAGGATCTCCATTCCACCACACAACACTTATACTTTTGCTCTGTAATTTGAGAGAGTATTTCTTGCAACAATGATTTGAAAAGAAGCAGGAGATACAGTACATAATGAAGAGTCCTTGAGTGCTTCAGTCAGCATCTTTTTCCTTTCTTTTAGCATTGAATATCCACCGACTCATAGTAGTATCAAGGTTTGAGTTTGGCCACATCAAAGGAAGAAATACAAAAAAAATTACAGGGATGCAGTTCATCAAAACACACACAAACATGAATGCAGTGACATACACAATCTAACCCAATGCACTTGTCTTCCCAGGTGACCAGTATTCATGCTGAGAGGGTGTTGGTAAATTGTTAATATTGTGAGGTGCATTGCGGTTTATACATTTGAATGGTTTTTAAATTACATTTTAAATTTAGATGAGCTCTTTCAGTTAGCTGACAAATGTGTCGTCCTGTTCGCTGAGGGCAGATCAGGAAGGACCAAGCAGCCAATCAAAATACACAACACTGCATGTGTCTGTGCTACATCTTTGGGCTGTGAAAATTAATTAACAGTCTTTCAATCAGGCACATCCATTATAGCAGGTAATCATGCCAGCAGAAATATAATGAAATTGAATGTTTGATGATGCTTCTCCAATTTCTTCTGTAAACTCTGACATTTGCACAGCCCCTCACTCAAAATATAGACTGGATATTGTCAATAGTCTACTGTACCAATCCGGCTCACTGGCTGACTCTATGCAAAGATCTATGATCTATGCAAACAACGCAGGTACATGCAGAATGGAGATGTGTGCTTGTAAATGTTTGCACCCAAAAATCAGCCCACACACTTCACCAGCAGTGCACCCAAACACTTTGTTTTCAGGATTTTGTGTAGGTGCTCAGTATTCTTGCATTCACTGAGATTTATGTGAGCTAACTATAGCTCACATAAATCTCTTGAAACCTGACTGGAGTTTGAGAGCCATGGTGCTGCATATACACTGCATCTTTTCCAAGATGTGTTCAATTGCTCAAGTGTGAATTTTAACAGGACCTACAACAGAAACAAATATATAAAGAGGAAAAAACTTGACAATATGACCTTCTTAACCTTGTGATTGAACCTTCAATCCTTACAATACATCCAAGGTTTATTTGCTTGGTGCTGAAGAGTGGAAAAGGTTACAGGCCAACTGGAACAGTATCCGTGAAAGGAATGAAAGACAGACAAAAGAAATAAGTCTCACTGGTCAAATTTATCTTACAAGGTGTCTCTCTGAGCCACAATGTACTGTAGCCATAGCAACAAGTGCCCAGCATCTCCTGAAGGGAATGTGAAAGAGCTCTGTGATTCATATCCAAACAACAACAGCCTGAGAATCCAAATATACTGAGGTAAACTGCCACCCCCAGACAGTCAAACTGACAGCTGTGAGGAGGAGGGGCAAAGCAGAAAACAAACAAACAAAAACAATCACATTCATCCTCCATTTGGCTCATCCTAAGAGCATCACTCGTGGTCATCATTTTCTGTTTGCCTCTTGTGATCTCAGGCATGTTGACTCGTCCTGACAAACAGGATGGAATAAATGTAGACTGGCAGCTTTAATAGACACTAAGATAATTTTCAGATGATGAGTTGAGTTGAAACAGAAAATTAAAAGAGTATAGTAAGTTTTATATCAGTCAGAAATAATTGCACGTACAGTACACCATTGAAATACAATAAATGTCAGCATAATACCATTGCTACAGTTTCATGTGCTTGTACAAAAAAAAAAACATCAAACTTGCAATTACAGCTGTATCACTTCACTTTCAGGCTTGCAGCAGTGCAACTTTTCATATTTGCTCCAAAATCATTATCCAGAAAGAACAGCCATGTTTACAGCCTTCACAAAACCCCTACCACATTCACTGCCAGCGAAAACATAATAAGCAAGCCAGCACTACTTGTAAACCATATTTCGTACATAGAGAGGAGAAAAGCATTCTGAATCATAATAACCAAGATTGGGATCTCTTCATTACCTAAAGTCCTCCATTCTCGCTCTCACATTGTAATCCAGTTGGCTTCGCCACATTTTACCGGCACCAGTAAGCGACAGCAATCAAGGGCCTGTCTGCTGGGCCGATTATAAAGCAGCTGTGCCTCATTACCAATCAGAAGAAAAAGGGAGACATGGGCCCTGGGAGACACCAGTTTTGACCGTGGTGCAAGAGTATGTGGCGATAAAGCGTAGTATATGCTCTTCCTTTATGTTCTTTTCTGTATCTGCACATCATTCACACCTTAACTTGTTCTACTGCTCAGTTGCCAAGTTGCCTTGTCTTGTCTCATTCTTTGTTTTCTTTGTGTCTACCCTTTTTCACTTGATTATTTTTTGCATTCTTGGAGACAGATTTTTTCGGTGGCCCGAATAAAATGCACCTACCACAGTAAGGAAGTGCATCTGCCGGCTCTATTGCAGATATTTCAGTTTAAAAATACATTAAATCAAGGTGAACAGTCATATTTCTGCTTTAGCTAATCTAATACATCATGGTGAATATAATGGGAACAGAGTCTGGGAAACACATGAAGGTCCCTATTGGTAAATTAAAAATCATCACAGTTTCAATCATCTCAAGTGTTATGAATTCATTACAATTATTGTTATCATTATTTAATTATGCTTGTCAAATGCTGCTATCCCTTTCATGGCTTATCTTTGTTTCTTTCCTTACTTGTAGCAACCCACTGCTCGCATTTGGGATGGTTTAATGCAGAGGGCAAATTTCATGGATATACTTGTAGATATGACAATACAAACTGATTAGCGTTAGTGTTTAGTGGTTATAATTCTATGCTGTATAAGAGTATACAGAGCAAATTATGTGCCATGGATGTTATCTAATATATCCACATTTGAGTTTGGTGCAAGATTAAATAGATAGCTTATTTGACAAAAAAAAAAATGTATATGTGTTCTAAATTAGTGCATGTGAGCAAGAAGCAAAGAGGAACGACACATAGCAACAAACAATGTGTCAAAGAGAAGTTAAAGCTGCAGAAAACCACTGAAGATTAAGATGATGAAAGATAAAGAAGATAAAAGCAGAGGCTATCTTGGTAACGGTTCAATAGTCTTTACATAACAATAGAAAATATCTGGACAGAAACACATTTACTTCTCTTTTGCAAGACAGAGTCTGTAAAAACATTCACTAAAGTTATGATGAATTAGCTTTAGACCAGACCTAGTGTTTATGTCATCAGCCACAATCCCTATTACTGCTTAGTAATGCATGCAATTACCTAGTCTTGATTTAAATCATACTAATTATGTGTAATTTCATTTCATTATACTGTACTGGTGTTACAGTTGAAGAGCAAGGTGGAAAAGCCACAGTTCACACTGGTTCCATTTAGCATTAGCTTTTCTTTTCTCTGTATCAAGAAGAGACAGACTGGACTTTGATTTTATACACATATATATACACACACTATATTGCCAAAAGTATTCACTCACCCATCCAAATAATCAGAATCAGGTGTTCCAATCACTTCCATGGCCACAGGTGTATAAAATCAAGCACCTAGGCATGCAGACTGCTTTTACAAACTTGTTTGTAAATTTGTGAAAGAATGGGTCGCTCTCAGGAGTTCAGTGAATTCCAGCGTGGAACTGTGATCGGATGCCACCTGTGCAACAAATCCAGTCGTGAAATTTCCTCACTCCTAAATATTCCACAGTCAACTGTCAGCTGTATTATAAGAATGTGGAAGTGTTTGGGAAAGACAGCAACTCAGCCACGAAGTGGTAGGCCACATAAACTGACAGAGCGGGGTCAGCGGATGCTGAGGCGCATAGTGCGAAGAGGTCACCAACTTTCTGCAGAGTCAATCACTACAGACCTCCAAACTTCATGTGGCCTTCAGATTAGCTCAAGAACAGTGCAGTGGTGTAAAGCACGCCGCCACTGGACTCTAGAGCAGTGGAGACGCGTTCTCTGGAGTGACGAATCACGCTTCTTCATCTGGCAATCTGATGGATGAGTCTGGGTTTGGCGGTTGTCAGGAGAACAACACTTGTTGGACTGCATTGTGCCAAGTGTAAAGTTTGGTGGAAGGGGGATTATGGTGTGGGGTTGTTTTTCAGGAGCTGGGCTTGGCCCCTTAGTTCCAGTGAAAGGAACTCTGAATGCTTCAGCATACCAAGACATTTTGGACAATTCCATGCTCCCAACTTTGTGGGAACAGTTTGGAGCTGGCCCCGTCCTCTTCCAACATGACTGTGCACCAGTGCACAAAGCAAGGTCCATAAAGACATGGACAGAGTCTGGTGTGGATGAACTTGACTGGCCTGCACAGAGTCCTAACCTCAACCTGAATGGGATGAATTAGAGCAGAGACTGAGAGCCAGGCCTTCTCGTCCAACATCAGCGTGTGACCTGGAAGAATGGGATGTCACTTAAGTTCATATACGAGTCAAGGCAGGTGAGCGAATACTTTTGGCAATATATATATATATATATATATATATATATACACCCCTCAAACTCCCAGGACTCTGGTAGAGAAGGGTGAGAGGAGCATTTTTTTTTTTTTATATCAATATCAAGCTCGGGTCCTCTTTTTGGGTGATGTTGAGGGTTCTGTGCAGTATCTTAGCTGTTCCTAGCACTGCACTCTTCTGGACTGCGGCTTCAGATGTTGTTCCTGGAATCTGTTGGAGCCACTCTCCCAGTTTGGGGGGTCACCGCCCGGAGAGCTCCTACCACCAAAGGGACCACATTCACCTTCACCTTCCACTTCTGTTTCAGCTATTCTTTCAAACCTTGATACTTTTCAACCTTTTCATGTTCTTTGATAGCATTAGCTGGTATTACCACATCTATCACCACTGCCCTCTGCTGCTCTTTGTCCACTACCACTACTGTATATCTGGTTGGATATCTATTGGGATTTGGGTACTTCTAGTTCACACTGGGCACAGATGTTCCTGTACACTATCCCAGCCACTTGGATGTGCCTCTCCATAAACACAGCTCTAGCTAGTATCTTGCACCCGTTTACTATGTGCTGGACTGTCTCAGGGGCCTCCTTACACAGCCTGCACCTTGGGTCTGACCTACTGTGGTAGATCCTGGCCTCTATAGACCTTGTGCTCATAGCCTGTTCTTGTGCTGCCATGATCAGTGCCTCCTTGTTGTCTGTCAGCCCAGCATTTTCCAGCCATTGGTAGGTCTTCTTGATATCAGCCACTTCCTCTATCTGACGGTGGTACAGTGCATGCCATGTAGGAGCTTATCCCTCCATTTTGTCTACTCCTCATCCTCCTCACATTCTTCAGGTTTCAGGTGAGGAGCTCCCTTGTCTTGATATCTGTGGCTTCTACCTCCTCCTTTGGCCAGTTTACGATCCCAGCAGGTATCTAACTGGCAGTGCATACATGTTGATGGCTCAGACTTTGTTATTACGGTTCAGCTGACTTTTCAAGAAGTGCCTTACTCTCTGGTTCTGATCATCTTGCCTCTCCTTAATGCCATCCGGCCACATTTGTCCAATCCGAATGACATCTATGTCCTATGTCACTGTTCTAGATTCTGATGGTGTGGATTTCTCGCTCATTCCTGGCATACAGCTTGATGTCATCCATGTAGAGCATGTAGAAGTTGCCCCACTTCGGAAACGGTATCCAAATCCCCTCTTTGTGATGATCTGACTGAGGGGGTTCAGACCTATGCAGAACAGCAGTGGTGACAGTGCATCCCCTTAGTATATGGTACTGTATATATCAATGCCATTTATCTTGGGCAATCGGCTTCGAGAGGGGCTCTTACTGTAGTGTCCTGTTAATCTTGTACAGTTCCAGACATTCCAGTATTCATGTGAATGGCATTGAATTTTAGGTTTTCTTGTTGTCAATCCAGGCAGTGCACAGGTTGGTCTGTTGATTCTTCTAGTCTCTGTGGACTGCTCTGTCGACTGTTCGTGGCTCCTCTGGTGTTACAATTCCTTTCTGTGCCCCGCTCATGGATTGAGATGCCTGACAGGAGCTTCCATTTCGTACAGAGACAGGTTATCGGCCGAGAGTTGGATGGGATGGGTCCCTTCTGGGGGCCCTTCATGATGAAGACTGTCCTGCCTTCAGTCCCACCAGCAGCTGGTTTATCTGTGGTGCAAGGCATCTGTGGAGTGCCATCAATTTCTTAAGCCAGTATCATATTGGGGCTCAGTGCTGTCCAGTTCTTCATCTTTGATACTCTTTCCTGGACATCCTTGAGATCTTCTGAAGGTACCTAGCAACTTGACAACTCAGCTTCAGTATTTGGAGGCTCTCAGATTCCAGTTGGTTCACGATCTTCCTTCTCAGGTCAGCAGCTCTTGTGTTGAGGCTGTCTGTTGGGGCTTGGTACACAATCTTGGATTGTGGGAGTGATGGTGAAACCCCCCTGCTGTCATCCTGGCTCCCCCTTGCCGGATGTCATTGATAGGTCCCAGAGTCGCCCCATATATCCCCTCTCTCTGGGATTGCTTGTACAGTAGCATTCCTCTGCCTCGTCCATTTACTGTATGTCTTGTTCCAGTAGGCCATTTCTCATCAGATTGCGGACCTCGTTGCGATGGTATAACTCTATCATTATTGTGTTCGCACATATTCAGGTAGACTGGTAAGGCTAAACCCTAACCCTAGCATTAAGGATCTTGCCTCCAGGACACACACACACACATATATATATATATGTATATATATATATATTTATATATATATATATATATATATATATATATGTGTATATATATATATACACACATGTATATATATATGTATACATGTGTGTATATATATATATCCATCCATCCATTATCTACCACTTATCCTCATAGGGTCATGGGGGGGCTGGAGCCTATCCCAGCTGTCTTAGGGCGGAAGGCAGGGTACACCCTGGACAAGTCGCCACCTCATCGCAGGGCACATAGAGACAGACAACCACTCACACTCACATTCACACCTACGGTCAATTTAAATGAGCCAATTAACCTAATCCCTATGCATGTTTTTGGATGGTGGGAGGAAGCCGGAGTACCCGGAGAGAACCCATGCAGACATGGGGAGAACATGCAAACTCCACACAGAAAGGTCCCGGGCCCGGGATTCGAACCCGGTACCTTCTTTTTATATATATATATATATATATATATATATATATATATATATATATATATTTATAATTGCTGTCAAAATTAGGACATCTCTGGCAATCATTTCACATTCCAGAATTAGAGTGCGTTAGAGTGCACTTCAAATCTTTGCTACAGTAAAAATGTTCCATGCCATGAGGGTTGACAGTACATCTCTTCACTTGCACTGACTTTCTAGGTCTCCATGAAAACACTGGCAATAACCTGGTGTCTCTCTGTCATTTCCACTGGTGACTAGCCCTCTCCCTCTCCTAGCCATCCTGGTGATAGTCTAAATGTCAGTGTTTTCCAGGCTCCTAATGTGTTCCTAAAATAGTATCTGCATTGCTGAGCCTCTGTGAAAAGGCACACTCCAGAAAAGGTGTAGTGAGTCTGACTCACAGCAAAGGCAGCAGAAACACCATGCCATCCCAAAGCCAATTAAACATGCATGGGGGTGTATGTGACCTCTAAAAAAAAAAAAAAAAAAAAAAACACTGGATGGATGGCCACTCTGTCCCCATCTTTCTCACTCTACAGCTCACCCTCTGTCACTCTTTTACCACGACCCTTCCTTTCCTCTTTTTGCCAATTACAGTGAATTATTCAGGGTGTCCTGCATGTACCTGTTAAGTGTTTTTCTACCAGTGACCACTCTCACGGAAAATTGAGGTGAAGAGACGATGAGCAAGAGTGCATATGCTGCAGCCCGAGCAGCACAAGCAGATGAGCTGACATAGACATGCCTATGTATAAACACAGTAGCATACACACTCAAATAGGTTAGTGGGGGGACCTTTGTGCATTTCAATATGTTTCCAGAGGTCAGGTTAAGGCTAGCCATTCAGAAGCTAATGCTAAGATCGGGGAAAGATTAATTGCAAGCTTCTAAACAACTCAGAGATAGCCACATGCTAATGGATGGAATTCCCAGACAATAAAATTAGAATTGTGTAATTTGATGCAAAAAAATCTAATGACAGGAATTCTGGAGCGTGAGATCATGTGCTCCATTGTATTTGGTTCTAAACTGGATACTAGAATAGCCAGGGAAATTTTCCTCTTGTGCTTTATAATGCTCAACAGTGCAGATGAAGGAAATGGGATGGAAATGTTGAAATGTCATACTGTATATGGATGGGCTGATTTTCCGCATTTAATCAAATTGAAATGCGGCCTTAAATGTCATAGTTGCCTTGATTAACAGAGACCACAACGTAATATCAGCTTCACAATGGGGGCTGTTTAGTACTGTGCCAGTCATTTCCATTCATTCTACTTGCATGACAGGTTTGCATTGCAAATAGGGATTGACTGGATGGGAGAAAAAGAGTAAATTGATCAGCTTTAAAATCAAATAAAACCTCAATATATGAAAATCTGTATTTAATGTACTATAGCCAAAATATTACTCCCCCCAGTTATAACTACTCTCTTTTCATTGCAGTTCTATTACTGCCTGTCTATCTTAGCTTACTTGAGCTGAATTGCTGTTTCTCAGCACAGAGTAAAGAATTGCTAGAACATGTACTTTTTCTCTGAACTATTTTAAGCTGTGAGCGCCTTTCCAGGAAGGATTCGTTGTTGTGCACTTCTTGCTCTGCTTAGCGTTTTGTAGTGCCTGCATTACAGGTGCCACATTTAGATTCCCTCCGCCTGCCACCGTCATCAATTAATCATATACAACAAACAGATTGATTCCCCTAAATTTATAGCCCTGCTCATCCTGCAGCAGTCTTGAACCTTTGGTTTGCTAGTTGAGTCTGAGAGACATGTCACCTTGTAAGACATACTGAATGCCTTCCCTTGAAGGAGGGAAACAGAGAGAGCGGGAAGATAACACAGCCAGGCAGCACTAACCGATCAGAGCACTCCAGCAGAGATATGACCCACATAGACTGATTCTCGTTCAATCAGCCTGCTACTGGCAGCGTGGCGGGGAAAGAGAGCGAGGGAGTGAAGATGAGGGACAGAGGGAGTGTGAGTGTTTGGTGGCTCTACATGTAAGAAAAGACCAACTAAATGCAAATATGCACAGGACTTCAGCCCACTGTAAATTAATTTACAAATCTACTACACACAAACTCTTCAGCCTGCAAGTATGACCACACACATATTCTGCTCCTAGGTCTTGCCAGTCTTTCAAGACACCATAGGAGTGTGCAGGCTGATCTGTTCTCCCCTCCAGAGGCAAAAACGCCCGGAAAAGGTAACTAGTCATCCCTCATGTGGGATTTACCACAGTCCACCTGGGGAATCATTAAGAATGGATATTGCTGGGCAACGCTAAGCATCTGCTCCCCAAAGGAGGTGCCTACGGCTACAGTTCATTAAGCAGGTAGTATTGTGTAAATGGCGGCGGAAGAGGCCCATGTCTCTACACCACAGTGCCCATGATGCCTTGATGCCAGGGACAGAAAACAACTCATGGATGGAGGCATAGTGCAATATTAATATACAAGACACTGTTCGTTATTTTTTTTTAATTCAAATCAATCAATTTTAGTTTAATCTATTTTTTTATTTTTTCCATATTTTTTATTTTATTATAAACTTTCATATAGACTTTGCTCCATTGTTTTTTTTTCTTTATTTTGTTCTGTCACTTTACCTTTGCTGCTGTGACACATGATTTCCATGCTGTGGGATTATTAAAATAAATTTTGCCGTATCTTATCTTAGACTTGTGTAGCATCCAATGGGGAGGATAGTGATAGGTTTGAAAAATATTTTTAAAAAAAATGTGATTGTGATGACAGGATAGAGTGCATGATTTGCACTTTTTAATCTTACACAGTATAAGTTATGTTATGTTCATTTGAGCCACTGCTTGTTTGTTATTTATCTTTCACATATTTTCTTATTTCTTTACCTTGTATGCTGCTGTCTGTCACTTGTATTTTTTATTCTATGTTGGTACAAAGAGAGAGCTGTAAACCGGAGTCAAATTCCTACTATGTGAAAACATACTTGGCCAATAAAGCTGAATCTGATTCTGATTTTGATTTGGTTACAGGACCACACCCTGCACCATCAGCAGAAGTCCACACAATTATTATTTTTTTTTTTTAGAGAGACAGCTGCCTCAATTTTGGAACAAGCCAGCAACAGCAAGAGAACAGCCTCATATAACTGATATTTTGCAATTCTTGCATCTTTATTTTTAGCCTTGAGTGTAAAATAGGACGCCCTAGTATCTAGGAACACAGGAGCCAGTAGGATGATGTGCCTGTACTGTCAACTGCTACATCTATTGTGTAGCTCAATTTTGATGAAGGTGCCCAAGGACCCTGCAATGTCTCCAGCTCCTCTTAGCCAGCACTCAGGCTCAAAATCCGAATCCAACTTTCTCTGTATCTGTAATTTGTCTTGCCAAACAAGGAGGCCCTAGGAGTTTTCAGGTTTTCTGATAACCGCAGCATGTGTAGTCAATACAAAGCTTGCCTCCTCACTGTGCACTGGAGGGATGAAGAGAAGAAAAGACAAACAACTGAGACTGAGGCCACTGATAGGCTGTAGCTTACTTCACAAGGTGAGCTGTTTCCTAGAGAGAAAAACGACTGACAGCGCTCTGTCCTTCATTGGACATCTGGATTGTCCTTGCACTTTGGAGACACAAAGCAACCTTTGGGGGGGGTTTAACAATTTGATGTTCAATGTTGCGACCATGTCTTCCAGGCATAAAGAGAAATGACAGAGCTTTGCTGCTCGTCTGTAGGACAAAAACTGCTGGGAAGTCAACCCTTGTTTTGTCACTTCATCCAGGTGCCTGAATCAGCTTCCTGACTTTCATAATCTTTAGGTGAGTGGTGAGTAGGAGATCACACCCACAGCATACCATAACATACAATCTGGTATTTTGATATACATTGTTTATCACCTTTCCTAGTATTCTATTTGCATGTGCTGTGTAAATTGCATTCTGCAACAGACCTTGTTTCACTCTGTATTTCCAACTGCTACCTAAACATAAGTCTATTACTACAACCTGCTCTCAACCTAACCCTCGTGTGACCATTGAAGGTTAGAAACCTGGGTGTTTTCATATTGTGCATAGCCAGACCTTGATTTTAATGAGTTGGGTTTAACTGTGTGCTCAGATTTCATTTTGATGCAATAACTGATAACACTCAAGAGGCGCAAAGCTATGTCAGTAATTTATTTGTTGGCAAACAACTTTCACTGTTACAACAAATATTAGTTATGAGATCATTCAACTTGGAACCCATACAAAAGAATAAATAATTAGCAATAATATTGTAATAATAATCATGGTCATAATAATTTAAAAAAAGAACCATAAAACAAACCCAATGTCATTTTATTTACTCCTGCCTAAAGTCAGCGTTCTTTCCTTCAAGCTTGTTTTGCTGCCTTCAAACCAATAAACAGATAAATAAATAATTTCTCTCTTGGGGACATGGAGGGGGCTTGTGGGATACATGTGCAAGCTACACTTCATACACTTATGATTTTCTTCTCTCCTAAATAAGTAAACATTGGCTTTCCACATTGGACAGTGCTGCTGTGTGCAGAATTTTCACATCTTCAGTACACAAATGGTGTAATCATGGCATTTCACAGGTGAGACCCATCCTTTTTCAAATAGAGGAAATGTTTTTTTTTTCTTTTTAGTCCAGAGAATGACATTTATTATACTCAGCATTCTTTTTCTGTACAATCTAAACCAGCACAGCGAGGTAATATCAAATGGTCAGACATTTGGCAATAGAGAGGAAATGCTTCATAAATCATTCTTGTGTTGCTCCAAATATCTGATATCTTTGTAGAAAAAAATTTCACTTGTGCCTAAAGGAAGGAAACGCTTTATTCAAGAACAAATGAGATGAGACCTACTTCCAGCAAATCTAAATGGTGGCATTTCCATAGCAACTGTCTCTTTCATAACCTAGCCACTTCATTTCCACTTTAGTTTTAAATCTACACAGTGGTAAAGTATATAGTAACAATTGATTTGCAAAATGTAAGTGACAGTGGTGTTGCTATAAAAGGACCAGAATGAGGTGTGCGTAGGGTATATTTGTATTAATTAAGGAGTGTGTAATTGTCTTTTGAAAGAATGACATGACAGATTGTTCCTTGTTCCATTCTGTCATCTACATTAGACCAAAACGCATCATGACGTTTCAGAACAGTTCCACAGACAGAAGGTTTGCAACTTAAAAATTTTAAAACTAAAAGACTTGGTCATATGCAACATTTGTATCTTTATCCGTATTCTGTACAATACATAGAAACGGTTTGTGATTTCTTTATAATCCTTTGATAACTGAAAAATTTTACAGAAGAAAGGAGAAGAAACGGAACCCATTTGTTTTTTGTTTTTTTTGTTTTTTTTTTAATTCAGTCTGTTGTAATATGATCTTCCTTCTCAGATTTCAGTGAAATACACAGTAGCCGCAGTCACTACAACTTGCAGGAATGTTACACCAGCCTGGACACAACTCCAGTTTAGCAGTTACGAACAGGAAGAGAACTCAGAACATCAGCGTGATATGGTTACAGTTCGGTTGCCCAGTAAAATAGTTTTTGGGATGATCGGCTGTAAGGGCATATATCATACATCATCCACTTGATTGGCAGGTTGTCGGGCGAGGCCTCTTTCAGGCCAGTTTATGTTTTGAACACTTGGGTTCAACATCCTGATCCGCCCTTTGGACAAGTGGAAACATCATCCCAGTATGTGTCTTTAAGAGTGAGACAGAGAGACGGACATACAGACAAACAGACAGGCAGCTCCTTCAACCCGGGCTAGGGGCCACACCCTTGTTGTGGTAGTGGAGACTATATGCTATGATCTGCTAGAGGTCCATATTAGGGAACTTGTAGGGCTACGGTCAATCCAAGATTCCTTATTAAAGTAACAGATAGGGTGAAAATACAGAATCCCTCCCACTTCCTCTCCTTTCCAGGTTAAAAGTTCCGTTTCTGTTTGATGTTCACAAAACAGTCTCTCAGATCCACCCATTCAGTCTGCATCATTTGTGACAATACATTCAGTCCCTGCTCTCATCTGACCAGTGAATTTTAGACCGTATTGTCATGACCAACAGTTAATGTCACACACAGTCCATCGATCCAGGGGTGGGCCAGCTCAGTCTGTCGGTCAACAACACAGAATGTTTTCATTGGAAGGTTGGAATTGTGAGAATGGCCTGGGGAGGGATAGGAGTCTCTTGATTGGCTCTATAGACTAGTAACCAGGTGGGAAGGGTCTATGGGCGGCTCTTCAGGCGACGAATCGGACTCCTCCTTGTTGCCAGACACCATGTATCCATCACTGCCACCACGGCCCATGTGGTAGTAGCTCTGTAGCTCGTGAAGGTGATTCCTGGAGCCCAGATTTGGCATGCTCTTATAATAGACGTCATCCAGCTCTGGAGCAGTGGCACTCTTACAGGGCTGCAGCTCCCCGGAGCTGTCTTCCTCTCCATCTGTTAAACCATTCATCTGCCCATCCGGAAGGTCCGTCAACACTGGCATGCTGGTGTAAAGCGAGTCTCTGTGGTTGGGCGAATGTGTGTGCTCATCAGTGTGCTCGTTGGTCAGCAGGGGGAAGAAGCTCTCGCTGGTCTCTTGGGGAATGCGTCGTGGCCGGGAGAAGCTGTGAGGGGGTGGTGGAGGTGGCGGGTGGCTGTCTGGTGGAGGAGGCCGTGGCGGTAGGAGCGGAGCGTTGGACTCCTCTCTGATAATCTCCAAACCCAGGTTCTCCTCGTGGGGGAAGGCTGCAGGGTTGTCCAGCACCATGGGTCCATTGTCCTCTTTACTGCTGCCCACGCACCCACCGACTCCACTGCTGCTGCTGCTGCTGCTGCCTCCTGCCATGCTCCCTGCAACACCCAGGCAGGGATAAGGATCATCATCATACAAGGAGCAGTGATATGGTTAGCATGGACACTATTTAGATACTTCACTGTGGAGATGTCAGTGTTAACTAGTCCAAAAAGTAATTTAAATGGCTATAATAATGTTTTGTTAATATTAGTGAGTAAAATGTACTACACTGTGTATTGTGAAAGGAGTTGCAAGTATGAACCCACAGACACTCTTCCCCTCAGCCCTCCTTATGGAGGGTTACAGTATCTTTGATCTCATTGTTTTACTGTGTGGGTCCAGCTCACCGCTGTCATCAGCATTGTTTTTGCTAGCAGCAGGCAGCTTTTACAAAATCTCTGTACACTCCCTGAACGGCGCCAAATAGCAGACAGGCAAATTTAGCAGCTTCCCAGTGAACATAGTGGAGTATTTAGCAGCTAAAAAGATAAAGATATTTCCTTTTGGAGTTGGTGGACAGTGAATATCACACATGCATTTTCAAGTGGCCAGAAAGTTCAAATAAATGTTTCTCTCATTTTGCAATTTGCTTTTTATTTCAAGTCTGTTACTTATTTTGGTTTTAAGTCTGTTGTTTCTGCTTTTATGTGTGACATCCACACAGCCTTGAGAGGAGGCCTAATCAGCAAGGTTCACTGAAAACTCCTGTGTGGGTTTAATACATTAATTTTCAACAGATATACTGGAAATATCACACAGTGAATGTTGCCAGTGAAATGCATACAAAGCGAAATTAGACATCCTCCCCTGATTTGGAAAATGTTTGAGCCACAAAAAGTGCTTATAAGTAATGTCCCTGTGTCAATGAATGAATGTGTGTTAAATGAAATCAATCTAGTCACCTCCGTTGGCCATGCTGCTGTTGACCAGCTTGTTCATCAGGTTGTGATTGCGCTCAGTAGTGGCTCTCTCATGGTTGTTAAGGTAAGATGGGATGTAATTGGAGGTCAGCTCCTTGAGGATCTTCTTTTCCAGGGTCGTCTCCTTATGGTTGCTGTGGGTGCCATAGCCACCACTACGGTCCAGAATCTGGACGCAGTCACTCAGGTACTCACTGCTGGCCATGCTGTAGTTGTTGGCATGGTTGCCATTTAGAGGGAGCGTATCCATAACACTGGAGTCTCTTGCGTTGTTCAGGATACCCTCTGAGGAATAAATGATTTAAAAAAAAAAAAAAATCATAATTATGAGGATTCTTAAATAAACTAAGTGAATTTCTCAGAAGAGAGATTTTAATTATTGTTTGATATCATAGCGTGTGCTGTGGATTGAAGATTAAAAAGTAGCACTGATAATTTTCTTGGAAGGAAAAATGCTTCAAGCGACCAGAATTCATTTAAGAGAAAAGTACTTTCTTTTCTCAATTATTGCCAGCACAACGGCAATACACAATTTTACTGCAAAATTAGTATGTTATATAAATATAATGTTTTGGACATTTAAAGGAAACATGTTTTTTAACATACTACGGACATAATGTCTGCAAGGAAATAATATTTTCCCAGAAATTAATCTAAAAATGTATGAAAAAAATCAAATAAGATGATCATATTACATGGACAGACTAATAATTTAGGCAAAAATGTTTGAAAACACCAGTTTTGTTGCAGATTGGACTGAATATCTCAGAGAAGAAAGTCAATGTTATTGAAGTAGTTGAGTATTAATTTAGCCCATACTTGTGTCTCGGTACGGTGCTAATGGAGAGCATGAGGGAGAAGAGAGAAAACAAACAGACGTGAGTTCATACACAGAGAGGAACAACATTTAGCAGCTACAATATCAGTTGCAGTTCCACAGTAATTGGAGGCATGAAAAATGTCTGACACGAAAATCCTGTCTGATAGTCAATATCAAAGTCTGTTTTTCAGGGTCTTGTTGTTAATTGGCAACTATTGTATAGTTCATTATTTATTCAACACAGGAAAAACACAGAAAAACACACCTTACATTTAAAACACAGAATGCACTAAGACGAGCGATACAAGTCCCAACTGTCACATGCAAAATGGCATTCAAAAAGAAGTGCAAACTGTTTAACACAAAGGATATCATGGCTCCCAAGTAGCTTATAAAAGATACAACCAGCAACATATAGTGTGCATCGTGCATCATACAGCATACAATATGTTTTATTGCATGTGAACCTGTTGTACTATTTTTATAAATCATTGCACAGAATTTCATCTCAACATTTATGTGCTGTGATAACTGCCCAGTGGGTGTCCTTTGTGAAAGATTATTACAGAGTGATTGATCTCCTCACTTGGGAGCCATAATAAGGCTAGATCAGATACAGTGTGCAGCCAAAAGTGTATCATAGTAACAATGCATTTAAAATGAAAAAGCCATGCGAAATAAATTTAATGTAGTGAAAAACAACAACAACAACTCTACGCTCTTTCTAAATGTTTATAATAAGAACATCAGGCACACCTTGGGTGTTGTACATGCCCACGGCTGGGTTGTTATAGACTGCAGAGTCCCCCAGGAGAGTGTTATAAGGATTGTTAGTACCATGGGGACGAAGGAGAGCATTAGTTATAAGATGATTAGCCATGGCTCCTGGTACAGGCAGAGAGAGAAAGAGAGGAAGAGCAACAGCCATATAGAGAGAGAAACAAGAGAGAAGCACTCAAGGAAAAGGAAGGCGGAGTAGAGAGGTTGAAGGAGAGAGCATGTAGACGGTGCAGAGTGGAGGCAAGTGAGAAGGAAAAAGAGGAAGGGAGAGTGAGATGGAAAGTGAGTGTGTGGAAGAAGGGGGGAGAGAAGAGGACAAGTAAATCAAACAAGCAAACATAGTTTGAGGTGAAAGCCAAGAAAAAGCTTGACAAGTCATTCTTATAGCAGCCAATGCATATGGGCCGAGGGAGGGGATGTGAGAGAGAGAGAGAGAGAGAGTGAGAGAGAGAGAAAGAGAGAGAGAGAGAAAGAGAGAGAGAGTGCAGCAGAAAATTCTGCTGCAGTTCAATACGCTTGAGCAGAGCAGCATGACTACAGGATAGTTAATGGACAACGGGCCCACAAAAAGTGAACTCAGTGCATTTTCTTGGGAGACAGATCATATACACATAAAGACGCTGCAGAAAAGCTGAAGATGAATGACCACGACAGCTCCTATGCTGGGCATCCATACTCATGCTGTACTTCCCACTGTATCAAACAAGACACTCCCCTAAGTGTTTATGTATATCATATAGCCTTCGAACATAGACTTTTATACACTGTTTACTGGTGTTCTTATTTTTATAGGCCCTTGTTGTAATGTTGCACTATCCACTTTGTTGCTGTAGCAGTGCAGGATTATCTTTTCTTAAAATACTTTCTGATGACTGACATTTACTGTACTGATATAACATATAGGCTACTGTACTGATATATTTATAATAATATAGATAAGCATTAATTGATATATTTTGGAATATTTGCTTAAAGAATTACTTAATGGTGCACATTAAAGCTATAGTCTGTCATGTTAGAGAGCTAGCAAGAGAGCTAGTAAGATTTGAAAGTGCTCTCAGCGTCCTCTAAGCTCCTCTTCCTCCCGTCAGTGCTCTGTCCAAAGCTACGCCCCCTAAAACTTGAACATCTGACAGCAGGGTTCAGCAGGGAGAGGAGAGCCGGTATGCTACATCACTACAGTTATAAAACAATATCTATTTTAACACTGACCCGCTTTAAATGTGACATCAATCTTCCGATTCACGGAAATTTCACAGGAAACTATTAGCGGCGGTGCGCTCGACTATGGAAGCTTTGAGCGGAACGGACATCCAATCACAGTCCGCTGGAGTCTGTGAGCCTTTATGATGCAGACACTGGAGACTATGGCTGTGCAATATGGTCAAAATGTCACATCTAATAACCTCTTCAATACAAGCCACACATACAACCAGCTTACACCCACAGAGAAGCTAATGTTAGCATCTGGCTAATACACGCTACAAAAGTAGCTAAGTTGGCAAACATTACATATTTCATAGTTCTTTCCATTCGGACTGAGGAAAGGAATTGGTTAGAGCAGCTGCCACAGAGGTCTGACTCTTTTCCTTCCTTTTTCTGAACACATAATGTTTTGACTACTCTCAGGGTGGAAGGACCATTTCACCCAGTATAACAGAAAGTGTTTCTGAACAGAATGACGGACTATAGCTTTAATCAGTACTGGCTTTATAAAAAAAAAAAAAACAAGGTCAATATGTCCATGTGACAAAGCATCTAATTTGCTCCTATAGTCCCAGTACAACTAAAAAAGACACAAATGTAATAACAAAATAGATAGACTATTGTCTTCAAATTAAACTTCAAAGTTAAAATAAACATGTTCAAGAAGACAGTCTCCTATCAGAGTACACATTTAATTCCATCACATCCTTACTCACTATTAAGCCACAGTAGCTCAATGCGCCACGTTTTAACGTGTGAGGGAAGGAGGGGGTGAGGGTGTCTTAAGCCCTTCCTTGCTAAGTGTGTGATAATTCAGGCGCTGACACACACCGTGTCTGCTTTCGCATCAATCTGTCATGCTAACAGCTTATTAGTGGCCCGAAGGAAGCGAGGGCCACACCTCGACTTGGAGACTAACAAATGACAGTGTATGCGCGTGTGCGTTCCACTGTGTGCGTGTGTGTCAAAATGTCTAGCCATCTGGGTGTCTATGTCCTCATTACCCTAGCCCCCAGACAGCTATACTCATGGAATCCATTCTTATGGTGACTTTCTCTTGAGGGACCGCAATAGACAGCGGTGGAAATACAGTGAACTAAGCCTGATACACATTTAAAAGCTTGCTAACTACATTAGCCTTCACATAAAGTGATGGGAATGCATTACATTGCAAAACTTTGCTCTGCTCCACTGCTCATTTCTAATACTGTGGTGAAAGCAGAATACTTTAGAATCAGTAACTTGATGAATGCCGCCAGCCAAAACCTGTTCTGTTGTTGTTCTATAAACAATAAGAGTTGCTTCAGAATTTTTCCCTTTTCTTTCCCAGAAATCCCAACTCTGCTTCTACACAATCAGTAACTTCCTCTGAACTGGCACTACATTTGGCTTATAGTAATGTATTACTCTAAAGCTTAAAGTATATTAATAAAGGGGTGAATGGTGTTTGGCTCAATGTAACTTAAAGGAATGTTCACCAACAAATGTTTCAAAGATAAATATAGAAGAACTCTGTAGCACTCTTTAGATTTATAATGAGACCACAAACTAGTGATGAGTCTGCATCTAACTCTCCCTCCTATGAAGCCCGCCTTTAAAGCAATAAAAAAGTAGTAAGTGGCAGTAAGCGAACACAGTGCCATTATCAGAAGTTTGGACTCCTTCCACCTTACTAAATGACAGCAAATTCTGCTCGAGCATCCTGCTATTAATAAAGCAGATATGGTGACAGTGATGAGGGTGCAAATGGTAGGTATCCCGTGGTTACCTCTGTTGAGCGTGGCAGAGCTGTTGATGTCTCCAGTGATGAAGGAAGACTCCTGTTTCCTCACAGTGTCGTTCCACATCCGCCTGATACGACTCTACACAGGAGACAAGAAGCGAGAGAGAAAAAGAAAGAAAGGGAAAAGGAGGTGGAGAAGGTGTGGACAAAGACATGAAGGAGAGGCAATGAAAAGGAAGGAGTAGGAGCAAGTCAGGAGAAGAGAAGACATGATGACAAAAGAGGGACAGAGATTATGGTAAGAAATGTAATATATGAAGGTGTGATGTGCAAAACAAGGGCAAATTAGTGCAGGAGAGGCAGTAAGGGAGAAAGCAGAGCAGAGGGAGAAACAGGTGGGAAAAAATAATCACCCGTCAATGCCATTTATACTCCATCCACCTGTGTGCCAGCGTCAATATGCGAAGGTGTAAGTCAGGGTTTGGGCTATCTCACTTTCCACATTTTAACGGTGCACATATATAGTGTTATACATTATGTAACTTAATCACATATCCACAAGCTCTAAATTAAAGCTGCAGTTGGTAACTTTGAGCAAATGTGATTAAAAGTTATTTTTATAAAACTGCCACTAAATCCTGACAGTAGAACATGAGTCAGGCTGTCCGCCAATCAGAGCCGAGCAAGAAACTCATGAACTCCGATCGAACTGTCAAACCAGGCAGGGTGGGCGGTGCTTGCTTTTGGCTTGACTGTTTTCAACATGGTGTCCAGGCAAGAAATTATAGTAATCATAATAGTAATTATAATAGTATTCATGTTTGATCAGTGCTGCCCAGGTTGACAGTTTAATCCATTTGATCAGAGCCAATTTTGCAAAGTGTGACAGCTACGTTAGAGACTGCTCGACTCTGATTGGTTGTTTTTCATCAGCCATGTTGAAATCTTGCATGTGCCATTAAGAGCACAAGAAGAACATAGAGGAATCTGTTTTTTTTCAATACAGTATTTGTCTTATGCATCACTGTCAGGATACAATGGCAGTTCTAAGTTACCAATCACACCTTTAAAGTGATGTTTTTTGTTTGAATTTGCATCGAATACAAACTGAGCTGAACCTAGTTGAAAGTGAACAGCGATAACCCAGAACCCTAATGGCGTGCTCTGGCCTCACCTGAGAGTCTGCTGTGCTGTAGCGTCCAGGTGTGCAGGCAGGTAAGCTCACCTGTGAGCCTGTGGAGTAGCGGCCAGGCGTCCGTGAGGTGGTGGTCTTACTGGAGGAGGAAATAGAGGTCTCCACGCTCTTTCCACTGCAGCAGTGAGTACGCAGACATTTGCCATACTCTTTACGCACCTGGACAGGGGAAATGCGGAGAGTTAAACACAGACACACTGTGCACATATATATGAAAAATAACACTCATAAAGGAGGAGGAATTGACTGATGTTCACTTTTAACTTGCATGTACTGAGGCATATTTTTAAGATGACACGGGGAAAAAAAAACAGTCTGAAGTGGCTTAACGTGATATAGTGTCCCTGTTAACTTCTTTTACTCAAATTCCTTGCGCAAACAGTAACTCCACAAAAACGTAGACATTAACAGATTAACTTCATCAACTTTCCGCCCCCATCAACATCCACCCCAAATGTTATTACTGCCATATATCCATTTGAAATGGACATGTTCCTGAGGGACACACATGATGCATGTGTACACACAGAACATCTGCATTTAGATCCCAATCAAGTTAGAACAAATAGGAGTGTAATTGCTTTTTAACAAGCTTGTTGGACTGACAGACGTGTATTGCCACATGCTCTGTTTGAACAGCTGTGTGGTGAGTTGCTCCATGCATCTTGGGAGAAACCATGTTGGGTCACAGCCAAAGAAAACCTCAGCACTGTTCTGAGGACATCTTTCAGGATACCTGATCCCATCGCCTAACACATACTTAAGTGCAGTGAGCGCGCGCACACACACACACGCACGCACGCACGCACACACGCACGCACGCACACACGCACACACACACACACACACACACACACTTGTTTACAGGTCGTACACTTAAACCTAAAAAGTCTCTGTGGGACGACAGCCAGACAAGAGTATTAAGCATTTGATGAATTCTTTCCATATCCTACTCTTCTTCTGGTGCTCCCAGGCACTGACAGTGAGTGGGAGACTGTAAAAAATACCCCAGGATATGTAGGCTCTCTCTGGAAGCCACATTAATTCAAATATTTTTAAAAAGTGAGACATATACTCGTAAATGCCTCTAATCCTTGAGGGCAATCAAACCCAAATCATATATAAAGAAGGTAATCTTTTCAACATTAAATGATGATCACTGTGTCAATGTGTGTGCTGTTCTATTAAATCACATAAATCATCAGAGGAGTGTATTTGTAACCACTTAGACATCAAAACATATTTCCTCTGCGTGTCCAAAATGTAAAACAAATGAGAGCTAAATACTGTGACGAATTTGAACAAGCTATTTCAGGCTTGATGACCCCATCTCATGATGAAAAGCTTTCTGTTCTGTTGGGGAAAGAAACACTGTTTGTTACCTGCTGCCACAAGACAAGACAGACAGAGCTGCCAGTGGGGTTACTGAATGACCAATCAAACCTGTGACAGCTCTGCAGGTATTTTTGGTGTCCCTGCTGATCAGCGCTAGCATGCATGTGTCTGTCTACATCTGTACAGCTTTTGTCACCGTTTGTCTCCCTCACCTTCTTCTGCAGTATGCAGTGAAAGATGAAGATGAACATGCCCTGCAGAGAGTTGAAGATGGTGAAAAGGTAGGCCATGATGACGGTGCTCTCATTGATGTACATCAGGCCGAAAGCCCAGGTCAGACCCAGTAGACACAGCAGGGCTATGGCTCCGATAACCCAAGACCTACAAGCAGAGAGTGCATAAGTGAGTGTATAGAATACATAGTATATTGGAAGTTTCATTGTAAGTAGAGTAGACTGAGAGGTGTGTCTTTTTTTCTTGGATCAGTTAAGCTACTCAGCCAAGTTTAATGCATGTGGGATCATGAGGCAGGAGAAAGGGGTTACAGAGGGTTCACACGGAGTCCCAACACTGTGGGAGTGGGATGGAGAAAACAGTGGGAGGTTTTGCCTGGAAGAATTATACTCTTACGGAAATGGTGAGAGAATAGAGAGAAAGCCCTGCTCATTTAGATACTATCTCAAGGGGAGGGGGGTTAAACACGAGCTGACGTCAGCCACAAGTACAGAGAAGTTAGAGCATACAGGACTTTTTCCAAGTTCCATCCAAACTCCATCACTCAAAGTGCATATGACCGAGGGTAAAAGACGTTTTCACAAGCTCAAGTGAAGTCTGTTAGTGCAATTGCGACTATAACACTTTAATGGAATGAATTTTAATGCAAGTTCTCAAGGCTGTGAACCTCCTTTTCATATAAAGCCAATGCAGAAGTGAGTCATAAGGGCCAAATGTCAAAGGAATGTGGTCGTGTCTAGGCATGTGTATGCAGTGTAAGTCGTCTGGGCGCGTGCATGTGGCCATGTGAGTGGCTCCACTGGGCAGTAAGTAGAGGGACATTACAGCCATTATAAATGACATTTCCCACTAAAGGTCACAGTTTCTGCTCTGCCATAGCTGCAATGATGGCTATTAATTTGACTCGCTGACTGGACAGTGATCACCTCTCATGCAAGGCGTGGAGACAAAGAAAGGGGTAAGTAAAGAAAGAGAGAGAAAAAGACAAGAGGTTGAGATATTAGACGAGTTAGCAGGAAGGAAGAGAGAAAGAGGAGGAGAGTAAGTGAGAGCGACTGAGGTGATTGATTCGATGTTGCCCTCTGTGGCACCATTCAGGCGAGACAGAACCTCCAATAAAGCTCGTCTGACGACCCTCTTCAATAAAGGGTACACTCATCCCTCACTTTTCCATCCCTTCATTCTCCCTCTTCCTCCAGTGCTCCCTTGAGTCATAGTTTCTCTCTTAGCTCTGTTTCCCCTCATTCATATCTCACCATTATAATATTTCAATAGCAATATAGGTCACAGGCACTCACAAATCACGCATCACATAGTCCATTTTTACAAGGCAGGTTAATGGTTAATTCAGGGATATACTTAGACTCTAGACAGGTGCTACAGACAAGTAAGAACATAAACACAGCAATCAAAATGTCTTCAAGAAGACAAGAGACATCCTGATAGGAGAGTGGCCTTACCGAAGCAAATCCACAACAAAGACAACTTATGATGGCTTGGAGTTAAAGAGACAAAGAAAACAAAATGACGAAGAAAATAATAAGACAAAGGGGCATGCTGATAATTAACAAGTAAATGAACCACAATAAGACATGACTAATGAAGTGAAATAGATTAAAATCTATTCAGCCTTTTGTTGCCTCAGAAAGATGGAGGAAAGTCATTAAAAAGGGGGAAAATGATCTAAAAGCATCTTATTCTAACTCGTTCTTTGATTTTCATCTTTCATCAGGCTTTTTGATTACATTCCCCTTAACTGCACAGGGTTTGTCTGCGTCTGAGACGCACTTGAAACATACATTGACAGTCATTTTTAAATGATAAATCAAAAGTGAAAGCCATTTGGTGCTTTACATTCAAAACTCTGAGCTGTGTCTCAGAAAGACGCTGAGCTCCGTGCCATGGCATATTGTCTGAATTAGACTGAGCGTTTTTGTTTTGAGCTGCACTGGAACGAGAAATAACACAATCCTGATGAGTTAGCTTAGCAGACAGTTTCAGTGGCGAGTGGAAATGAAGTCGTATTTCAGTAACGTTCTCTCAGGGTGATTTGAGTAATGGCATGACTGGGATTCATGATATCATGGATTGAATGATGAGCATTTGAAACCATGAATGCTTCATGCTGCGAACATGAACAAAGGCTGATGAACATTAGAGTCAAAGAAGTAGTTTGACATTTGAGAGATACACTTGGTCGCTTCCGTGCTGAGAGTTTGATTAGCAGATGGATGTCACTCTGAGGTAAATATGAATAGGAGCCAGTTGTGCAGTAGAGACTGGAAACTGGGTACTCTGACTTCCTCCCACCATCCAAAGACATGCATGGAGAATGTCAACCGTCTAATCTAAATTATCTGTAGATGTGAGTGTTTGTCTGTTTCTATGTGCCCTGTGATGAACTGGAGACTTGTCCAGGGTGTGCCCTGCCTTTCACCCTAAGACAGCCCCAATGACCTACACAGGATAAGCAGTTGATGATGGATGGATGGACAAATCAACAATTAAACCATTTAAAAAAAGACACATCACATCAAGTCACACAGTCTAAGTGAATGGAAGAGCTGAATAAGCCTCTTGGATGAGAGGTGAAATGTCTTCAACAAACCTTAAGCAAGTCCAGTTGACTCTTTTTTTTTCTCTTTTTGTAATACCTTGTTATATCTTGTTTGTTTGATATAAAGTATTGTTTACTGTTTTACAAGGGGTTAAGGATATGACTATTTCCAGGCAAACTTTGGATTTATACAGATCAAATAACAAGATATAATGTGTTAATGAGTGAGCTTCAGGTGTGTTGGTTGGATATTTTTTTTACCTTCTGACAGAGTTTGGCTAACTGGTTCCAGTCTTTATGCTAAGCTAGGCTAATCTAACAGGCTGCTGATGGCTATTGAACTGACAGGCATGAGAGTCATAGCTATCTACTGATTTAATGCTTGGCAAGAAAGCATATAAGTGTATTTCCCAAGATGCAGATTTTTTTTTTTTTTGTTATTCCTTTAACTTAACACACACACACACACACACACACAAGCATGCATAATCACACCCGCTTTCAAAACCAGCCACACTGGTGTGATGGCAGCAGTGTGTGCATAAATGTACTTACTTGATGTTGTCCAGACATCCAGAGTCTGGTTTGAGAATGGCTGTATGATGGAACATCTTATAAAGAGCGATGCCAAGAAAGATTACATTCAGCTGAAACACACAGACACACACATGCATGCGCACGTGAGTTAATATTCTGCAGCAACAAGTCTAATTAAAGACACAATGTCACCACAACAATTCCCTCACACACAGTGCATATCATTTCATTTTGCCTTCCAGCAGTAATTGGCTTGGGGACACAGCATCAGCCCACAATCAACAGCCCTTTATGTGCTCAAAATACAACGGCTTGGACATCAGGGAAAATACAGCAGTCATTACATCCATTGAGGATCATTGTTACAATAGAAATCCAATTCTCACAGATGCCATCTATTCTATTGGCCTAGTAACGCCTAGATAGGGTGGTTTAATAATGACTGTGTGGACTGTTGTGCAGGGTCTCCAAGGCTGTATATATTACCGATGGACTTCGAGTCATAACAGAGCAGTCCCACCTGCACAGCTCCCACTTAGGGCTCCAGTTAGATCTGTGATAGCCTGCCTGACATTTCTAAAATGAGTACAGAGCATCATTGTACATGCTGACATTCACCTAATTGGGAAAAAGCACTGATTTTCATATTTTTTTGCTTTTTGTGTCTGCCCAGTCATCGAACTATAACTCTACTTCTGTTTACTTATTCAAGGTTCAAGACGATTCCCATTCCTCAAGACAGTTTGCTGACTGATGAAGCATAAATTATTGACATTCCTCAATCAAAGGACTAAAAATGGTCAAAGTCTGAGTTCTTTGGCAGTCTACGTTATACTCTTCACTGTAATGAAGTTGCTAGGCCTGGAGGAAGTACAGTGCCTGGATCGTCAAATAAGAGCCTATAAGGGCAACATAATTTTGTTGCATTCTTATCATAATCTTCGAATTTGTGCTCTGTGTCCTTCTGAAGACTTTCAGCTTGTTGGAATATGCACCCACTTGAGATATAATCCATGAGTGGGAATTATTAAATTGACATATAAAGTTCTTTCCGCTTCCACTGCTGAACCTTGTAGGAAGATTAATGAACACCTTAATGTAACCCATCGTTCCTGCACAAACATGTGGCAGCCAGCCTGCTCTGTACATGTAGTGCTATGTCAAGTGTGTGTGAGCATGCGTGTACTATATGTGTGTCTTACCATAATGATGAGCGTAGCAGGGCCTATAAAGCTCCAGATAAAGTATGTGTCCAATCGCAGCCAGCATCTAGAGAGACAGTGATGGACACAGGGGGAGAGAGAGAGAGAGAGAGAGAGAGAGAGAGAAAGAGAGAGAGAGAGAGAGAAGAAGAACAGGAGGGAAAAACGCATAGGGATTAAAAACATGCTCCACTCTCCAGATGGATGTAGGGTAGCAAGGATTTACCATCAGAGGACAGGACATGCATCATAGTTAAGCACACACACTCTCTTACACACACAAACACACACACACACACACACACATAGCAGCAAGGATGGAAAAGTAAAAGTAGTACCATACATGACATACAGTCTATCAAAGGAACCACCATAGAGGGAGGACAAAATGAATTTGGGGGAATGAAAAAAATGAAGAACAGTGAAACGTGTTGCAGGATGAAGGGAACAGACTAAACACACGTCTCAAACATACATCACACACAGAGGGGGAGACAGCAAGGGAATGAACACCTGTGATAAATTCACCTTTACTTCCCCCTCTGGGCTCAGATATATGACATGACCACAGCCTGCGGTCGCAAAAATATGACATGACTGTGTTCATTTGAATACTGAGTTATGGCTGCAGCCCTCACACTGGGCTATTTATGGAGTCTGGGAATGGCCATGGTGAGGTCAAAGGAGAAGAGTGACACACACACACACACACACACACACACACATACATACATATAATCTACACACACAAACACAGGACATGCATGAACACACATAACCCAACACCCACACATTCATTTCCGGCCACAAGGTTAGCGTTGGTAGTAAAAGACATACTGTTCTATGCTAAATTATACTAGCGAAATATCAGTCGTCAGTTGCGGCAAGCAGGGGAGGAAAAAGCATAAATGCATCAGAGTGCCCTCCACTGAGGTCAGAACCAACGGATTGCAGAAAAAAGGTGCAGAGAGAAACCACTGGAGCAAAATGGCCGTCTGATTCATGACCAGCTGCTTTTGAATTATTAATCTTTCAATTTCCACCACATTAGAGAGCCCTCCATTATGGGTCCCTGACTGTGTCACTGCATCCTCCATTAGGGCTCCTTTGCTAAGTCATTGCCACCTTCATTATGGGAGGTGAATGAGACTCAATGCCACTGGCTAATATGTGGGAGAATGGGGTGTGTTATGTGACAAGGTGACACAGCAGGGATGGCAGATGATATTTCCAGAGGTTTTGTCTCAGTGTGTTGTGTCAAACATGATAAGCAGCGTCATTTTCAAGGCTGGATTGATGAGTGATATAACTGATTTTCTGCTTTTGCTATAAAAATATGTATAAAAAATCAAATCTATGAGGTATAATGCCATTAAAAGAAGAAACAGTTTGCTTTAGTGAAATATTATTTTAAACTACAAGAAAAAACATTTGAGGTGATTTCTGTGACAGGCTCTATGTGATTTTTACAAAGCATGTCACGTAATTTTGCATTTTCACATCAACCCATCACGATCTGTCTCAAAGTTTCCTAGTCTGTTAGCTAATGGCACACAGTCTGGTTATTCATCCAGAGCTTGGCATTCAGGCTCTCATGTTTTAATGATCATCCCACAATGAAATATTGATTTAAGTGGCATGGGGATTGACTTGGCTTGACAGTTAAACAACTTCAAATTCAACCTTTTTCGCTGTCTTTCAACCTTTTATGATTTCATGCGTAGGTTTTAACGACAATAGGCCCCAAGAGCAGCACCGAGCATGAGCATTTGAGCATGTGAATGTTTCAATAGTCCTTTAGTGTCCTGTCACTTTCCTTTTTCTATATGGAGCCACTAATTTATAAATAAGTGATGAAGAAGGTTTTTTACATACTACATTGTTAAAGTCCTCTTTAGTCCTTATGATTTAATACAGTCACAGAAAATAGTCACGGACACTGTATACATTATGTGCACATAATGCACATAATAGTATATGCACTGTATAAATAAACATTTTTAGAGACTCAATATGCATGTGAAAGTCATATTATCTTCACTCTGATGTATTTGTAGGTGGCCTATTATGCATATACTTCATATGAATGAGATGCTGGCTGACTTTTCTTGGATTCACCATGTGTCTGGGGTGGGACAAGTCAAGCATGCATGAATATGTTTCCCTGTGCTTAATGTATGCCCTCATCCCACTCCCTACTCACTACTCTGCACTTCCTCCAGGGGAAGCGTCTTTTTTTTTTTTTTTTTTTTTTTTTAGCCCACACAAGCACAAACTAGTTTGGACGTGTACACTCCCTGACAGGCTATTCCATCACTCCCCCCTTCACCCCTCCATTCTCACACTCTCACATTAAAACCCCTCCTTCTCTCCCTCAATCTTCTCCATCCTGGTCGTTAAATCCCTCCATATTCACACATTGTCGCTGCTGTGCTCACTCTGTGGTGAATCCTCCCCTGCTTATCTTCATACTTCCCTCCCCCTCTTGCATCTTCTCTGCCTCTCTCCCCTCTCAACCTCACTGTATTGACTCTTCAGAAGTGCCACAGCTTGTAGAGTCCACTGTGACAGACGCAGCCAAAATGACAGCAGGCACTCCAGCCTCTCTCCCTTTCGTCCCTGGCCCCATCATCCATCCTCCCTTCACACCACGCTCCCTTCATCACCCTTCTATACTTACACTCGGTCGGTGCCGTAGCTCCTGTAGTCCACTGCAGCGGAGACGGCCACTATGACAGCAGGCACTCCATAGCCTGCCAGGTAGAAGTACTTAGTCCTGGAGTGCTCGCTCTCAAACACCTCAACCAGCATGATGTAGAGCTGCACCCCTTCCAGGAACATCCAGGTGAAGGCTGCCAAGAAGAAGAAATGGAGTAACGCTGCGAAGACTGCACAGGCAATCTGGTGAGAGAAAGAAAATATGGAGAGGATTTAAAAATACATTAAAACTATACACAATAATACACAGGAAATATTTAATCTGGTGGACACCATTGAGTTAAAACAGACACCAACAGTATAGGTGATAAGGGTATGACTCTGGCTTTATTTAGCACATAAAAAGGAAATATGAGGGATTAACAATATGGCTGCCAATACTGGAATAGAAATGATAAGCAGAAGATAACACAAATAGAAAGAGGATTCAAAGTCATGGTGTACAACAACAGCAATTATAGGTGACAGACTGACTCAAAATCACTTCAAAATAGCAATATTAGTTGAACCTCGTTCATATTGTAACCCATGTCTACATCAACATTATCTAAGAAGATAAATGAGAAAACAGAAATGACAAGTTGGTGCCGCAGCCACTGCTGATTGTCCACATTTCACAAGCACTTTGAAAAGTGGCTGTGCGAGAAGGGGGGGGGGCGAAGCACTTGGCAAGACTATTGAAAACACAATATGATTTTTGTCAATGCCAACGATGAACAAAATGAATAGAACTACTGGAAAATGACTCAGACGCTTGGTATGAAATACAAGAAGCAAACATAAAAATTGACACATTTGACACAAAAAAACAGCAGTAACATCAGTTTAGATGCACTGCATAGTCGGATTTTTATGCCAATATTTGAGCTGTATATTTTAAGCAACCTACAAAATCAAAATACTGTACATGTATATTTTCTCATGAAACGGTAACTAACCATTATCAAATAAAAATGCTAACATTGGTAAGTCCCAGTACCAACCAGTGGTTATACATTCACATTGAAAGTGAGACATTGGATTTTAAATCATATTGTTAGCAGTCGCTGAAACGTGGTGGATGAAAGGGATGTAAAAGAGTAAGAGAGGCAGGTGATAAAATACTTAGAAAACCCTGTGAGAGAGTCTCCTGAATGTAAAAAAAAAAAAAGAGAATGAAAGAAGGGTATCATACCTAAAACCGCATTAACAATTTAGCCAATAGGATGTGAAAAGAAAAGAGGGGTGCTTAAGGAAAGAAGGCAAGGAAAGAATGAGCAGTGAGATCTGGTCCGCCATGTTCATGGCAATGTTCTAATCTGAAGAGTCACTCCTAAATCATTGAATGGGAGAACTAACAGGCAGACTTTTATAATGGAGGGGCTTCTTGCAGTAAGAGGCAATTGCCTAATGTCTGAGAGACAATGAGTTTAGGGGGCGAGGGAGTCACTCATTTCCATTTCTAATGATCGCACAGTGTAGCTTACACACACAAAGACACGCACAAGCACGCACAGGTGAAAAAAAAACATGGCTGCTTATGCAAAGTCATTTCGTTTCTCCTGCTGGAATTACTGACTTAATCGGCTGCAAGCTAAGTGACGCTGAAGATGTTAATGGAGGTCACAAATAGTCACCAGTAATTAACGGTGCGCACAAATACGGCAGCACGCATACACGCTAAGCTACCTGATCCCTCCCACACAAACGCACACGAGCATGCACTGACAAAGAGAAATACGCAGATCTAAATGTCAAAACAAGTAAGTAATTTTTTCACATTGAACGCTCAGCAGGACATAAAGGTCTAAGGCTGCTACTACGGATACAGCCCTTTAGCACTTTCTCTACCCACAGACCTCAGATATGATTTTAAGAGCTTGCAAAGAAATCACAGGCTACCCAACAGTGTGTACACACGGTACAGTAAGACTACACTATATGTTGATTATATTCAGGTGTTCTTGGCCAGAAGGAATGAAAGAAGTATGTCTCATCTCAGAATCTGACCCATGAATGTTTGTGCAAGTGATTGCATTCAAGTTTTAAATTCTAATCCACGACCGTCATATTATATGCAGACCATATGGATTATGCAACCCGGGCTGTGACTGGAATGCATACCATATGAACCCTTATGGTCTAGCCAAAACCGCACTGTGCATCATTAGGGATGAGACTTGATATCAGTTGGTTCTTTTTTCCATGCTGCTTTAGATTTTATTGTTACTTCTCTTCCTCTGAAGCTGTGAACTGCAAAAGCTGAGCTTCACGTGAGCAGCAGGGGGTCATGCATCATATATCGTAATAGAAAGGTAAGGTATGGTTAGAGTAAGTGAAAAATAGAAAGTATGCAATTGGGATATAACTAGTGGATTAATTCTAGGCTTTTTTGCAGAAGCTTAAATGGCTGCAGAGAACTGCACCACTGTTAGAGTCAGTCCAACAGAGCCTGTCGACCTGCTTCTCTAAAGAAGACTGGCAAGTGTATACAGATGTAGAGCATGCTGCGGTCTTTAACAGTTTTTACCTGAAAGCACAGCTGACTCTGAGGAATGAGAATAAGGATCACTGTATTACTTACTTGACATTTTGATATTCTCAGTGACACACGGCCAGTTCAGCCTGACACAGTGACCCAGAATAAACCCAGTGGTCTGACTGGGCTTTGATCATGAGCCATTTACAACACACTACTTTATATAATCTCAGTTAAGTATTGCAGTTAAGTGAAAAATAGCATTAAAGCTTTGCAAGATCAACACACAAAACTTAATACAAACAATGAACCACCGTGAGTCACTTACAATCACATTACAAGGTACTATAACAGTGATTATATAAAGATTAAAATGCATTTTGAGTATGAGGTATTATGACAATACATGTCATTATAACATGCAATTCAATGTTTAGAATACATTATAACATGGAGTTGAAACTTATTGACTGCATAACATCAACTTGTTAAGAAAAAAACAAAAAAACAAAAAACTTGACAGCACCTCTCTGATCAAAATCCAAGTAAATATTGCAACATCACTTTATAAGAAATGAAGGTCCACAATGTTGTCAACCACACAGCAGTGTGTTTATTATATCAGGTAACTCAGTTTAGCAGTGATGTATGCTTACTCTTGTCTTACTCGTGTCTTACAACTGGGAACAGACCAGGATATCCAATTTTTGTTTCCGACATTCATTTTATGACATTTAGCTTGGTTAACTTGCTATTCAAGAAGTATAACCACCTGAATGTGCCAGTTGCCTAACAAAAATTTGCCAAAAACTGTAAAACACTTTAATCTGAAGAAGGTTCTAATGCTCAGTCTAACAATAATATTACAGAAAATTGACCATGTGCAGTACAAACAGAGAAGTTTCTGTTTTCAATTTATTTTGGGAATACTCAATGTAATAAATCTGCTTGTTTCTTATTCATGTAGCTGCAATGTGGTCAACCACTGACAGCAAGTTAGTAAATATTTCACAATTTACTCTGCCAACAATGTAGCATGATCTGTGGTACTGGTCAGTGGACAGTTATGCCAAGCCTGTGCCAACACAGCATGAATAAAATATTTTGAAATGTAGCCTGGGTGCAAAATATTTTTTTTTATTTATCTATTACATCTACTGCGATAATGATGGACTGTGCATTGCCTCCAGTAAGATTATGCATGCCCACATTCTTTGTATCACACACAAACACACATTCAAAATAAATCTGGGCCTTCTTACCGGTTGATCAGCCCTGTTGATCCCCACCAGGAAAAGTGACTCAGCGATGAATAGGCTGATGCAGAGGTTCTTGTGGATGGTGTTGCGGTCACTCTGCAGCCCGCGGAAGAAGCAAAAGGTGAATATGCAGATGAGCAGGCAAACCAGCGACAACAGGATCCCCACCCATGTGATGACATCCAGGAGCAGGTCGTGCATGCTATCTGACTTCTGTGGACAAGTGAGAGGAAAGCAAGAGGCAATTATTAAACATCCATAAACAGCTCCTATATTTAGCTTTGGATTGCTTGAAACATACATGAGTCATATTGTTGTAGCATACTGTAGAAACAGACACCCCCCCTTCCCTGACTGAAGGCAAGTCTGGCTGTGTGTCGCTGAGCATTCAGGGCCACAGCGTTACGCTGCGTTTCACAGGTGTGCTGGCTCTATCCATCAGTGTCCTGCAACCTGGCAGGCGGAGCAATGTTCAACATAGCACTGCTGTGATGGATCTACTGCTCAAACCCTCACACTGTGTTCACAAAGGGCTGCCAAGCTAGCTCTGACCATGACCCCTTTAGAAGTAACACACATCCTCCAGCCCGGAGGGAGAGATTGGGTGTCACACACAATATCCAGAGCTGCAAGAGCCGATTTGTGGGGAGGAACTTGGTCTTAATGTAACAAAAGAGGGAGACAAAAGGTACTTATCCCACACACAGAGGGACAATAAGGTTTTTATCCACCACCTACAGTGGCTCATGGGTAAAAATAAATGAGTTACCTTCACTTTCTGATCAGTCAAATGTCATTATTACAATAAAGCAGGACCTGCAGCTTTTTGTCTCTATAATTAAAACACATTTGTTTTGGTAATCCACAACTCCATAGACTTAATGTTTGAAATGCATATTTTTTTTGTCAACCCAACGTCATCATCCGGCTTGACGAATCAATTGCAAAATTTCCTCTGCCAAGTATGATTACTCAGTACTGGAGAGTCTGGAGACGTCTAATCTATTTTCCAGATGTTGTGGTCTCCCTCTCTTCCTTCCTTCCCCCTTTTTAGAATCTGTTGACCAGCCTTGCCAGCCACTGCTAATCAAATGATGAACAACTAACCCTTTGATCCTGCCCATCCCCGCCTGGCAGGCAATGCAGAACAAACGCCTACCTTCACCTCCACGTGGGCCATGAGCACTGCAAAGCTGGTGAGGTGCGTGCAGGAGCAGCTGGTGTGTGTGCGATTGGTGGCCAGCAGACGACAGTCCTGGGTAGACCAGAATCCTGTCATGGTGCGCTTGGAGTAACTCCAGAATGAACAGTTGGGATTGAAGTTCTCTTCCGAATGCTAGGGGCAAGGGAGGAGGAAGAAGAGTGAGAGACAGTAACCAAGACAGGAAGGAAAAAATTGAGAGAAAGGGACAAAAACGAGGAGGGGTGAGGGAGCAGGAAGGCAGTGAACGGATATTTAGTCATGGGGAGGTGGGAGGTAGAAAGATGGAGAGTTGGGAGTGCCAGGGAAAGTGAGAAAATGGTGGGAGGAATTGGAGGAGAAAGGGATGGAGAGGAAGGAACACAGAGATGGAGTCAAGCACACACAACAACAAAACAACAAACAGAAGGGACAGAATGTGAGAGTGCAGCAACAAATAAACATGGAGCCGTGGCAGGAGGCGACAGCGATGTGTCCGTGATTCTAAAGTGTAGGAGCTGCACGTGTTGTGTAAACTGATGAAGCTGTGTGTGTTGTACTTGTAAAGTTACTCTCAAAATGAGCAAGTGAGACAGTGAGGATTTCATTGCTGCCAACAAGCTGGATCACCAACTGGATCAACATTTGCTCGCTGAATGAGCATCACAACATAAAAGTATTGCATTAAGCATCACGATTCATACAGTATGAAGCAACTGGGAATCACATCCTGATTCTGTTTGTAATTATTGACAATACCAGAGCTGTTCTTGAGTCATTTGGGCAAGTTGATGTCAAGTCAGTTGCAACAATCACCATCATAGCATTTTAGCATTTTCTTTTCATCACTGCCTACCAAGAACATTCAGTGCTGAGACATAATAACAACAATTGTAAATAATATCCTGAAGGTTTTAAGTCAACAAATTCCATGAAAAGACCAAAAACTAACAGTGCATTAGTCCATTACTCAGTATTCAGGCACTCAAGACTAATCATTCTGAATGAAGATGGAAATCTTTAGAAATAAGTCACAAATATGTTTCCTTTTCAAAGAGTAATTTCCTATAACAGCTGGGCTCTGTCGATTTAGCAAATGTTACTCAAACTGGAGTAAATAGAACATTCACTGGGAATTGTTCTCAGCTGTGGATTAACACACATTTGGTGCTCTAGTGAGTATTTATAGCTCCAGAACGGTACGTGTGAAATTGAATCAAAATAACCTGCAGTGGCCATGTTGATTCTAAGGACAGAACATGTCACTTAGTTTTACTGTGTGGCTCATGCTTGTGTTTTTCGATGGCACAAGAGATGAAAATATTTCAAGCTTTGGTTACACAGACATTATCAGCCTTGTCCTTTAAACTCTAAATCCGTCCCACTATCACACAGCAATTTATTCCTTTAGTTCTTTTCAGTCATCACCTGGCACTTTTCTTACCTGCAGGTGTTTGACAGTGAAGACCACGGGCTCAGACAGATAAACCTTATTGCTCTCCTTGTTAATGGATGCTGTGATGACTGGGGAGTTGACGATAACTGAGTAATTAGGGTAGACTGCGTCGCTGCTCAGTCGAACACTTGCGTTCTCCGTGGACAGGTAAGCCCCCAAGTTCCTGTACAGGACAAAGGCCATCCTGATCTCACCTGTAGAGAGACACATGGGAAAATGAGGAAATAAAGAGGTATATTTGATAACTGTGACAGAAATCAACAGTAGACATAAGAAAGGAAAAGAATACTGTAAGTAGGGTAGACAGAGAAATAGAGAGAGAGAGAGGGGGAGAGAGAGAGAGGGTCGTGGACCTCATAGCGAGAGAGAACGTGAGATTTCTCTTCTACCGTTTCTGCCGTGTTGTTTGAGAGTGCTAGCTGACAGCTGGATGGAGTTTCCATGTAGTTCTGACTGAGGGAATGTCAGGTCTGCTAGATTCCCATCCGTACTCAGCCTGGCCACTTCCAGCTCTGGAACACACAAACACAGACACACACGCACACACGCACACACACACACAGTCTAATGTCAGGTAATAGCACTGCACGATACATCAGGTTTTTTTTTTTTTTCACTTGCTTGTAATAACTCTGTTTTCTCACTAAGTGCTTCACAGCTGAACACAGACATGAATCCTGAAGCAGTTTCCTCTAAACAAAGAAAATGAAAAAAAGCTGACACACATCAAAGTGAAATAACTTGGATTTTTATACTAAAAAAGGACAACGTCTCCAGGCAACTGGTCCAACACATCTGAGGTAGATAATCCAGTCTCTCTCCTGTATTGTGAGAATCTAATTTCACCATCCAGGTTCGTTAGCACATTCCCGATTACAGCCATGTAATGTATTAGATAAGGTTTCTAATTAAGGACTAATTATTCCTTTGCTATATCCCTATCATGTGTTTCTGAGTGATTTAGACACTGCTTTCGGGATGAAAACTTCTCCTTGATCAAATAAACAACACAAGGACGTGCTCAGAAGGAAATGAGAGTGGTGGAGGAGGAGGACGTAGAGTAGGGTGAAAGGGAAGGAAGTGCCGGAGAGAGGTTAAAGGTGGAGGGCAGTCAGAGGAGCAGATCAGGTATTGGAGATGGGAAACAGATGGATTGAGAGGAGAGGAGAAGAGTGGCACTAGGAGGAAAGAAGACCATGTCCTCTCACAATATAAGACAAAAGATGCTGAGGACTGGGAGAGAGAGAACGAAGGCAGACATAAACACAGACACTGATATGCAAATACTGTCAGAGAGAAAGAGAAACACTGGATAAGTGTCCCTTACCTGCACACACGCCAAACTAAACATCCACGCTATGTATACACACACACACACCCACACACACATGCATGTATACACACACAGCGACGGGGTATCAAAACATGCTGAGTCTAATCTAATTAAAGCATCCTTGTCATGACAATCCTCCTCCCAAGAAACACACTTGTTCATTATCATTATCACACACGCACACTGTTACCGCTGCGTTATCCCTTCAAATCACTGTTTTGGTTCTAATAATAACACTATTTATTCATCTGCCTAATGCTGCGCCGCATAGTCGCACAAACAATCTAACACAATAATATCACCTTCAGTAGCTTCTTTAAAATGTGTCATTCAAATAATTTATTCCTTCCTGTCGCTCACTTCTTCTCTGAAAGACTTGTTAAGTGCAAAAAAAGGGAGCTTAAAAAGTGCAATGAGGAGATGTAGAGAGGGAGGAGACATAGAGAGAGAGAGAAGTGCAGATGGAAGAAGAGAGATGAGAGGCGGTTATGAATAAAAAGGAGAGATAATCACAGTGGATCTGCCCACTGGATTAGCTGGGAGGGAAGATTAACGGCACAAAAAGGAGAGGAATGCAGAGACCAAATTTTCCACAAAAAGATGATTTCCTGTTTTAAGTTCTTCCGAGATGTGATAGCCTACATCTCGATGACGGTTTACGTAACCATATTCATGTGGTGCGTTCAGGAGGGAGAAAAAATTGGAGGAGCTACAAGTCTGAAATTATGTAAGGTGAAATTGTGTAGGATGGCAGTTGTTGGGAATGAACCGCGGTACTTAAACTCAAGAGAGAACAAGATGAAATCCTGTTTTAAGAACTGACTTGGTGCAATCTGCCTCTACTGTCTGACTAAAAAACAGTTGTGTGACTTAAACAGATGTGATATCATTGCTCACTGATGTGAAAGTGAGCAAAAAAAACCCATCAAAGCATCATTTGACATTCCTCCACCATCACCCTCAAGCATGCACTCATCCACTCTTCTTCTTTACTCATCATCCTCAGTCCTTCATTACTTTTCATCCCTCAATGGGGTACATGCAAGCCCAGTGAATCCTGGTAATGATGTGATGAGTTGTAGAGCCTTTTGAAATATCAAGTAAACAGGAAGATAATCAAGGGAAACATAAGTGAGAGCAACTTGCTGGTCTGGGTACAGATGAAAAGATGGCTTTCAGAAATATTACAAGGCGTGGAAAGCAAGGAGGGATTTTGTTCTCCAGAGCTTCTGCCTTATTTTATTCTATATCTCAGCGATGAGAGGATGAGCGAGAGAGGATGAGGAGAGATGGAGGGAGGAGAAAGAGAGAGGAGAGGGAAGTGATGTGCTCAACACCGTAATAACTAGCTTTGTTCTGCTTTGTCAATCCCGCTTGCAAGTGGAGGGAAGAGAATACAGGAAAAAAAAAAATAATAATTATTGTCTCTGGCAAACAATTTATCCTTGCCTTAGGGCAGTTTTTTCACTTGTATTTTGCTAGATGAGGACAAGTCTCTGTGGATCTGACCCTTCAAAACCTCTCACACAATAACGTGGACCTCTTCATTATGGGCTCTCTTTGACAGCTTTAATGCTCTAAATACATTTAGTCTGTTGCACATGTTGCTTTGGGAATGCTACCAAACTGTTGGGTTTTGCACAAATAGCTGATCATCTCTGGTAGACGCAACCACAGATATATTTATTTATGTTCTTTTTTCATTATTTTCTTCCTCAATATTTAGATACTTACGAAGCCAGATAGATAAAGATAGATAAAGATTTGTATCATATTAGCACAAATTGGTAATTTATTTAGTAGTGTCACAGTAGTGGCAGGCAAGAGGTTGTGTTTTATAAAAAGTGCTGTGGAATTACTCAAATTCATGTGGTTATATTATTGCATTCATTTGCCCTTGAATTTCTGTGTAATATAATCCAGATAATATATATATATTTTTTTTTTATCTTTATTTTGGGATAGCAAATTCCTGTTCTATTTATTCACGCACACAAATAATAACGGGGTAAATTACAGAGTACACAAAAATTAGGATTGTTCTTCAGGTCTACTTATGTCCATTCGCATCATGTACATACCATTTTTGCATTATTAACTGCACACATGAAGGCTGATTTCTTTGTTTTGCTTTGTTTCTGGTTTGTATTATAAAAGATAGATCTGAGGCGGTGGGGCTCAATAATGCCTCTTGTCTGTGTTGCCTCTAACTTTGATATTACATCATATTCTTAGATCTTTAGCAGCCAGAGCTGGTTTTTGTTATTAGACGATCTGGATGGAATCTGGAAGAGGATGGAAAGGAACCCCTCCCAAAAAATAAAAAAAAATACTCACGGATGTTGTCAGTGGTCTCCTGCACAGTGTCAGTCTTGAGGAGGTTATCAGCTAACATAAAAGCCCCAGTCTCTACAGTGTCGAGGAGCAGAGTGGCTGAGTGCAGCTGCCCGCTGGTGGACAGCTCCCTCCACGCCGCCTGGGCTCGTGGCTGCAGCAAATTATTCACCGTCTCCACCATAGCCTGTAGCAGCAGAAACACAGGGGTCACATGGAGGAAGCCAGTGCTAACACTTGTATCCTTTTCACACAATGATGCTCATGTAAAAACTGACAAATCAACAGTAAAAATACCATTGCTACACCATAATTGCTGAAGACAGCAGTCAGCAGGATGCAACAGCGAGAATGTAGTGGTGTTTCATTTATAATATTGATAAATCATGACAACAAATGACTGATGCAAATGTAACATTCCCATGCAGACAGGCGAAAAACACGGAAGTGGTTAAATAAAAAGTAAATTTCACACTTTTGTGTTAAATGTCACCTTTTTTTCCCTCTGCAAGTCTCTTGATAAAAGGATGTTGTGGTTGAAAATCCATCACAGATGTTGTGAAAATCAAGCTAAGCTAATTAGCTGATTGCAATCACCATGTGTCGACACCCCAAACCTGTTTCATTTATCTTTTTTTTTTTTTTGAGCCACAGTCTTATCTTTGAGTTCGAAAACTTGTGCTTGAGGGTCTGAGAAGAAATTAGTGTTTTATCAGATAATGTCTGCTGGGTCACATCCAGCCGTGCAGAACGGTTTTAAATCCAAAAATATTACCAAACAGAGAAGAGTTGGCTCGCTTAGATGAATAGCTTTCCGTGAAACAATACTTATTTTGTCTCTAGCTCACATTCCTTTATGCTCTTAAGAATTCACCTCCTCATTTTAAGACATGAACACCACACACACACACACACACAAACATCTTAAAAGACCCTGGGAGAGATAAAGAAATGGAGAGAAAAGCGAGGCGGTGGAGAGCGATAAAACAGTCCAGTGAGCCCATGGTGACAGGCGTCCACTGGGACCAAGGGAGGAGGAGAAGTGAATACAGGGGTGCTATCAAACACACATATCTCACATTCCCGTCTGTCTCTTTATTTTCTTTCGATGACTGTAAACCACTGTTTCCCATCCCTCACTTATCTCTCGCTCTTTCAGTGCTTCTCCATTCTTGAGGGTGAATGAGGAAAGTGGGAAAAGGAGCACAGGTGCCATATATAAGCAGAGAGGGACATCCAGTGGGGAATTGCGAGGACAGGGAGGGAGAGTGAGAGACACCGGTTTAATGGCATTCAGACATCAACCATTTGACTTCCTCCCTGCTCCTTTCACTCAGGGTTATGGATAAGTGAGAGACCAGGGGGGAGGAGGTAAGGTGGCAACAGTGATTGTCGAGGAGTAAAGACTGTGCTAGTGTGTTGGGAAAGCATCCCAGATAGAGAAATACTGTGGATGATGACTCATATAGAACGTGCAGTTGTCTTCTGGAATTAGAGCTTATGCCACCTGTTTATTTTGGGGGTGTGATATCCACATGTAGATACAGTGTATCACACATGCAAAATGGGTGCTTAGCAATCAAGCTAATATGATAATATTATGTCCTCTTTTCGCGCAAGCATCTAATTAGCTGGGATGCATATCGGATGAGTTTGGGAGGGCTACATGTAAACAAAAACTAATTAATCCACTGCTTCAGCAAACAACCAGAATAAACAGGAGAGGATATGACACACGCACAATCGCACATACAGTACATACAGCAGCAAAACTGTTTCACTCACTGAAGACTATGAGCTTCAAAAGTGCTGTAGAGGAAAGTCCTCTTTTATTACAACATTGGGTTGTGTTTTTATAGTTTCAGGTTGTATGTCTATGCTATGTGGTCCGCATAAAAAATAAACATTGATTTTTGTCTTCTTTCTGGTTGCATAATTAGTAAACTGTAAGTGCCCACAGAAAATGAATAAATTGTTTGCTTTGATTGTTGGGTGATATGAATATGTTATGCACATATTCTCCATATCCTCCATCCCCTTTCACTTTTTGAAAAATATAAGCCAGTAATGTTTGATCAGAGTAAGATATATTGTAACTATTTTACTTTTTTCGTCAATATATAGCATGTATTTTATACAAGTAAAATTTCTTAACAGTAACAATATTTTCACTAAAATATTACAGTAGGCAACGCTTTCTATTCCTGGCCTTAACTTCGGTAATAATCCCACACTGCACAGAAAAAAACAGATTTACTAGTAGGTTGTAAGTACCTGAAGTTGAACTAGTAATGTTTGTAAGGAGTAATGGATGTCTGGTGCCAAGGCAAAATGGTTAGGGTCATTTTACCATTCACTCATATAGCTTTGTGCAAACTAGAGGTTTGTTTAAAAACTGTATGACTGAACGAGAATTTCTTGTCAACTACTCCCTTTGTGGAAATACTGCTTTCTCTGTGGACCTAGTGCTGTGTGTGCATGGATGAATCCATATGCAGTGACATATACATGGCATACATACACTTGCAGTTGTTTAATGTGCAGGTATGGTATGCATGTGTGCTTGTATGTGGGTTAAAGTGGTATTAAGCCTGTGTGTGTGTGTGCGTGTGCGTGTGTGTGTGTGTGTGCGTGTGCGTGTGTTTGAGGGTGTGCACATGGGGCTGGGAGAGGCATTGCAGTGCATCATTCTGCTCCACTTGCTGTACAGTAGTAGTTCGAGAGAGAGATGGGCTATGGGCACAGCAGATATGACAGCAGTGACACTGCTTTCCATTTGCTCACACTGCTGCTGCTGCTGCTGCTCCCAACGTTCACTTTGATGTGTTTTAGATAACCCCCCTTTTCTACTCTCATTAAACTTTTCATTGCTTTTTATTGAACTTTTGATTATCTTACATTTTTCAATTTCATATAATTTTTTTCATTGAAATTTAATTCGCTTGGCGCTTGAGATTAGATCACTAGAGGGGAGAGATAGGTAAGGAGAAGAAGGGGTGTGATTTCCTTGCAGTCCAGACATCTCCACATCAGAAACTCCAGGATGGTGTTTGTGTGGTGGTGTTTGGTGTGCCTGTAGCTCTGTTGCCGTTGGTGACATTTCTATCAAGTAAGAGGACTTGAGGGCTAAAACGAAGACAGGTTTTTTTTTTTTTTAGAGGTCTTCAAAGAGGGGAGAGACTCTGCAGAGACCGATAAGGGTGCTGTTCGTGTGCATGTGTGTGTCTGTGTGTACAGGGTAGGTACGCGCATGTGTGTACATCACCATAGCATGCACGCACACACACACTTACCCGCACCAGCAAATGGGGCAGAAGTGAAATGCTTTGAAGCGTTGGGGTAATCCAGCGTAAACAGCAGCGGCAAGACAGGCTGGAGCTGGGCCGTTCTACTCCCATGCACAAGTGTGCACATGTGCAGGGGTGTACAGTATACAAACGCACAGTAGGATATACGTTATAAAATGACAAAGTTGCGATGTTGGAAGTAAAGATGGAAAGGCGTGACTAGAGGAAAGAATGGATTTTTTTGTTTTTTAGTCGCTTGGGTGAGCTCTGAGAAAGTGCATGTTTTGAAAATGTTTTCATCAAAGAAGCAGGCTTATCTGTCAGTTGTTGTTGGAGTTTGTCTTCCCTGACAGGATGAGTTTGCAGCTAAATCAGGCTTTGAATTCACAGCATGCCATGTTCTGACCCGCCATCCATAAATAGAGGGCAAATTAGACATTGTCATTGAGCATCGCTGTCTCATCACTGCCCCCTTTATTGTTTTCTCTTTTCTCACGTTCCATTTCTGTTTCTACGCTCTTCTCTCGTTCTCTGTTTAATTTGTACCCCCCTCCTCTTTTTTTCTCAGTCTACCTTGCAGACTCTACCTCCCTCCATCAATCCAACCAACAGCATGAAAGCCTCTCCACACCACCAACTTCATCATGAATAAATTGCCAATTTAGTATACATGAAACAAGTCCCCAGCTCCCCAAACGAAGGGAGAGAGGAAGAGAGAAGGAAAGAGAGAATTCAATTATTTTTTGTCTCTATTAAGAACCCAAACCTCCTGCCCACTCTCCTCACTTGGCAATTAGTGGTGTAGATAATTAACGAGGAGAGGGCAGCACCACACCACATCCCTAATCACGCACATTTCTATCTGGCAGAGAAAGGGACTGTTGGTATAATTTTGTTTCACATTACTAAGGCTAATTATATAATCGATCACTCCCAGCCCCATGCTGTGCTCAAGGTGTGTGGTGGAGCATTTAAAAAAAAAAAAAAAAAAATTAAACCTGTATCTTTCTGTATGAATAGCCAGTCCTTGAAATTTCAGCACACATTGGATTAAGAGGACACATCAGAAATGTCTGACTGTTTTGATGTGATGGGACGAGCTCATTGTTGAAAACATATTTATATATTTGCAGAGTGCATGCATGTGTGAGTGTGTTTGTCAGCTTGCATATAGTCCTAAGCCATGTTCTATGATGTGACATTGCTGACTGCTGCTGACGTTAAGTCTTTTCAGGGGGGAGTGGGGGAAAAAGCCTGCATCAGGAGAAAAAGAGCCGGCCCATCATGGGTGTGTGTGTGTGTGTGTTGGGAGTATGCAACGAGACTCTGCAGTTTATCTTCAGCACATGGATGAGGAAGGTGGAGTCTTTTGATGTCCTGAATAGTGATTTTTAGCTGACGAGAAACATGCCTAAATGATGTTGGATTTTCCGTTGGCAGCATGAGCCCATGGCATCAACATGAACAAACATCAATACAAGCAGACCAACAAGGACAAAAAATAAATAAACACTGAGCCACAGACACAAGCCGGTATTATTGTTAAGGTACTGAGGCCGTGACCAAGCAATATGCAACGGAGTATCCATCATACTCAGTCGTTTCTTTCTGAAACGGAGGCAGAGAGGACATTTCATTGAATGGAGATGGATAGGGAGTCATTTGGTCCTGGACAGGCCTGCTTACAATTCTGCAGACAGAACTGCAAAATAGATGAGCTATTATTGATATTGATCATGGCCTCTTGTCATTGATTGTGAAAAGAAAGTGAAATTGAAAACAAAAAATGCAAACCCTTTGAGGAGACTAAAACTTTTTGCAAGCAGATATCAGTTAGCAGTGATTCTGAAGCATGCTGGGGTTCAAGGTCAGAACTGAGCCGTTAAATGACCGCCCTCCTCAAAGGGTTGGGTTGCAAATCATAAGACAACTGCTGCAGCAGAGAATTAATGCTACATAGAGCAGTGATCACACATACACACAAGCTTGCTTTCTGGATTACATGCTGAGTGTGAAGAGAGAAAAATAAAAAAATAAATAAAATAAATGTGGTTCTATGGTGTGGCAAAGTAATCAACGACACCAGGAAGCGGAAATACCTGTGTGAAAAACCTGCAGGACCTTTCTCTCTTCTGAAGCTGCAAGTTCAAACAATTCAACTGTTAGCGACATAACACCTCTCAGTGACACACACACACACGCACGCACGCACACGCACACACACACACACACACACACACACACACAAAATTGTGTGCACAAAGGCGGGCACACCCATTTCATTATAATTTTACAAAAAGACATCAGTATATTTTGTTATTCTCCTCATTCACCCCCTCTATTCATCCATTCTTCCATATCCATCTTTCTCTCCTCTCCCTTGTTCTTCCAGATCTTTTTTTTATATTTTTCCATTTGTCCATGCCTTTTCTTTCCACTCATTCTCTGCATCTATGTCAAGTTAACTGATGGCTTTAATTACAATCCCACTCGTGCGTGATTGGTCATATTCGATTTCCTAACAAAAATTAGCATAATAAGCAGGCATATTACTCAATTAGGTACATATAATTGGGCCATTATTGAAAACAAGAGAAATGCTTTTCCTCTTCTGTGGACCTTTTTTCTACAAATTCAACCTTTTAACAGGCCATTTGGTCAACAGCAAAACAGAGATTAATTGATTCCACTTATACATGCTGCAGTACGTATTCACATCACACGTGCTACTGAGTTACTTAGGGGGGCAGAGGAAATGTACAGAGTGTGACAGTGAGACAAAAGAGGTAGACCTAGTGAATAAAGCAGAGTGACTCAGACGCTGTATGAGACGTGGCAGCAGCTGTCAATCTGGCTGCTAAACCCAGCCTATCAATGTTGACCTCGGCAGAGACGATCAAAAAACAGTCCGCCCATTCAGTCAGTCAGTCAATTAGCCAGCCAAGTCAGCGAGTCAGCCATTCCTCAATGATTTAACACACTGTAATTGAATGTCTACATGAACAAAGTAAAGAAGTAAAGCCTTTCCTTGCCTACCCTGGTAGTAAAACAGATCTTCTGCATACTCAGGATCGAGTTTCCATTAATGTAATTCCAAAGTAAGCACTCAAGCTGCCTGTCGACAACATCTTCATAGCCCTACCTCAAAGGCTAAAGTTCATTAAACAATGAACTATGACACAAAGTGTGTCCCAAGCCTGTTTTCATTTCAAGTACAGTATGTTTTAATGAGAATAACTCCCAGGGCGAGATGAGAGTTTTATTAAATTTTCAGTCCTGAGCTGAAATGAGTTGCCAAATACTAAAAGCAGTTATCTATCACCCATAATGTTGAGCAAAACCTGTCACGAATATCCTCAGAACAGGATGAAATCATGTCTAAAAGCAGCTATTTATCATTGGAAATCTACAGTGTTACATGCGGTTCTTCATAAAACCTGTAACCCCTGAAGAAAGAGTGTAAGTCAAAACCACTAACCAATGACACTATTCATCTTACTTGTGTTAACTTGAGTTTCTCTATCTGGTCCCTTTTCTCCCCACTCCCTATTTCGCTTAATATTCGTTCATCCACCCTGTATCCTTCGCCATAGCAGTGACTGCAAGAAAAAAATTAATCCCACTCAATCACTTGTAATATAGTGACTTCCCAAATGTAGAGGCAGTACCTTGGTGAGGCTGCGGGCAGCGCTGTCCTTGCCCCCAGGGGTGAGGTTCCTGAGCTGGACATCTAGCAGCTCAACCAGCTGGGCCATGGCTCGCACTGTGGATGGGACATCGCCAGGACGCAGAAGCCCTTTGGTTTGTTCTGCCAGCTCCCTGGCCACAATTGCTGCAGTCTCGCCCGAACGGAGCTTGATTCCAAACAGGGTGATAGAGCAAAGAGTGGAATAAAGTAAAAAAAAAAAAAAAATGAGAGCAATGGATGGAAGTTAAAAAAAAGAGTCAGATGGGGTGAGAAGTGAAGCGACAGTTGGGAACAAAGTTAGCAAGAGCATTAAGAAGAGGGTAACGAGAGGGACAAAAGGGTACAGCAAAAGATAGATGGAAAAAGACGGAAATGTAAAGGAAAGATGAGGTGAGAGAAGTACAAGTGGAGGATGGGCATGAGGAGGAGAGTGATCATTTGTAAGTAGAAAGAGAAGTCTGTGTTATTTTGAGCACCTTATAACCGTTATGATAAAACATTTAAGAATATTACACAGAGACAACTCATACTTTAGCACCTCTGTTGCAATGCCCATTTCACAGGGATCTTTATTGTTGTTTTGTCTTTTAAAGAAAAGCCTTAAAGCCTTGTGGTTCATGGCACAAACAAAAAGTCATATATTGAAAATTATGTTGGGAACTACTTTCCAGAATAACAATGTCTTGATCCAGCAAACAAAATACAGCTTTCCTGTGCAAATGCAATGGATGTGAATTAGCCCAGCATGATGAATGTTAGCGAATGATAGCACAGCGTGAGTGAATGACCTTATTGGACATTTCCATTCCCCTACAGCTATATAAAAGCTTGCAGATCTCAAAACGCAAATTACTGTTAACAAATGAAGATGATACACGGCCACGATCTTCCCCCATAGTCAATGCGTCTTCATGTGTGAGAAATGGCTCCAGGACTATATCCATAACGTATACCCTCATGCCCTTAAACTACAGCTCGGTGGGAGCTATGAGGGCCAGCATCAGCATTCAGACTTACTTTCTGCATGATGTGGTTGACCCAGGGTGACGTGCAGTTGCTGAGGTCAGGGCCTTGGGGATCCCAGTATCCCAAATGGGCCACGCACACGTATGTGGCCACGCCTGCAAGACAAGCAAAACAAATAGGGTGAGACAGCGCTGACATTCGCCAGGAGACCTGAAGACTCTTGAGGTGCCTGGGGTTCACTAAGCAGTTTGTGTGTGTGAGCATGTCGATGGAAGTAGGGTGGAATTGCACGATTTGTCATGTGAGCTAATTTATTAAAATATTTCCATATGTATTATGTTTTACTTTTGTAATGCACTGTATATACCTTATTAAATATTTTTCAAATCTCCAATACTATTGCGCAAGAATTTCCTTCAGGAAGTTGTATCTTAGCTTATCTTATCTTACATTATCTCATCTTGCTCTAAAGATTTGTCACATCTATACTCTCCATGCTACAATCCCTGTCAAAATTGATGTATGATCCAGCATTGTTTACTGCTGTAGAGAGGTGTCAGATTGCATGTTAATTATTTGTTAAATTATTTTGATTTTAGAGATCCAATTTATTTATGTCACATTTTGACAACAAGAACTGCTAACCAGTGTTCAACAGAATTACTAGCCAGCAGTATTTGGAGTATACAGACCAGCTACAGCATTAATATATTTTATTTTTTTATTACAGTTTAAGACTGATCACAAAGTACACTGTAGTCTGTTGTTTTTATTTAATAATAGTAGTGATGCTTTTACTTAAGAAAAGGATTTGAAAAATGCCTTTGCCAGTGAATTTTTCGTATCTCTACGGTTACAAGTGTATTTTGACAACAGTTTGACCAAACTGACAACATAAGTTTGACAACAGAAGACCAACAAGACTAAGACACATTTCGTCAGGCACACATGCTATCTGACCTATCACTGGACCTCCATACATTCTGCTATCTACTCAACCTTTCAGCCTCCTTACCAAGAGTTCCTACAGGGCACGGCTGCTTGGCTGTCTGGCCTTGCTGTGTCCGGGGCCATGATATGTCAGCTGTCAGCCTGGGATTGCAGAAGTCTTGGGGAGGCAGGATAGGAGGCTGTGGGGGTGCTTGAGGGATGTGCACAGGAGTGGAGCGTCCTCCAGCTTTCTGGTTGGTGTCTGGAATCTGGTTGGTGTCAGAAGAAGAGCCACCGGCAGGAACTAGGACAGACTGGCGTACTGTGGTGGTGGTTCGGTAGCGCTGGCCGGGGGAGGTGGTGAGGAGAGGCCGTGGGGTGGTGTAGTAGGGAGGAGAACGAGTGGTCGTGGTGCGGCTGGTAGATGAAGAGGAGGAGCCGCCACCACCAATGGGACCTCCTCCTCCACCACCTCCTCGATTAGGAGGCATCATGGGAGGTGGGCGATAGTCTAAACACAAAGAGAGAGGGTTTAAATTCACAAAATACACAGAGCCTCGGTTCTTAATCAAAGAGCTAGAAAACTCCAAAATGTGTTTTGCAAATTTGTGGGTGCCAACATAACTGGAGCCTGGATGTTTTTCTGAAAACCACATGCAAGGACGAGAGTTTCAAAATGTGTTCCCAGGAGAGTAGTAGCAGACGATAGTGGATGGAAAAATAAGAGGACTGAAATCTGAACTGCAATCATGCCAGCATCTGTGTCAGCACCAACTGATCCAGTTAGTGATGGCCTACAAACGTATCATAATATATATTGTTTCTGTTTCTTCCCCCATCAATATAGTCATATGGTACATCTTTGTTATCAGTGACTCCCCTTGTTAACTGCTACTTAAGTGGCACAATATATAAATCTACAAGCAAAACCAACAATTGTTTTTTTTCCTGCAAACATGCAAAAGGTGACCAGTCTTCCCTATGGGATTGGTACACAGTGGTGCTTCCTACTAGCTAACCATTCTCTCTGTGTCGTGCATAATTCATAACAAGATGACATCACACCAGGCAGGAAGGTCACTTAAATGCATATGACAGACACTTTTATTGTCAATATTTCATTGTAAAATGCTCAATTATTCACACTGACCCTGTTCAGGGGATAGAAATAAAGAATAGATGGATGAGAGGATTACAGCATGTGTTTGTGATGTGTTGCAGTGTGTCTCAATCTGCTAACCTCCTGTGGCTTTCATCTGCACGCTGTACAATCAATATTGTAGAATTGAAAGTTGAGGGAAATAATTATTTACAGGTTTCCATCACGTTCTCTTGGATTTATTCTTTTTTATTTCTCATATTTTTTTTGGGGGGTGGGGGGGGTGTACAGCCACATTTTCACTGAAACATTCTTTAAGAAAGCAGGAATTTGCTTTTGACTAGATATATAATTATATTATGTGTAATTATATATATATATATATATATATAAAACTCAAGGATATGAGAATACAAAAAAAACAACAAAGTGGTGAGTGGTTATGGCAAATCAAAGCACACTACCTATATTTTGCTTGCAGGCTTATACAGCTAATAACAACTGTGGCTGCGCTTCATCTTCCTGTTAAAAAGCCATAACATCGCAAGATTGCCTGAAGTACACATAAAAGTATACACGGTAAAAGAGAGGCAACCTGGATGACAAATCTACCAAAATATGGATTCTCACACTTTCATGTAATGCCACTTGTAACAAGAGAAATACAGATTTCATATCCTCTGGTTCTGTGTTAAGCCAGTGGCTGAATACATTTTCTACACCCAAACCCAGACAGAGCATGCTCTGACAGCTGAACCTGGCTGAACCGGCCAAAAAAAAAAAAATCCTCACCATCACCTCGCCGACCAGCAACTATGAATATGATTTATTTTTTCTGAAGAGTGTGCAATATACCGACATTTCACTACATGCTGTCTTGGTGATGGAGTCCTTCAGGCTCTTAGAAATTCAACTATCACTTGCTCCCAGTTGGGATAGAAGTTGCCTTGTGGCACTGTACGTATGTCCTGATGTTAAAATCCTTGAGTCTGTGATTTTCAGCACAGATGGAAATCATAGACATGTTTTTCTGGATCATGTCCTACATGCTGGACCCTGACATTAAAGAGATGTAGCGTTTGTTGTACACTGCTTAATTTGGGGTGTGATGTGCACACAATTACTTTCCTGCTATGTTTTTGGTAAATGTTGTCATTTTTTTGATGCCTTTTTATTCCTTTGGGGATGACGGGAATGAGTGAGTGTGGGTTTTAGGAGTAGAGTGGGTGTTTTCATTATTTACTGTGAACTGAAGTTGCCCCTTCCTGTGGATTTTACGTTTAATCAAAGACAGTACTTCTCTCTCCATCTCTGTCTCTTTCTCTCTCTCTCACTCACTCTGTCTGTCTGGTTGACTGACAGCCATGAAACATCCAGCTCCTCCTGTACGTTCTGTTCTCTTCCTCCACAACCCAATGGAGTGTTTCCGTACCTAAACTGTGCTGCTTCCCGTTCCTGAATCACTACCGCCCTGCCTCATGCATTCTCCACGGAACATTGCCATCAATCATGTGTAGCAGCAGTGGCCTAGGGACTAGCTGTCAATCTGCGTGTGTGTGTGTGCGCTTATGAAACAGAGTGAATATAGTGTGTGTGTCTATCTACACTCAAACAGGAAGCTCCATTAGGGGCTCTGCCACAACAACAGAAGTGTGTGTGTGTCTGAGGTTGATGTCTGCTGTCATGAGTGCAGGGCAGAAAATACAGGAGCTGGCAGCTTGATGTGAGGTAACACAAAGGCCTGCAAGTATCACAGGCAAGAGGCCACAGCACTTGCTGCATACATCTCTATCCCTCTTCCTTCCTCTGTTGTTCTCTTGACATTTTCCATCTGATTTGCTCACTCATAACTTTCTTTCCCTTTCTGCCACACTTTTATTCTACCTATTTTAATGTCTTTTTCACTTTTTCGAGAGTGTTTGTCTGTATCTTTATTTTCTTGTGTTCTTGCTCTTTTGTTGCATTTAGATAAAAAAAAGTCTTGTAATGTGATGAATGCATCACTGGCATCACTCAGGACACTGTGAAAGATGCTAGAGGGAACTACAGGAACATGACATAACAGCTTCATGAAACATTTATGGAGAAAAAGGCTAGAGGTTGTACTCATGGGGACTGACATATCTTCCCCGCGTTTAAGCTCAGGAAGCCTTGATTAAATGTGCTGTGACAACTTCATGATGTCAGCTGACCTAAACGTTGTGCTCTTTGCTAACACGGACACCACGAGAACAAGCAAGTGACAGAAAATTGAAATGCGGTTACTATTGTTAAAATTATTTTGCTCTTAGTGTATGCCTTTCACAACAACCCATTTTGTCAGTGTGCCTCAGTTATCAAATTAAAATCTCTTTGCATACCAATACTTGTATGACAAAGGTGGCTCTCAAACAACCACATTCTGTACGATATCATTCAGCAATGTGCTTTAAGATCAATAACATTGTATTAATAACTCAATATGTCAAAAGAGCAAAAAACAGTCTTGCTTGAGGTTTGTTGAAGCTGTTTCACCTCTCAGTCAAGAGGCTTCTTCAGCTGAAGAACCAAATACATGTCTGGATAAACTGTATATGCATACAAGATGATTTGTAAAATAATTAGTGAATTTAATAATTTATAAGTTTGGGAAAAATAATAGATTCTTCGATGCATCCCAAATTCTCTCGAGAGCAATTGTGTCATGATGCAGATAAGTTAATGATCGGAATTTAAAAAAACAAATTAGTTGGCCTGCTCCAAAACTCTCCTCTCTGCTTGCTGGTTCTCTGCTACACGCATGTGCACCAAACACACGTGCGATGTTTACAAAGTTTCAGCTGCGATGGCGAGCAACACATATTTATGTCTTTTCTATTCTATTTTTAAGATGAAAAATAAGATTTTTTACATTTGTTACATTTGACTGAGCACCACTGTCATATAATGAAAATAAAGGCTATATAATGACAATAAAGGCTCTATATATATATATATATATATATATATATATATATATATATATATATATATATATATATATATATATGTATATATATATATATGTATATACACATATATACGTATATATGTACACATATATATAATATAAAATAATAATAATAATAATAATATAATAATATAATAAAAATAAAAAGAGGCAAACTGCGGAGGAAGATTGTTTTATAGATTGATTTATAGCTCCTATTCTATTCTATTTAATTCTATTCTGTTTTATTCTGTTTGTTTTCCTGACCTGTAGCAAGCCCAGGGGAAGGTGAGACAATGGCAGGCTGGCAGTAAACTTGTTCCTGGAGTTGTCTATCTGTCACCACTATATAGATGCTGTCAGTCAGCCTGGGATGCTGCCACATGAGCATCTGACTTGCAGACAGTTTGTGTGTGTGTGTGTGTTATGACTGTGTGTGGCAGTGTTTTTCTGTGTGGGTAGGACTGGCTGTCTCCGCCTCTGCTCTGTTGCTGAGAATGCTCTTGTTGACTTTTCACTCAGTAAACAGAGGGATCATAAATCCACAAAACAAAAGGTAGAAAGTAGGGAGGAGAGAGGAGAGGGAAAATGAACTTCCCCTGGCAAGTTTCCCACATCATCCGAAAAGTGGCAGACAGCGAGAGAGAGAGAGAGAGAGAGAGACTGAAACAAAGAGGAGAGGGATTTGAGTTGTGACAGAAGTTTCACAGAACTGAGACGAAGCATCTATTAAACTCATCTGATCTACTTAATATGCTAGGATGATTAGTTTCTTGTAGTTTCCTTAAAAGTTGCTGCCCCCTTGCCTCACACACAAACACACACACACACACACACACACGCGCACACACACACACTCACCATGAGGGGATGGATCCAGAGGGGTAACAGCAAAATGATAATCTGACTGGAGGGCACAAAGCTTTCTAGGCTGGATAGTGGCACAGACTGAATAGGGCTGCATACTGCGATAACGTACTGCCCCTATGACTGGAGTGTACACACACACACACACACACGCGTACACACACGCACACACAGGCGTACACACTCTCACTTGCAAATACACTTACTTTTCCTTTCCTTAGTTGTGCACCAAACAGCACACATACAAACGCATGCAGCTACGCACACTTGAGCAGAAATTTACTTTTTCACTCCCTCACTATACACACACTACCTTGTGGCGAGTGGCTCCAGCTCGCTGATAAGACAGAATGAAGCACTTCAAAGCAGTGATACTTGGAGATAGAAAACAACCTCAACTGATAGAGCCTCCCTCAAAATGGCTGCCGGGCACCACCACCACGTTCCACAATGTTCCCACATGTAGGCACATCATTGCTCAGTCCTGTTGGTTCATAGCAGTTGCATAATCATGTCATCCTTCTGCTCAGGTCGGACACACCTGCAGCAAGTTTGCCAATTACATGCCTCTTAACCGAGGGACATTCCCCTGTTCAAAACAAAAAGCTAATTTTACTTATTTTACTGTTTAATAATGTAGGGAATCATCAGCATAATCAATTTAAGTCCAGACTGTGGTTTCTCTCCTACTTTAGACATGCATTGAATTTATGTCAATTGGTATGAATATTTAGCAGATATTGAGACTTTGGGATAAAATCCCATTACTGTAGAATGACAGCTGTAGCCTCGAGCAAGTGATCCTTTGGCTATTCAGTATTTCCCTCCCCATAATTTATTACCACTGGCCCATCATTTAAAAATTTAGATTTCAAAATTCGAATAGAGCAAAGCCGTGGTCACACTGCTCGCTGCTCTCTTCTGTAGTTGCGTCCCATGAGGCTGTGGGTTTCCCCTCCGCCCTGTTGTCCTGGCTGGGCTTGTTTAATTTGGCATGTGCTTTTTTGGCAGAGGACAAGCAGTGCGTAGGCCAAATGCACGCAGAGGACCCGACTGGGGCAATCCAATCGATAAGGACACACTGCAGTCAAGGAACAGGTGCACCAGACTCTCTGAAGCAGTCTCTGCTGAGACGGCTGTGTCGTAATCTATTTGGGAACGAAGGAGATCGGCAGGCAGGGAGGGAGAAGACAGAAGGGAAAAGACGAAGGAGGGAGAGGGGAGAAGTGAGAGCGGGAGTGTAGGCTAAGGTGTGAAAGACATTTTGCCTTGTATAATACTGTTCATAATAATGTTCTGATTATGATTAACGACTACATAATTGCTTTTTACATCCTGACTTATTCTTCCAAAATTGGAAGATGAACATTTTGAATTCAAAGGTTTGCAAATAATCTTCAAACATACTAAATATACTGTCTTTATTTGAACAAATCTGCATCCTGTCAAGTGGTGTGAACAATCAGGTCTGTCTGACTTTACATGCAGACAGTATATGCACATTCTCACACACACACACACACACACACACGCACACACACACACACACACACACTTTGGTGTGACAAGCCAGAATTGTGCTGAGGGTGTCTAATCAGTGATGTGGTGAAAGAGGTCTCCACTTTACAACCCTTAACTCCTGCTATTCTGTCCACTTTAGCTTGTTTCCAACATTTCCTGCACTGCTTAGACATGTCACTTGATTGCAATCTGGTGCCATGGGAGGCAAAAAGGGAGAAGCTGGGAGGGGAGAGGATGCGGTGGAAGGGGAGGGTGGTGTAAATAAGTGGAGAGGAGGCAAACACAATGGGAATGGCATGCTTGACTTCCTTAGGAAATGGATGTGATCTGAGCCATTAAGAGTTCAAAGGTGAACCTTTAAATTTCCGTAAACTGACAGTGTGACAAATAGAGGTCAACTCGACATAACTGTCTATTTAAAAGATTAGAACATAATGCCAGCATTTGATTATTTTCTAATTAAGATTGAGGATATCACTTTAGACACTTTCAGTATGTGAATGAAGTCAGCGACTGGATAGAATAATTGAGTTTTTATGCATGCCAAACTGAGTTAGACCGAGTATTTCTAGACTCTGTGTAACTCTATAACTCTCGACACTAAAAGAATGCTTTTGGAAACTGCACTCAGGCTTTAAATATCTTTTGGTTGCATATTTTATTGTAGTTGGTCATTGTTAAGAAGCAAACTGTCAAGTCAAGGAACTGAGTTGCTAGGCGTGCAACAAACACATGGATGTAAAAGCCTTGGGGCTGTAAAATATTTGTTTTTTTAATTGATGGTTAATTACATCAGTTTTTAGGATCTCATTAACAGTGCATATCCGTTATTACCAGTATATCTTGATTGGGAATGAATGCAAAGATTTATTTCAAATCCAAATGAATGCAATGAGCTTAAGGTAACAGAATGTAAATATAACTTGCCTTGAACACAAAATAAATGCCACAACAACAGTATGGTCTTGAGGTTTTTTCTCTGAAAGACATTGTTGGGAAGGATTGCCCTCTTCCACATTGAGAAATGCATGTTACAGCTCAAAATGTAAGTACAAGTTTCATATTATGCTTGTCGACTGAGCCATCTGGGAGTTAAAATAAAGAAACAAAGCCATTCAGAAGTGTACTGCTGTCAAAATTGCAGCATGTGACTAATACAATAAAAATGCTTTCACTTTATTCAGCGCCATAGCACTGAAAGGCCTAAAAACCATGTGCAATATGTACACATGTATGTAAAAAACATAATAATAATCTTGTAGTGAATCAGACATTAAAGTTGTAGTATTTTTTTATGAAATGTGTGTAACACATTCAGGAACCATTCATAATTATGTGCCTTCCCTCTTACACCGAGGTGTAAAGGTGCTGTTGAGATGATCACCTTACAAGAAGGAGAACATAATAAGGAGTGTGGCAACAGGATAAAATGAGGTGGAATTGAGGAGAAAGAAAAGAAGTGTGAAACAAAGACGAGAAAGGCAGCGTGTACAAGTTGAAATCTATTTAGCTTTATCGCTGTTTGCCCCTCCCGTCCCGAAGATGCAGAAAACATGAATAATTTTGTGACTTTGTTGGGAAAACTTTCTAAAGTGTGGCAAGGCGGACTGGAGATGATAAATTATTCAGATGTTTCATCGGAGCCATGCCGCTTGCGTAGGGCAGGCCTCTATAATATGCATGTAAGAAGACATGATGAAACAACTCCATAAACAGTAGAGAGTGAGAGAGTGTTTGGGGAGCGTGGGGTGAGAGGAGGGGGTGATACACAGACAAGTGACTTTGACTCTGTATGCATTCACGCACTAGGCCTCTATTATATATACATCTAAGGACACTTGATCACATAGCTTTGTGTGATGTGGGAAAGGGCTGGTGGCAGAAAAGGACTGCAGATTAAGCAGGAGATGAGGACTACAGAGAGAAAAAAAAAAACTGGAAAATACAAAGTTAAATAAAGATTTATAAAAAAGGGGAAATTCCTGTCACTGTGAGTAGTATGTGTCAGAGACAGGGAGAGAAAGCTATTTAACAGACAAAGAAGAAACAAAAACAGACATGGGAAACAGTAAATGCAGGGGAGTGGTCCACTTTCTTCTAAAACTACGAGGCGAGGAAAAATATTCATTTCAAAAAGATTGGTCTCTTCTGCATAATGTGACAGAATGTATAGGAGTAAACCTTTATATTATCCATGAGCCAAAGGTAAACTAAAGATTGCTTTTTTTAAAAATGTATCTCCTGTGTTGTGTAAATCCAACCTTGTGTTATAAAAGGCTAGCTTATGTGTTTACATTTTTAAATATGTGGGACAATCTGATTTTGCTGGAATTGGCAAAGATACAATTTAAGTGAAGATAATCTGATCAAAATATAAACTGCTAAATAAAAACTGCCTAATAGTGCAAATGCTTCAGAACGACTCAAGTGTGCCTTTGTTAGCCAGTTAGAAAGACAAAACACAGTAATTGGTGCTCTCTGTGTTGCACCCAGTTGCACTCAGTCCTCTCAGTGGCCTACTCTCACTCCATGGCCCATTTCCCATCTCATTTCATATCTTTTAAGCAGTCCATATGAGCTGAAACAAAAACAAGGAGAGCATTATGCAACTTCAGTAATAAGTGGGAGCCCTCAGAATGGCCCCTTTCCTTGGCCTGTTTCCTGAACTGACTATGGAAAAGAAAGGGGGGAAAATGCCATGGCTGGAACGTGGAAAGCTTACCTTACAGTGTGGTTAATACATTTATACTGATCCTAAACAGAAAAGCATAGACAAGCCTTGAAGGAAAGTGGAGGGTCTGCACAACAAAATCAAACTTGGATGAATCGACTTGTCACCTCATTTTCTGAAGAATGAGAAAATCATGCAGTTAAGGTAGTTAATTTATGCCTTGTCTTCATTGAGTGAGGGAGCAAAAGCGTGAAGGGGAGCAAAGGAGTGGGGCGACATTGATCGTATGTATTTATCTCCCGCTGGTCAGCAGTCTGGCTTGTTGCTGTGCACTGGAGGTCATTCTCCACATTGAATCCCCATTGATCTCCTCTTTAGAGCCTCCTGAGACAACCAGAGCTCCATTATGAGAGTGATCACACTCTCTAGCATGCACCAATAAACGTATGCACACTCATGAATAGAGAAACACACAACTCATACTGTAAGTACATTAGCACGCAGGCGTGCACATCATTATGCAAGCATAAACACATTCATACACACATTTTTTACAGCAAGGCCTCCCTTCAGACATGCACACTGATCGGTAGAAACCAAGTTTAACGCTGCCTCTCTATAATTCCTTGTACTGCGCCTCCTAACTGTGTGTAAGAGCATGCGTTAATTCAGACATCATTTAATAAGACGCGCAGCCAGACTGCCTTGACCACTCCATAGAAAGGTGCTGAAAGGCAATTACACTGGGCAAATATCCCTTCAGGCTCCAGGGGCCTAAGCCCTTCCATCCAGAGAAGGAAGGAAGGAATGAAGGAAGGAGGGGAGGGTGGTTTCAAACCTCACACCGCAGTTGAAAGAGTCACTTTGGCTTACGCTGTTCTTCTGGACCTTGTCGGACGGACACACTGATGCTGACGTTGATCTAAAAGAGTCAAACTGTGACCTGAATTCATGAACTCTCTGACCTGGGTTGAAAATGGGTCAAACACTGTGCAGCTTACATAACGAGGCATATCTATCAATGTCAATTTTTTTTTTTTTTTTATCCAAACTCACTTTAAGGGCCTGATTCTTAAATGACCATTCACCAGTGTGAAGGTTCACCAGGAATACTCGCATTTTCTTTCTTACATCTAGTGATAAGTGATTACGATTATTTTTATGTTTGTGGTGCTCAAAGGATTTGAAAGCTGCCCTTGAAGAAGCACTAATTGATTTTTTTGGCCACTTGGCAGTGGAACAAGTTGTTAACACAACACTGACACATATCACCTTATAAAATTACTGTTAGCAAACAAGGACCTGGACGATCATAAGTTTAATATTCACTCTCCTTTTAGCACTGTTTTGGTCCCTACCAACACTTTCGGGAAATATAGAGCTTGTTAAAAAGCAGTTTATCAAAGCTTTTGACTGAAAGCTGCTGACTGCTATCGTTGATGTTGTGTTTTAGTGGTAATATATGTATTTACATATGTAAAGGTGGGTCTCTATGAATGGTAACAACAAGAGATCAAACCTTTGACAGCAGCCTCACATGAACAGGTCAACCGTAAAACAACAAAAAGAAACTTCGATCACAAGTTGAAGTGTCCTCTTCATAAGTGGATGTCATATATGACAGCAGTATCACTTCCTCTTTCCTCCAGACACTCCTGGCTTCATTCTTGAGGAATACATTATGATTTGTAAATCAGCTGGGGAAACTAAAGACAGGGCTGGCAAGTGATACAGTAAAAGGAAAGATGCATTTACAGTATGTAAGACTCAGCATAACACCATTACAGATATTCCTCTGAAGGTTTAGATCACGGTAGTGTGTATGGTGTCTTTGTGAGTTCTTTGGTTGACTCTGCAAACATCAATGGAGACTGCACTGACAGATCCAAGGCTAGCTCTAAAAGCACTCTCAAGTTGTTTTTCATTTGTTTGTTTTTAATTCTGAGAACATGCAGATACCAATGGATGGGGGGGTGGGGGAAGAGTCATAATTGAGAACTGTGACAGCACAGATGGTGCTTCTCCTTTTTCTTCCTTTTTAAGTCATTTTGCAGAATTAATTATTAGAGGAAGATTAGGAGCTGCAACCATTCCTTATGTCACAACAAAAAAGCATTTATCATTATTGATATTAAAATGAATCCCTATTAAAAGCATTTATATGCCAAGGTGAGAAAGATCTTAAACAGTCTGTCCAATAATTTTAATTGGGAAATGACTTAAACCTGGATCTGTTTTTCTTTGTATTACACATGGAAGTAAGTTGAAAAAAGACCATTAAGAATGGCAGGAAGTGGAGGAAAACTTACCATTGTTGCCAAAGTCCAGTGAGTACTTGACCACGTGGTAGTTATTCCACACATACAGCAGGTTGTCTCTTGGGTTGTAATCCACTGCAGCAATGTACTGATATGAATTGGGGAACGGTATGTTAACCGTCATCTCCTTGCTCTTATCAGTGTTGTACATGTAGTCGATTTTGTTGCCTGTCCCTTCATTGTCGTCATCTTCGTACACGGTTTTGACCACATACAGGACTCCGCAGATCATGAAAGCATTGGATGCAGAGCGTTTGTCGTAGCTGGTGTCCCAGGATCCCTCAATGCGCAGGGTGTACGGGTTGAGCTGGCTCACCACAATGCGCCCATTGTTCTGCTCTGTTGCATAGATCACCCACAGGCCGTTCTCATCCACAGCTAGGTCAATGTCCGACTTGCCCCCCCAACGGTATGGTGAGGTGTCATGGTAGTTGGCGTTGGCAATAATGGCCTCACCACTCTTGATGCGTGTACGCAGGTCAAACTTTACAATGTTACGGGTGCGCTCTTTGTTGAAAAAAAGTGCACCGTCATAGACGACGAAACCAGTTCCATCCACACGATGTGGGAGCTTGTAGGTGGTGGTGGGCCGGCCCGCAATGAAGTCCTCCTTTGATGAGTACTCTGTCAGCGTGTCTGTGCGGTACGGTGTCCAGGGCATGTAGTAAATCTTGTCTGAGGCCTGCAGTGGGTCTTTGCACCATGCGCCGGACTGGTGATCCGACTCAAAGAGATGCTCACTTTGGTACACTCCTCTTAGAATGCCAGGGCAGAGAAATACTGAGGGACAAACAGCAAAATTCCCGTCTTAGATACATTTTTATTCAGTCGCTGTAAAATGTCAACTATTCTCTCTAGATTTTCCGACAGTGTCTGAGAAATGTTTGCTTCTTTTCATGAATGTTAAATAGTGCTGTTACTCAACCCTAACCACCGGTGAATGACGATGACACGATAGACTTACTGTGTTGTGATTTGGATGTTGTATAGTTACTGTCATTCTTAAGGACAGCAACAGCATGCCTCCCATCCAACAGATAATACCCTGCTCTCACAGCTAAGAGAAAAAGAGAAAATGGCACATTTTGTTCTACTCTACACCCCCACCCCGCCATCCGCCTTTTCCCTCAATCCCCACCTCTCCCTCCCTCCCTCCCTCCACGGCTCCTCATTAGTCTCATAGCTCTTTCTTCCTTTCCCTCCCTTTCTATCTCTGTCAAGAACAACCAACTGTAGCGCCGAACACGTCTTTTATCGCCTGCTGTTTCTGCGATTGTTACAATAATTCATTTCCCACTCAGTTCTCAGTATTCCCATCTTTGAATACCGGGGTCACGTTTTATGAGTGATGTGGGACACGCAGTAAATTCTGGGAAGCCAGTGTGACCGGAGTCATGGGGACCTTTGTAATTTAACTGGAATGTTGTCACATACACACACATAGAGACACATACAGATGGGTCAGATGTGCATTGTGGTTTTCCCATTTCTCCTAATAACAATTTCTGATCCCACGCAAAGAGCTGGGAATACTGATTGAATTTTCATTGGTTGTTCAGAGCACTGGCACCATTTTCATATCATGGGGAAGCATTTGAAATATTAAATGTCAATGTAATTTTCTGTTTATTGGCTCCTCGTAAAAACATGCTCGACCAATGGAGAGTTTAAGTGACATTCTACACGATACCATGAAATAATACGGGCCCAGAGCGTGTCTAATGAGAACCAGGGTTTCCAAATTGCTTCTATATGCTGAGATTAAGCGGTCTTAAAATAGCAGCAGTGACTTTGAAAGAGATGTCATTCTGCCATAAGGTACAAAATGCTTCAGGCATTGGCATGAAAAAGTGACACCCAACACTGGATTTTGAGCGTGTGCATGTGCAAATGTGGATGAACTTGTTTCACAGACTCACCTTTTTGTTCCACTTCTGCATCAGCCATAGGCAAACGATTTGAAGAAAAAAAAAACAAAAGAGAGAGAGAAAGAGAGAGAGAGAGAGAGAGAGAGAAAGAGAAGAGACAAAAATAGATTAATGATGCAATAATAAGGAAATCATGATAATACAATCTCGGATCTTCATAATCATTCTCATATTTCATTCTAACCTTGTGAGAGCGCCAGGATGCTCTCCATGTGTGATTGGTAATAACATTACGTAAGCGTCTGAGGAGACACTGCACTGCAACGGGTAAGCTATCTGACAGTAATGCATCTTGCATATGTCACACATACACACACACACACACACACACACACACACACACACACACACACACACACATACATGGGGGAACATGGGACATGCATGTGCCATGCAGATATAGTGAAAGATGCTGGCAGCAAACACACACAAGACCATGACAAAACAGAGAAAAAAAAGCCACACAGATTCATAGTATGTATGTCCGTTCTCTCCCTACTGCAGGACAACATACAGCAATGCAAAACGACCTGAGATAATGAGCTCTTTAATGTATGCTAATAGCAACAGAAAATTGATTTGATTATGGGATGTTATTTCAGTAGACCAGCACAAACTGACACATTTAAACGCTTTCTGATCCACAGTGGGTGAGCCGACGCTTTGTGTATGTCACCTACTCTGTGCGACTCTGTGTACGAGTGCACAATCATCTGTGCGTGGAGGCGGGAGCATACTGAATGTACTGGTTTGCTTCAACCTCAGCACCGATCCCATGTCTATTATATTCAAACATCCTTAGAGCTTCGACGGAGGGGTTATTTAAGTCGCCCCGCAATGAAATGAGCACACTTGCTCGAAAAGTCTTAAACATATGAATTCCATTCCACCTTGCTCTCAAGGGGACTAAGTGGAATGTGAACATGGCAGAAACCTAATCCTGCAAGCAGTACCCTTGTGTCTTTCAAAACCGTTAGAGACCTGCTGAATGGAACTGGTCCCAGGAGAGGAGAGGAGAGGAGAGGAGAGGAGACAGGCAAAGTCCTCAAAGGGGAAAAAAAAACATTTGGAAGGAGGTCCGGATGGCACGTTTAAATATAGCACAAGTGCACTCCATATTGCACACTTCATGCATACATTCTTTAACACATTAAAGCCCATACTCATCACCGACCAGAGGACATATACAAACACATGTGACACAGAAACATGCACACACGCTCACACACAAGCAACCATTAAATCCGAAGCTCATGAAAAATGCATGGTAACTGGTGCAGCTTATCACAACTCCCGATAAATAAGCAATCTCTGGGAGGAGATCGCGTTAAACCTAAAGCAAGTGTGTGTGTGTGTGTGTGTGTGTGTGTGTGAGAGAGAGCGGGTATTACTTATGGTTATAGGGACATAAATTTGTTCACACAGTCACATTGTGGGGACTCACCGTCCTTTGGGGGACCAAATGCAGGTCCTCATAATGTCAACTGTTACAATTTAAGGCTAAAGAACTTTTAATGTTACTGTAAGGTTAGACTTTGGTTAGGGTTAGGATTACATGGGTAGTGGATATGGTTATGGTCAAGGGAAGTGTCCAGGAAATGAATGTAAGTCAATATAATGTCCCCACAAAACACAAATACACAACGCGCGCATGTGTGTGTGTGTGCGTATGTGTGTGAGACTGCAACGACAGATATTGATATACCAAACTCGCACACACACACACACACACACACACACACTTAAAAATACAAAGAGACACATTGTGGTTGAGAAGACGGGGATTAATGACACAGAACAACAAGGACTTCGCATCACCTGAGTGTCTAATACAACCTCCCAGACACAAAGGAAAACACACAGTTCAAGGTTGACACCGACTAATAGATTTCAAATGAAAAAGTGTGGCGGCAACAAGTACACCAAATGGCACACAAAATGTCAAACAAATGTCATTCAATTTGTATCGCTGCTTGTTGTTTCACTAGATTAGCAGACGCCCCCATCGGCGACCTCATCGCAAAACTTTTTTTTTTCAAGGCGTCTCTGGTTTTAATCTCAATGGCATGGGTGAGAAATGAAAGTTTTTCACGAATCACAGCCATTCATCTTTTAGTGACAGAGTGTATACAGGTCGATGAGACATTTGTTGGAAGTTCTCTCAAGGTCAGCTCAAGCATGCAAGGTGAAGCAAAACCTGAGGGGTCTTTTGTGCTACTGTTAAATAAGCACAGAAAAAATAGGACTATGACAACTTGCCAAAATGTCCTTGTTTCCTGGAAAACGTCAACAAGAAAGTATCTTTGACTGATCATTTGCATAACCACAGTTCTGCAGCTCAAAAAAAAAAAAAAAAAAAGCTCATCTACTCATTTATTCCAAGCAGAGCTTTGGATGAATATTGGAAAACAATGGTGGAACAATAACTCCAACAGAAATGCTCTGTTGTGACAACTGTGTCTGTCTAGTTTCATATTCATAAAAAATAATTTACATTTTCATTAATAGCTGTCTTACGATCCTTTTTTTTTTACTTTGTTTAATCACATGAACCACTCTGTACCGTCTCTATTTCCATTTCTATTTCTCATACATTCACACGGAAGCAGTGGTAACCTCACTGTGGAGCGCCCAGTAAAGATAATTAGCATTTTTATTGAAAGCATACAGTTTATTAAGTAGGTTTTCGTCGAGGAAGAAAGATGGTGTGTGTGTGCGTGGGCATGTGTGCGTGTTCCTGCAGAAGCGTGGCGACAGCAGCCTTACCACTACTATCTCTGATCTCCAATCAGCTCAGCCGGCTAAACCTCAAGGTCATGTGCGGACACAGTTTTCTTCTTTGTCTCTCCATTATTCTATTATTTCTCTCTCTCTTCTCATTCTCACCTGCTGCCATTCTCTCTCGCCATTTCACGTTGTGCCTTTCTCCTCGTTCATTCTCTCCATTACGTCCTCTGTATTTCCACCGCTTCCCCCCAACCCAAGCCCTGTCCACCCCTCACACCGTGTCTTTTATCAGTTAATTCATTCTTTCTGTTCCCCGTCTGCTGGCCTCGTCTAACCTATTTCTCTCTATCTCTGTTTCAGCTGTCGCTCTCGCTCTGTCTCTCTCCTTCTGTCACTTTGGTTCCTTTCCATCTTTGCTCACTCTCTCTGGGAAACACAAAATTGCCTGCATATGTGTACACACAAACACACATACAGCATACAGTGCATGCACATCAGAGAGAAACACACATGCACACACAGATGGACAGAATCTGGCTGTAAGCAAGTGTTTCCACGACAACACAGACATATACACACACACACACACACACACACACACACACACACACACACACACACTCATGGCTCTTCTCATGTTATCATGATGAAGTTATTCCAAGGGTCCAATCTGACAGAAGTCTTTAATTGGACAGAGAAGAAGGTGATTTTATCTTTTAATTAGCTCTCCTACTGAGCCATGTCTATTGTCTAAAATAGACTGCATGGGTATTGCATAACATATCACTTGCTTTTCTGATTAATACACTAAATGTGGTAGTAGGCTAATTGCTTCATAACAGCAGTTGGAGAGCCAGGGTCTGCTGCATGAAGATGAGGAAATGGATAGACATAATCTCAAGTGTTCCCAGTTTTTTTTTTTGTTTTTTTTGTTACTGCATGACCATGAATGAAACAATACCAATCATCATAGGCCTATATCTTTTTCTGCAGCACATTTGAAAAGATTAAAAGTATCTATGTGTGAGCACTGCCTTCAAGAAGTACTTTGTACAGTAGTGTGCTAATGTATGGATATTTATAGTGTGCCTGCAGTGCTATGAACGAGTATACACAGGTGGCTAATTACTGTCAAAGCTAGCTGGTTAGTTTGGCACATGCCTGCCACACACTTCATACCACCAAGAGCCGGAGAGAGAACGCGATTGAGAGAGCACTTGATTTTAGCTCTGGAAAACAGCCAAAAAAACTGCAGTGCAGGGAGGAGAGATGAAGAGCTATGAAGGTTGAGCGCGCCAAAAATCCTCAAGAAAAAAAGGGGGGGAAGAGATGGTGGGGTAAAATTTCCCAGAAAACTGAACCGTACATAATTTAATTACCTGTTTTACAACCCACTTTGAGATTTGTTTACAATGTCAATGTAGTGAGAAACATCAGCGCTGAGGGGAAGTACATCTACAATATGATGGTATCATCGGAGCTCATTTTCCTTCCGTGCAATCAGTTTCTGATTAGTGACTCCCAGCCTCAAAAGTGATCGCTCGGGGGGGGGGGTGTTAGGTATTTACACTCCACATCCAGCAATACCTGCTTAATTCAAAGGGACACAGACTCTCGTTATGGATGTCTAGTTGATGTTACAGTGGTTTGAATGCACTAAAGCCAACCCTGCCTCTGAATGTAAATATGATTTGTTGTTAAGTGTTTTAGGAATGCAACAGTTTGAGTACACTCTCATATATTTCAGAAAACAAGCCTCCTTTATTGATCCGTCTTGATTTATGGCAACGTTTCGGGGATATATCACAGCTTAATGTCTTACAAAATGTATCTTTCACAACGACGCGGCTGACAGCATTGATTTGTTATGTGAAGCACGCCAGCTTGATCGTCGACGGCTGGATCCCTGACCTATCTTGCTCGAAGGTTCACAAAGGACACCATTATGCCTCTTCAAAGAAAAATTGATTTAAAAAAATATTTCAAGGGTGTGTTGTGAGTGATCTGTGAAGGGTCTTGCCACGTAATGCTTGAGGTATTCTCAGAGAAAACTACGTAAAGTGTGGAGTCATGTCATCCAAGGATTAGTTTCGCCTACTTTCCATCATATTTTTCCTCTGCAACATTGTGCAACATTTGTCGTGGTTAAACACACCCACAGGATCCAGGTAGTGTGTCACAGCGCTACCTGATCCAGCCTGAACACTTAATCAGTACACGAAAACTGCTAATGTACTGTCAAAGGCTCTCTCTCTCTATGTCCCTCCCTCTGTTAGCTGAGCTCTCTGATGACTTTGCTTTCAGAAGCTGCTGTCTATTTTTGCGAGGGGAAACGTTACCCTGATGGACCCATTGTTTATCAGATCAGCATGCCACTCATCTTCCTTTGCACTCACTTGTTCCTAAGCTGCTGTTCTTCTTCCAGTGAGTACTCTATGAAATGCGCAGTGCTATATTTTCAAGCAGACATGCAGTTATAATGAGGATAAAGACAGAACGAGTTTTGAATGAACGGACAAGACGAGAAAACACTACTTTGATTCTTGCTATGTGCAAGTGTGTGTGCGCGTGCACACTCGCTGGGGGCATTAAGCAGGTATCAGGTTGTGTTTCCATCTGCTCCAGAGAGGGCTCTGATAGTCCTATTATTTAATCTGCTGGTCATTCTAGACGCCAGGCAAGGGCCGTTTAGCCAGACATAATTGAATGCTTCAGTGTGGGAGATCACCTTGGCCGTCTGTATGGACTGTGGTGCCAGGGCTGCACACTCACACAATGTTAGACTCATAATAAGTATCTGGAATCTCAGCAGCACTTAAGCGAAAATATGAGAGATCAAAACTTTTGTTCCATCCAGTCACACACATTTGTTGGAAAGCAGAGGAAAAAAGTTGAATATTTGTTCTCAAAAGTTTCTCTAACGCACAATTTGAACACAGATACTGCTTAATGAGAAGATAATTTGTTTATAAAAATAACTGACAATAACATGACACAAGGCAGTTTACTTGTAACAACATTTCCCTTCAAATTTGGCACAACTAAGATTTACAGACAAGACTAAATTGAATTTGGATATGGACTTTTTTGCTCTAACTAAATCCAACTACATCTCCATCTTCTGCTCATCTCAACTCTGACTCAATGTCTCCATATCTTCTATGACCACAGAGATTTTTGTAGTGTATGTATAGTACTTTACAAATGTGACTGATACTTGTAATTTTAAATAACTGCACATCTTTTTTTATGCATTATACAAAGGTGGTTGCACTTCATTAAGTATTTGTTATATTTATAACAGAATGGCTCACTAATCTATATATCTATACCTTTATCAGTTTATGTTTGGAATCTGACAAAAATCAAATAAAAAGTCAATTTGAAGAGATTTTTCATAAAACAGACACAGAAGTCACGTATTATTTTTGGACAAATCCCCTAAACTTGAATGCTTTGTGAAACATCAAGGACAAATAGATGTGTTGAATTAATAAAGTCTCCACCCTGTGCCCTTATATATTTATTATGCAATGAGTGGTAACCTAGATTTTGGGGAAAACGCTGCTGGTAAAAAAAAAAAAAAAAAAAAGTTTGTTGATATATTTAGCAGCCATGTCCCATGAATGTTTCACTCCAGTTTATACGACCTCCCAGTCTGTTATCACACGGTCAGAGGTCAAATCACCATCTGTTGTCATTGGAGCTCATACTTTTTCTCATCCTTCCTCTGTTAGAGTTTCCCAGTGAGCTGTGTCATCATAGTTTCCCATAACTGACTGTGATTATTTTTCTATAAATCAGTAGGAAGAACTGCAGACTTTTCAGTCTAACTTTAGAAAGCAACAGCTATGTAGTGATATCTTGAAAATTAGATGATGTTAAAGATCTGCAATATGTGGATGATCACTGAAGATTGGTGTAATCTGGGATGTTAATAATTAACTGTGTAACCATTAAGAGATAATCTTATTATTTACCTAATTATTTATTTGTTTTTGGACTCTTTCTTTCTCAGTGATTCCCTATGTTTCACCATTTTGAACAAGAGTGAGGAATTTCAAACTGAACCCAAATTTGAGCCAGAACACACATACAACCACTAAAACATTTTTTTTTCTGTTCAGAAATGAACAATAAATAACTAATCTGACATCTCAATCAAAAACTTTTATTTTGTTTCTTTTAAAAACAATAAACTTTAAAGTTCATTGATGACAACAATAATTATAGTTTAGCATTAAATATCTTGTTTCGATTAAAGGGCTTGCACATACTGGTAGATTAATCATTGCAGACTCAGCAATACTGTGATTTTAGGGCAGCAGTGGTCCAATAAATTTGTTTGGCACTGTATATATTAAACAGCTGCAGTTTGCTGAGTTTGGGAGCAGCAGCTGCAGCTTTTCCTTGTCATAGCTCACTCCACTTCACCTCTGATCTGGTGTAAATTTGGCGTTACTTAGAAAGTGACTGCATGAGTCCACAACAATGTATGCAATATCATGGCTGCTAACTCTCCTGGACAGGTGAACTAAGGACTCAGTTGTTTGTTTTGTAAATGTAGGTTTCACTGCAGCTGGTGATAAACGATGGATTTAACCTGTTTGTGCACTGGCTTATCATTTTAACTGGGCGGCTTGTTAGACACTTCAACTACAGCAACCCTGCATGCAAGGCAGTAAATGGTTGACAAGACAACATTTGCATCTCTAATACTCAAATATATGACTAGCACCACTGCTATTACAGAGAAAAGAAATATTAGACAAGAATATTGGAAAAGTGGTACTTACTGTATGGGACACACTCATATTGGACTTCCAAGTATTTGTATGTGCCAGGACAGGGGTCAGGGAAGACGTCGGGCCCAGCCACCACCGCACACTGGGTACGATTGTTGCATCTACATCAGGAAGAGATAGATGTTGTAGTTAATCACATCCAGGCTCAGAGATATATATTTTACCATCTAACAGATGCACACACGCGGTTAGCGCCTTGTATGGCAGCTTCCGCCATCAGTGTGTGAATGGGTGAATGTGATGTATCATGTAAAGCACTGTGGTTATCTTTGCAGGTATAGTAAAGCGCTATATAAATACAGACCATTTACCATTTAACATGTCTTTTTAAGGCTGTAAGCACTCGATAATACAAGACACAGACTCTGAAAAATGTGATATTACATGCATTAAGGTATATTGTATCCTCTTGTATGGTTCACTACATTCAGTCTGACACTCTGTGTTTAAGGACCCTTCAGAAGAGCAGAGGATATAATAATCCTTGCTAGTACACCTGGAGTGGACATTACAGTAATGGAATCCTTGAGTTCACTTGTACACAAATTGTCCACAATAGCTAGTGAAGAGATGTTGTTCAAGGACACTTCTAATGTGTGTGTGTGTGTGTGTGTGTGTGTGTGTGTGTGTGTGTGTGTGTTTGTGTGTGTGCGTGTGTGTGTGTGTGTGTATGTGCGTGTGTGTGTGCAGCTGTGAGAACAATAACCTATGGCTTTAACAGTATTTTGCCCCAGACTCCAGATAATTAATTTTAATTATCAAGGGGGGGTGGGCTCTCCTCTGACACACAAAAGGTAAGTATGCCTCACTCCTATTAAAGCAGGCTATGTATTATATTATATATTTACTATGTGCTTATGAGGGTTTGTGTTTGCATGTGTGTGGATATGTGGTTATAAAAATGCATAGCCTACATGACATTTACGTGCACAACACACTCAGGCGATTACTCACAACCAAAGATGGTCGCTCATGTATTATCATGATAGATACATGTTATAACTTCAAATTCAACCCACACTGAAGTGGCACTTTATCTCAATGACACTTCCAGTTGTATATAAATTATGGAAATAATGTGAATGAAGAATTTATCATGCAAGACGAGGGGAAAAAGAACATATGAGGAGAATGGGCCCCTTTTGAGAAGGCAGATGAGCCATTTCTCTTCTCATCTGAATATTTTCTTTCAATTAGTACAACTGTTCTGTCTCCCTCTCTGTGCACCTGTCAAACAGGCAACATTTACATTAAAAAAAATTCAGATTCTCCCATTGAGATATTTTTAATGAGCATGCCAAGCCCCTCAAGTCTCTTTTCTTACAGTATCATTCAACAATTTGCATAATGTAATATGCATGAGAGCTAATTTAATTTTTTGTCCAATTTTCACTCATAACACAGAGAACCAGTGTGAGCTACACACCCACTTCGTGTGACGTATATTGGTGTAGTCTGTGGTCAAGTGAGGGGCTACTGAAGTTCAAAAGGTTTAAAACTCTGTGTTGGGCTGTCTGTCATATTCTAATAACAATACCCGTCTGTCTTCTCTCCTCTCGCTCCCTCCCCTCTTTTTTCTCGCCTCTGTGCCTTTTAATTTCTTGCCCTAGTGCCTTCATCATCGGTCACCTGTCATCAGCGCAAGTTGTGGACTTGTGTGTAGGGAAGGGGGCACAGACTGACATGCCGCCACAACTTTGCTCAGAACAGCGACCTAAGGACACGACTCACTGGCCCACAGTCATGAATCAGAGCGCAAAAGCCCTACTTAATGACCTCATATATATACATTTGCTTGTGCAATCCTGTAGTCATGATGTCATCACATTGGGAGATAAAGACAAGTGATTAGAGCTGCTTGTTTCTCTCTAAACTCACTCAAAAAAGTGGTGCCATAGGCGAAAGTGTGGGATTAAATATTTCCACACAAGCACTTCAAGAAAAAAAGAAAAAACTGAACACTGCTAACACCAAGAAGAAAAAAAGGTCTCATATCTAAAAAAAGAATGGGGAAAAAAAACAACTGATACAAAAGGACACAAGTGAACTGGGCAATGAAACCACATGACATCAGAAAGTCATTGCACAAAGCCAAGTGAATGCATAAATAAGTGAAATATAATACATTAAAAAAGCCCAATGCAGGGAACAGGCAGTGTAGAAGAAAGAAAGAAAAGATGCAAATGTGTTCGGAGAGAGCAAAAGAGAGAAAATTTAGGTTTTGCACTAGCTGTGGGTATGTGTGTGTTTATTTCTACTTTATGCCTCTGCAAAAAAAAGCTTAGTTCTCTGAGACTTTCACGGCTGAGTCATAAAGCACTGAAGGTTATTGACTGGTATTTTAAATAGGGGGTATAGAGCAAAGATTTGACATAATCTCTTGTGCGCTCTATCTCTCTGCTATCACTCCCTCTTTCTCTGTCTATTTTTGTTCCGCACTACCTTTCTTTTTCTTCACCCCACACTCTCTAAGCCAAGATAATAAACCAATTTCTTTCTTAGCCTTTGTCTTCATCCTTGCTGCCAAGAAATTATTCCTCTCCGTTCCTCCTTCTTTGTCTCTCATTCCGACTGTCTGTTTATCTGTCTTAAACCCACTTAGCTGCAGTTTCCGAAGTCACACCCAGATATATGTGGTAGGCCTCTTATTGCTTGCTTCTCTCTATCGCGCTCTCTCTCTGTTTGTCCTCTCTCCCTCCATAATATCTTTCTCATCCCTGCCTCCCTCAGGGCGTCATCTCCAGCCTTCCTCTGTTTCTTGCTCCATCCTTAGTAAAGCCTGTGCTGACGTCACCATTCTGTCTGAGCCAGTAGTCTGAGTCAGATCCAAAAAAGACTCCCTTATGTCCCCAGTACCTCCATCGCCTTCACTTTTTCCCCCCTCTCCCTTACTTTCATTCCCTCTAAGCCAATGTGTTTATCCAGCAATCTAACAAAACATAGAAAAACATTAGTAGAAATCCTCAATACACATCCTCTCTGCATTCTGATGCTTAATGAATCTAAATGCAGCACATATCCTACACACACACACACACACACACACACACCTTTGCAGTCTTATTTTTCCCACATTCTTTCAAACACTGAAATAGTTCGGTATTTTTTCCTGTTTGGTTTTCTTGGTGTTGGCAGAAATGCTCCTTTTTTTAATTAGCATGACCACATCAAAACAAGGCAGTGGCCTGGATACCGCCTTGCCTGCTGGCTTTCTTCCCTGCATTGCACAACACGCACACAGTCAAACTATTCACTAACAAAGCTGAGCTGTGGCAAGCAGGGAAAGAGAAAGCAGCGATGCTGCAGTGGGTGCTGCTGTTGTTATTGTCTCTGATGTTTTTCACTTTGTTTGGCAGACCTCCCTTCACTCTGTCTCTGTCTCTATCCCTCATATAAACATAACTGACTGACTGATGATTTGATGAGGCTGACGCTGGCTGACAGAGTGTGTGGGTATGTGCGTGCATATGTGCCAGCAAATGCATGTGTCTGCGAGCAGATGTAAAATAGAATAAATATTTGCGTGTGTGTGTGTGTGTGTGCGCATACGGCTGCGTGTGTGCTCGAGTGCAGATGTGTTGAAGAACTATATAATTACAGAGCAAGTGAGAGCTGGGAACTAATCCTCATGAGTTGAAAGAGGTGTCTGAGAGTGAGTGATGCACAAAGCCGCAGCACAATCCTCTGGAATCAACATTCGAATGCAGTCAAAACGCTCCCACAACACTGTCTGAGTCATCTACAATGCTGTGAACATGCTTAACACATGCACACTTTGTGGAAGGGTGTCTTTGTATCGTACATACACACACAATAGACTGGAAATTCTCAAAACACACAAACATTCCAGAACAAAACCAGAGCACATTTTGACATTGCATTTACATTCTAACATACTACAACAATGGCAGTACAAACAACACATGCTGCATTCACTGTATGAGCGACACAGCAACAGGCCACAAGTCATTTTCAATGGAAGCCCATGACATGAAGCTACAAACTGACGTCTTGCCTGACAGCCATGATGTCTTCCCAAAAAAATTAAGCTGGTTTCACCTTTTCAGTACTCCAATTACGGCGAAGCAGCGGCCAATCATATGTTGTTGTTGTTTTTTTCTTCTTAAAGACATAATTATGTCAAGAAGCGTTTGAGAATCACTTCAAAATAAGCCAATACAACCAGGGTTTGAATTATAATCTGAGCTTTGCGGGGGTTTCTAAAATTAGAACCCCATTTGTACTGTGCATGTGCAAAACACGTCTACATCCGCTCAGCAGCCTATCGAAGCATTTTACGGCAGTTAATGGACGGTGTTGTCGCTGCCCGATCCACACTACACATGTGTAAATGCACGTTATGTTATTATAAAAAAATAAGTTTATGAGAAACAGTCACCCTAAGACAGCTGGGATAGATAAGTGGTAGAAAATGGATGGATGGATGGATGGAAGGATGAGAAACAGCTGAAAAGACGTGTCATTCAGTGAAATATGCAGGCTGTAGATATGTACTGTGAATGATTTTTTTGATGTTGACAGACTGTTTAAACTCAATGATACACACACATAGAATCAAGAATCTTTATTGTCATTATGCAAGGCACAAAGAAATTTTGTACAGCAGCTCTCGGCTTAAGGCATATAGTAAGACACATGTAAGACACAGCATGTTTAAAATACATCTATATAAATTTAAAATAGAACAAAATATATCTATATAAATACAAAACACAATTCCACAACAAATAAACTTAGTGTTAGTTGTTCTTTTGGAAACAATGTTTGTTTTAGTCAGAAAAATGTATTTGTGATTAAAATAATGACCAATGACTAATAAATACGACAATAGATTTAGTTTTTGAAAAAATAGCATTTTAATCGAGACACATGAAGCAAGCCTCATGACATCCTGCTGAGAATAGGCTGGAGTTTTTAGATGGTTATTAGCATTGTCACTAATGTTTTCTTTATTCTGTAACAGAACCTAGAAATTCTGGTTTCCCTTTGGTTCTTTATGTTCTGCTAAAAATGATTAGTATTTAGGTATTTAAATGTTTTATGATTATCAGAGAACACTAAAAAATATGCATAACAGACATGACACCAAAGTGATATGGGTGAGTAAATGGCAGTGTTTTATCCCAAAAATAAGGTCCAATTTGTAAAAAAACAGCACTTCCCTTTTAATATATAGTATAACTGTATTATTCCATTGCACATGAATTTATTAACAGAACAGTAATGGCTGACTTCAGTGGCCTCCATATTTACGCATGTGATGTCTTTGTTTGAGCTTGGGCGTCAGTTCAGGACCGTGACCAGTTCACAGTGGAATCTGATATTGCCATATTCAAAAAATAATGTGAACAGCCCAAAAAAGAATCAGATCTGAGCAATAAATTTGAACTGAACTCGAAGGCTTTCAGTGTGAACGGAGCCAAACCAGCAGAAGCATTGATGGGTTCACAATACTGAAAATCTCTGTGTGGATCTCCCTCTGAAACAGTCAGAACATGCAATATGGGCTAATGGTGTGCTTTATGCATTTTTTTTTTTATTTGCTCTGCTTGTTCACCCACACTATGAGGTAACTCACAGAAAACACTTTCAACTGTTGACAGTGACTCATACATGAACCCAGAATGAGGCAGAGGAAATTGATAGGGATGGTTGAGATAGTTGAAATAATTTGAAACAAAAACAGCGCAAGATAGAGGAGCTGATGTCAAACAGTACAGTGATTTTCACTTATTATGTATGATATATGACAAAATGTTTGAAATCTAACCAATAGTATATTTTGCTCTCTCTCCTTGCTGTCTAATATGCAGTGACTTTGACAGATTATGTCTTTAGAAATAACATACATCCTGTATTTCTACCACTGCTTATGGTCATTGAATGAACCTGCAGCATGATAGGAAATAAAAGACTCCTTTAGGCAGCATTTAGTTCCCTAGATTAAATACAACTTGACAAGAATTATTGCTAGATAACACCATTATACACTGCACTGCAACAGTAGGCCAAATTAGCCATAAAAAAATAAAATGAATACAATATTGTAATATTCCTAAGAATAATTCCCATGGTAAAAAAGATGGATTTTATAAGCTTGTAACACATTCTGAAAAGAAATTAAACTAAAATCCCCAAACTGGGAAAAATTAAGCAGAGGAAGTCGAGCAGCTGGAAAACCATAAAATAAAAGACAGTGTGTGAAAATAACAAAAGAAAGGGGCAGAGATGATTTCACAGGGCTCCTAATGTCCTGCGGGAGTTCAGGAAACCCATTTGACAGCAGAAAGAGCATAGTTACTGTATCTCGCTACAGGATAAAAAGCTGTTAGACTGGCCATACACACTCTCTGTCACACACACACACCACATATGAGATTCTGCTGCTACTGGCCTCGTTTCTTGGTTTATTACCTCCCTGATGTGGTTATACAAACACCCATACAGTAAAGCTGTTTGGAGATGAACAAATGGAGTGACAGAAACTGTGGAGGATGCAGAGGAACCGGATGGTAATAAGTAATTGAAGAGTGATGCAGGAACTGTGATTGACGTAAAAGAAAGGGAAGAAAAAGACAGGTGTCTGTGTGTGTTTGTGTGAGTTAAGCCTGTGTATATGTTGTCTACCATGGGGTATATAGCAAAGCAGACGCATCACATCCTGAGCCAGCACCACCACCACACCAAGCTTATAAAGAAATGACAGATCTGTCTCTTTCTCCTACACACGAGCAAGCACACACATATATACATACACACACACACACACACACACACACACACACACACACACACACACACACACTGGCACACTCCTCTGCGGTCCCTCAATGTGTTTCTGTCAGCTCTCGAACAGCCTGTCAGACAAGCCACAGGTAAAATAATGTTGTTTTCCCTACTGGGAAAAGGCTTTGAAATGTGTTACATTATTAATATTTGGCTGGAAGATGGCATTCTTTCACATTTTTCTGAGCATGTCAAATGTTATTTTTGACAAATAGCATGCAATATACAGTATACTGTGTATACCATGAATACTGTATATTATAGGTGTTCAATATATCAAACAAACTGCACCACCCTGTATACATGGCATGAGAATGAACAGGGTATAAATCCTTACTGGATAGCAACTAGATGTGACTCATGTTAATCCTGCCTTTAAAATTGATGTATTTCTGTGGTGAATCCTAATATTTTTTTTTTAGTTTTTTTTTTTATATATTGACATGACATTATTTTTCAAGTTACTGACCTGATTTATGAGAATACACAGAGGCAACACAAATAATGCAAACACATTACGGCCTCCTTCTTGCTAGCAGACTCATGGCCAAGTACAGTTTTTGAGCTCCACTATTTCTCCTCTCCTCCTCTTTCCTCTTCCACTGGTAACCATGGCAACTTCCACGTCGTCCGATTCCAGGACACACTTGGGGAGTCTTTCTACTGGTTCGACCGAGCAACATCCCTGCGCTGATATCTCTGTATTTCTCTCAGCCTTACATCCGTGTGTGCATATATATATATATATATATATATATATATATATATATATATATATATATATATAGAGATATATATATATATATATATATATGCATGTGAAACCTTTATCTCCACAGTTGCTTATAAAAATCTTCCATAAAAGCTAAAAGAGTATCATTTCAGACAGCTGGGCCCCCACTCTTGACTGTTAAAAAGCAGAGAAAGGTGTGAAGCGTCCAGACAACGACAGTGCCACGCCACACCGAGACACTGTCCTGTAAAATTTATTCAGCCCCACTTCTTGATGCATAAAAAATGCATCTGTATGCATGGGCAGGAGTGCTGTTTCTTGTGTCGCGGTTTAGTTTTGTGCTTCAGTGTCAAAGCATCAAGTCAATGCGGACGTCAGTCAATGTCTACATGTCAAGCGTGTCTGAGGCACTGATTCACACGGTAGTCCCTGGATGTGTCATGCTTTGTGTGTATATGTGGGAGAGAGAGTGTGGTGTCTAGACCATTCTCAAACCATTCTCAGGCAGCAGCAATGTAGCTTAGGTGCTCGGTGAAGCATGATAACTAAGGTTAGCAGAGCTGTGGCGACAAGAGAAAAAGGGTCAGACAGTGGAGCCGCTGATGTGTGGAAATACAGAGGTTTTGGCAGAGCAGCACAGCTGTCAGTCAGGGAGAATGTATATTGGTGCACAAGTGGGTGGATGGAGAATGCAGCTGCGTGTAAAGGACAATAATATTATGTGATGACAAGCTTACAATGGGACATTTGCGTTCATTGCTGTCACATATCTGAAGGAAAGTTTCTGTATATGGGTTTCAGGATTGACTGTGTGCCAGAATCTGTCCATCTTTAAGTGTATCTTCACTTCTAAGTTCTCTCGAGATATATGCGACTATCTGTGTGTGTGTGTGTGAGTGTACATACACATGTATGTGTGTGGGCCCTAATTACCGCACTGAGCAAGGGTGACAGTTGGGCCCCCAGGGTGCCGCAGGGCATCTCCTGTAACCGTGGTGACTATATGAGGGTGGTAGCGCACGCACGCACACACACACACACACACACGCACACACACACACGCACACACACACACGCACACACACACACGCACACACACACATATTAAGTAGGACATTTCCAGATATGACCTCATTCTGTGGGAAGCAGGGTAGTTAATGGAGAGAGAGGAGAAGAAGACGGAACCAACATATAATAGATAGATGGATGGATATAATAATAAGACATAATTGTAAATATCCTGCTGAGTCCACCTCTGCCAGACATCACACACACAGAAATCTCACTTGCATCAGTGCAAAAATGTAAGGTTTAGAACATTCATTATCTGTTGTTTCGCTTTCTCCTTCTCCTCCTGTGTTTACAGAGGTGGATTAGACTCAAATGGCGGATGAAATGCACGTATGTCCTAAAAAGAAAACTGTGACTGTATGACATAGTTCACTGGTTGCACAGTTCTGGACTGCAGCACATGCCTAGCAGTATGCAGTCAATGATTTAGGGGTTCTCTATGATTCAGAGTCAAAGAAAAATAACTTCAGAGGTTTCTTGTCAGTCTCCCGCGTGAAAGGTTCAAAGGTGCGGGTGCACAATCTCCAACACGCACACTCGCACTCACATACAAAAAGGGCATACAACCATAGATGTCAGTCATATAAACACAAATGGGTTCGCACACTAGCATACAAGCCTGGTGCTTTGAAGACTGAGACTCTGTTCTAAAGAGACAGGCTGCCAGAAGAAGTGGACCAAGCTGGGGAACTGATGAGCAACTCTCTCAATTTCTCAAGTGTGTGGGCATGCATGCATGAGCAAGTAAGCCTGTTCTTATACGCATGCATGTGCATTCATTGGTGTGTGTGCACACAGGGCTGGTGCGTAGTTGTGTGTTGACAGCGATCATGCACCTTGGTGCCCTGGGGCAACTGACGGCTGGATTTCTGAAGGCTTTGGATGTCTTTCTGGCCTGGGACTCTTAAACAGGGTGTTGCTAAAATATAGAATACAGTCTGTAAAATACAGGAAACATGCTGCGCCCCATAAGCTCCTATATTTTAGCCGCAAACTTCACCTTTCCCTTTGAGCTGAGGAAAGAAGAAAAAGTGAATGGAAAAAACAGGAAAGGGGGATGAAAACTAAAACAGATGGTGAGGGAGGAAGTAAAAGTCACAGAAAGGGTGAGAAGTAGAGTGTGAGAAGCCATTTGAGGAATGAGAAGAGAAAAAAAAGCTGTGACAAAAATATAGATGTCGAGAGAGTGACAGATAGGAGGATAATACATAAAAAATGTTTTATTTAACGCCTCCAAAAAGCAAGGGAGAGACGGGGTGTGGAGGAGAAGGAGGAACAACTCCTTACCCCTGTCTTTCTTGTTAAAGTGGTTTCCCCTTGTGTTGAGGGACTTCTTTATGAGGGATGGGAGAGAAAGAAAAAGAGGGAGCAACAGAAAGAAAAAAAGAAAGAAAGGGAAAAGAGAGAAAGGGAGAGGTGGTCTAGAGATGTCCGAGGGGTTCTGTAGCTCTGAAGAAATAATTTTCTAACATGGTCGCTGTGGTTAAGATAGCAAAAGAGAATGTGTGTGCACAGTGTATACATTCTTCAAAGTGTCTTCATCAAGTGACTGAATGCATGTGAGATCAAGGGTGCGCTGAAAGGTACTCAAGTGTCAGTAAGGGACAAGGAATGCACTGTGTAGCATCTCTGTATAAGGCATCACAGCACGTTTATGTCAATAGATTACTATAACTTGCAGGCTTGCAGCTCTCTGCCTGTATGGAATTGAACAACCCAAACCTTCCAGTGCTTCTGTTGTCTTGCTATACATAAATCTCTCCAGTGACACTTTAATATGTGCTCAACCCAACCACACCCCGGCTGTAGCAACACATCTGTTTGAGAAATACAATGAAATTGATCCAGAATTTTTAGAAAAACACATATAGAGTGAACCAGTGGGGTGACAAAGACAACGATTGGAAACAAATGCACCTTTTCTTAATTAAATAATAAAGTAAGCAAAATATAAATGAAATTGAAGTGAGCTGTAGCAGACCTTGAAACAATGAATACTCAGTAGCCATTTTGAAATAGGGGCATTTCAGTTCAAAACACGATAAAACAGAGTGAGTCATTGAACTGAGGAGAGTACATCGCTAAAACAGATTAAGCGTAACTTTCATGGCCACAGCTTTGTTTCCTCTTCAACCCAGTGTATCCCAATGGGGAGATAATCTGGGAAATGCAGCGATATCAGGTCCTCTCTGGGTTGCCTGAGAAGCCTTGTGAGACCCTCTGGAGATATGAAGCTTTGATATCAAGACCAATTATGTGGTATGGGTGCACACACACAAGCATGTGTGCACACGAACACACATACACATTCCCTGGCCTTGGAGAGTGGTAGAGAGGAAAACAAAAAGAGAATGTGATACTGAGGAAACACTGGGCAGGCAGAACATGCTCTGATTTTATCAGCCAGTTGAGCTGGGCTTGAAAAAGCAGAGACGATACAGACATAGAAGGAAGGAGAGAGTAGAAATCAGACAGGCTGAAACAGACTGAAGAAGAGGGGTGTGTGTGAATATGGGAAAAAGCTGGAAACACATGCAAGAACACACAAATTCACTGCAATGTGTGCAACAAAAAAACAATATAATGTAACACTGATATTTGAGCATGTCCATTCACAGCTTATTGCAACAAAGACACACTTCAAGTATACATGATAAACAGTTGTTTCCGGTCTGAGTCACCTCCAAAGAGGATCCCTCAAGATTAAGTTTAGCCTCTGGCTCTGCTAATTGGAGCTTAAAGTCTGGCGTAGCCCCTGGGCAGTGTAAATGCTGTTAGTGTCTGCTGTGTGTGTGTGGGTGTGCATGTGTATAAATTATGGATGGCAAGAGCCGTAGAAGAGTGGCCACACAAGCTGCCAAGTCAGAGCAAGCAGAGAGAGCAATAGCAATCAGAGCAGCGGCACATGACACAGACAGGTGGCTTGATAGAGAGGGAGAGAGAGAAAGATGACAGCAATATTGAGACAGGAAAAAAGATGACAGAGGAAATAATGGGACAGCAGGAAAGAGCCTCACAGTCAGGGTAACACATGATCTAAAAAATGGAGATAATAATGGTGACATCAATGAATTATTTATATCCCGACATTCTCATTACACAGAGCATTGTTTTCCCATCATTGCTATTTTCGTTCATGCTATCATTTTCCAGTTAGCGTTAATCCTACCTAGCCCATACCAAAAGACCACAGTGCTATAAAAGACCAACGCAACTGAGCAAAAACAATAATTCAGAATTACAGCTGGCATCAATAAAACTTCACATAAGAAATGTCGACAAAGGAAGTGTTAAAAAAAATGTTTATCAGGACAGAAATTACCCACAGGTATGGTAATCTGAAATTTGGTAACAATAACAATAGATGTACAGGATTTAGTGAGGAAGAAGGAGATCTGAGACCAGCTTTGGCACAAGCAGACATTATTATTAAATCTTGCTATCAAAAATGAAGCCCTGTTAGTGATGATTGGTGAAAAAAATACGTGCCGAAGTTAATTTTTATGTAGCTCATTAAGTGATGATAAAAGTACATGCTATCCAATTGTCCGAACAGAATTCTAATACCTAATAATATGTTTGTTAAGAGATTTCTATATCACTTATAAATTAAAAATATATATTAATTATTATTAATTAATTATTAATTCTGGTCTCTACAACCCTTGATATTCAATGAAGCTTATAATTGTCCAGTTAAGATCTCTGACAGTAATTCACCCTTACATATGATACATTACCCCTAACTATTGTTTCATGCAAAAAATTCTGAGATTTGTGAAGATGTCAGGGACTGTAATAATATTTAAGAAAATCTAAACCTAGCATGTTTTTTAATCTGTGTTTTGTGATATATACTGCAAATTCTGTGACGCACTTCTTCTACCTTCACTTGCTGTGTTACTAATAGTGCTGTCAAGAGAGGAGACTATCACACCGGCCAGCTGCACAGGAAGTGTTACCTGAGTAATTTCCATTGTGTGATAAGGTTTTACAGGTGTATGGCATTGCACTGCATGTAGAAGGACTGAGAGAGGCAGAACTACACCGGGTGGGGCTCACTGGTTTCCACACTTTTCATCAGTCTTTCTGTTACATTTCTTCTGACGTGTGCTGCACTATATCGTGTCATTTTTATGCTGTTGTTTGCTGTCAACATCGTGAGTGGGTTAACATGTGAGTAATGCAGAACTTGACATTGATACTGGGATGAATACTAAATGAACACTTGACACCACACACCTGTTGTAGATAGGACCTTTGAGAGTGAGAGATGTCTCTTCCGCGATGGAAAAAAGTACAGCAATTCGAAGTTCTCCCATTTTGGCTAAAGCTCTTTGTGTCATGAATTCACTGTGATTGTCCAGTTTTATTCCTACAGACTTCAGATGAAACAGCTCTGTAGGAGCGTCAGACACATGGCAGCACTCATGCAAACACACATACACACACTGTTCACCGACCTGAGTGACATGATCTTGTATGCATCAGGCAGGTAACACCGAGTGTTCTCCATCTGGGCGGGGTCCGAGTCGCAGATCTTGTCGTCGGTGCGGCCATAGTTGGCGCTCTCGATCATGATGACATCTGTGCCCGGGCAGCGCAGCTCAATGGGATAGGACTCACAGGACAGCTCCCTCCGCACCACCGCCATGGGGATAGGAGCACGGCCGTAGGCTGGACAAACAAATAGAACAATACAAAGATGATCTAATGGTAACTGTCTCTCCTGTCAACTGAATTACTTACATGCTAGACTTACTGTGGTTGTAGGGCTGTCTTATATACTATGTGTACTGGAGGAGTAAAGCACCGACTGTGTTCAACTAAGTCCACATTTTGTACCCTCGTATGGACTATCCATACTGCATGAAAACAATAGCATCACAGAAGATTATTCATAAGGGGCATGTCAACAAGTGAACCGATTTGGTAATTACTGTTTTGCAGTTCAGCATTTTACACATCACTCTAGATAAAGAGTACTTGTCTGGCGATTTCAACAGGCATATAGTACTGCAGAGATTATTCGAAGATGGCAATGCGTAATTATTCTCAGAAGTTCCAAATTTGATGCATACATCCACTCTTACTGTACTAAAATAGGGAAGTTAACATGTCATTAATTTCAACGAGGTTGAAGCTAATCTGTCCCACATCTTTTTATTGCAGTTGCTTTGCTTCCGAGCTTGTTTGATGATGAAGGCTCACAGATGATGAAACATCTGCAAGACCAATCGAGCAATCAAGCCACCATTGACTAATCACATCTAGATATCTTGTATCCTGTAAATGTCTGTCAATCTACACAAAGGGAAAAAGCAGCAGCTTCTTCTGCAAGTTTTTTACAAATTGGGCCTTATTTGTGGGATAAAATACTGTCATTTACTCACCCATATCACGCTACTTCCTGTGTATCATAGTTTACTAAGGACCCTTAGTGCCCACCTATGTGTCCTTCACAGTGCCTGAACTAAAATACTTATTTGTCACATACACATACAGCACATGCTTTGTTTTAACTCAGGCACTGTAAAGGACACATAGTTGGGCATTAGGGGTCCTTAGTAAGCTGTGATACACAGGAAGTAGAGTCTGTTTACAGACTGAATTTCCTCAAGTTACAGACAACTTCTGACTCAAATGAGAATAGTTACAGTGCAGCCCATCTTTTTAAACATGTGTCATTTGAGAAATGGTCAAGTTTGTGTCATTTACTGGCTGCATTTCTGTGCCCTCTTCACTCCTGTTAAATGGATATCATCAAATCCAAAATCGTCAGAAATACTCCAAATGACTCCACAGTGATATGGGTGAGTAAATGACAGTATTTTATCCCAGATATAAGGTCCAGTTTCTGCTATCTCTTTAAACAGAAGTATGTATTTTATGCTAAAATATAAGGATTGTTGTTATCCAAGATTTATCAAATTTACTGTTTTAGAAAATTAAAAAAAAAATAGAAAAGCACATTCATCTTTTTTCATTGAGATTCCAAATTACAGTTGTTTATTTGCATTACTGAAAAAAAGTGGTTGTGTGTTATTCTTGATTCATTTCTGACTTCTCAGAGAATTCTAGTGTGCTGGCTCAAATTTGGGAATAATAATGTGACTTCATTTTGAAATTGAAAAAAGAATCCAAATGAAAGCACTTCATGGTGCTACATGGTCTTTGGGATGAATAGGGCAGGTGGTCTAATAAATTTGTTAAGCACTGTAAGTATGATTTTATTTATAAATAGTTTAAAGCAAGGGTTGGTAATATTGAAAAAATAGCAAAACTTTAAACATTATCCGACCAAAACAACCTAGCTCAGTGTTTGCATTTCTTAAATGTAGATAGACGTACTAGCTGTCCATCACTTCAGGCATCCCTCCAAAGCCACTCCCCGGAAAATGATCACAATGACCATAAACAACAAATATGGCGATCATATGCTAGTACACACAGCTGTCAAACAGGCAACTTGTGCACTTAAACTTATGTGTTGTTAATTTCAACAAATCTCAAAAAAGTATTTTTGAAAAAAAATTACCAACTTTTGCTAAACTATAAAAAAATATTGCAGATGTTACCTTTTATGGGTGTTTCAAAAATTATAGCAGGATGCTCTGCTGTGATACAGACGGTGCAGGGCTGGATGTTTCAAGGGACTTTGGTTGCTGTGGTGCAGCTTGGATGTTGTTATTCTCTGTTCTTGTGTACAGCGAGCCCTGGGAACATCAACCTTCATCCCTTGATAGATAGATAGCTTATCAGCTGAGGTTTTCTGTTTGTTTGGTTATGTCACCACCTCGTCCTACTCTAATTCTAATATAGATTTTATTGTTTGATTTTAAACAGTGTCAGATTGCGTTACCATCTATCCCTGCCCAGAGACTTTTTCTGGTGCAATATACATATCACGCATTGTCTCTGTCGAATAACTGAAATATATTAAGTCTGTAGTTTGTGGCAACAGACGCAGTGATTGTGTCACATTTATTTCAATTTGAAGAATTCATTTTCAAGGGCTTCTCATGCATTTCTTAGAAGCACACATGAGCATGTATGTAAACATGTATGTGTCTGCACAGCTACCCACAATTCAACACCTGCAACATCGCAAAGCACAGCACCACCTTCCTTGCTCTCCCTGACACGATAACCATAGCAACCCCATCCTACACCTCCCTTGGCTCTGTCATTGGCTGGAGGAGCATCATGGTTACCCAAATGCAGTCAAGAATCTGAATTAGCTCAACGACACTCTACCCAGGCTCTACTTAATACTGCCTTTCACCACACCACGCACACACACACACACACACGCTGTGATTGATGACATGTAGAGGCAAAAATTTGAATGGTGCTAGTACCTGAGGGCACGACATTGATAATGACAATGACTAGCTTAGAGAAAAGATTGATATATAAGTGACATTTACTGGAAATGTCCTTTCTAATGAGCACACATGCACACGCACATCTACACACACATATAGCAGGCTGAGATTAGACTTGAAGCAATAGTGGTTTAGGATTTGAAGGTGATTTATGTGTGTTTGTGTGTGTGTGAGAGAGACGACAGCGCTCAGGGCAGTGGGTCATTATTCTCTTAATATGAGTGTTGGCTTATTAGTTTCTCAATGGGTGTGTCATGTCCGCCTTTGTGAGCATGAATGCAAATCTTGAAGAGAGGGTTAATTGAAGCGCGAGGGGATCAATACACTGTATTGTAAGGCAGCTGTCTAGACTGGCTTTGGATCAGATGTCTTACAGTGTTGCCTTACAGGGTCCCTGCTAGGCATAAAGAGAGCATTATGACACAAACACACTCACACACACAATTCAAATAAGGGGTCTATCTGTGTTCCAATTAAAAAGCCACTCTGCTTTCATAAGCAGCAGTAAATACTCTGACTTGCACACACCACCCTGTCAACTGTCACTGTTTCATTCATCTATTTATACCAGCTGCCTCACCTATAAAACATGCATTGTGTTTAATCTTGTCCTATTTTTTGTTAAAAACAAGCACAGCACCTCATGAGTCACATAAACACACACGTAATGTCATTGTTTAGCTCTGTCTTTGCACACGTGCAATAAAGTGTGAGATGGCAAGTGCATGTTAATGTGTCCGTCATTAGTTGTGTAAGTGGTGACAGAAACTTGGCAGCTGCAGACTGTACAGACAATCTTATTCAGACGCTCTCATTGCCTCGGGGGGCTGAAACAAAAGGATATTGATTTTACATTTGGGCCAAGAACAAGAGAGTGGCGAAAGAGGTGGATAGATGGAAAGAAGGAGAACGAGATTGTGAGAGGGAAGAGAAGAGAGATTTAAAGGGTGATCTCTCACTTGAAGTGCCAAAGCATTTCGTCAGTGCTATATATATATACGTATATGTATACGTATACATATACATAGATATATACATATAAGATATATGCGTATATGTATACGTATATATACGTATACATATATGCATATATACGTATGTATAATGTATATATATATATATATATATATATATATATATACATATATATATATATATATATATATATATATATATATATATATATATATATATATATATATATATATATATATATATATATATGCTACCGATATTCTGTTTTACTGTCTGGCAGTAAAGCCCATGAAAAAGACTAAACCAACAATCAGTTGATCCTATTGACAAATTCTGCCTGTGTAGTCAAAACCTGATAAAGCTTTTTTCCTCTAAATTATAGAGCTCCATTTGTGTCCAAAAAAACAAAAAACATCTACATTCTGCACAATTTTACTGAGGCACAGACCCTCTTCCATTGGTATTATTGAAAAAGGATTCAAACTAAAAAGTTCCCTCAATAAATGTCCAAAAATTTACTGGAAAAAAATACTTCTAACTACTTATTTGCTAGACTACGGGCATTGTACTGTACTGTACGTAACTTGAAATACAGCCAAAACTAGTCCTCAACAAATGCACTATGCCCTCCTCTTTGAGTACTTCAGTGCCAAGCCTACTTGACGAAAAACAAATGCTTTTATTAAGTATGATTGTAACATTTGCTAAAAAAATAATTTTTCGTGGAATGAAATACAGCCTTGAGGCTGAGCACCTCACAGACTCAGACACAGTTTTTTGTCTTGTCAACAAATACCATCACAAGACAACAGCCTTACCTTAAACACTGTAAGTTTGTTTGAGGTCCTATGCAGTGATGTTAACTTTTGCATCATAGCATTTTTCCAGCAGCGTGATCAACAAGTCTACCCTATTGGTTTGACTGTGTCCTTGCCAGAAATATACTCTAAACGCCAGAAAAAAATATGCTTTCCATGCTTTCCTATTCTCTTCAAGTCGTCCTCGCATAACTCTGAAATAATGACAAGACACAGCTTGGTGGAAAAGATGGAGTGCATGCTGCTGTGTGTCCTCAAGCTAAACTGTCTTTGTTTCAACTAATCCTTGCTAAGTATAAACAGTGTGGTTTGCATATGTCGAGTTATTCTTTAGACATTGATGCAAATGCTTTTGACTGAAACTCATCTCTTGGTGTTAAAGCAAAGCCCTTAGTGTTTGTATGTGTGTCTGAGTGGCTGACTCAGTTTGTGTGTGTGTGTGTGTGTGTGTGTGTTATTAAGGAGGATCTGTGTCCCTATGGTTGTACAGTATATCTGTGTTTATCATCTGTGGGCATGAACGCAGGCATGTCAACAAGAACATGTCTCAGTGTGTGTTATATGTGCAACAGTATGATTGACAGCAGCCATTAATAGGATTAAGTCCAAGTGGGCCAGAGCTCCCTGTAGGAGTTTTCAAAGCCCACCGTTGCAGGGAAAAGGAGGAAACATACGAGCAGCCTACTGGGGTTGCAGCTGCACTGGGTGTGTGTGTGTGTGTGTGTGTGTGTGTGTGTGTGTATGCGCATGTGGTCTAAGTGTGTGTGTGAGGGAACTTAGAAGAGCAGGGGAATGTGCAATAAGATAGAGGATAAATGAGAGTGAGCGAGTTAAGTGTTTCATTGGTTTTGCAGCTCTGCTTTGGTGTGTGGGGGTGAATGAGGAGTCAAAGCTGCCCAGTCATTCCTTCAATTTGTGGTCGTGGTCATATGAAGTCAATCTGAACATGTGAAACTAAAATTTATAGCAAATAACTGCATGTAAAAATGTGTTTCTAAGGCATAAGATAAACACATGCCTGCAAGTGTGTGCACTATTATCACAGGTTATCAGAAATTAAAATGTAACTTAGATATTTTTTTTTGAAGCTGCCACAACAAGCCTTTATCTTAGCAGACTTTTTTTGACTTGTCGTAGGAAAAGCACAGGTGTTCCTAATGTTCTGTGGCTCTGTTCTATTCAGGCATCACAAGCCGTGACAGGGAGACAATAAGCACAATACCAGGACCATGAAACTGAAACTGAAGCAGATAAACTGATTTCTGCCATCACTCACTTTATGATTTATACCTGTGCTTTTCTCACTGTGGTAAATTCAAAACTATTCCTTGAATGATGACGTGAGTCCCATGCAGCTTCACTGTGAAGACAGGAGTGTTGCATGCAATTTTCAGTTTAAGCTACTTGTTGATGCTCATAAGTTGCACTCATCATGTTATGAGCACTAACATTTTGTCAAACTGACAGTCCAACAAAACAACAGCTTTAAAAATGCAGCCTGGGTGTAACTATATGTTTACTTCTGTACTTTGTGTGGTCGGGTAGCTTACCAATGGCGATGGGAGCAAACAAGGTGGAGATGAAGAGCAGGCATCTGGTCCACATGACGTCTGAGGTTGACCTGGAAGTAAATCTGGAGGCACTTCCTGCTGAGCCCAGACGGTCTTGTGGTGAGCTGTTTTTCTCACAGCTCAGTGTTCCTGACACCATACAGGCCTGCAAAATTGACAGAGATTTGTTCACTTGGATTCTATCTCGAAACCAGTTAAGATGTTGTACCTCTTTGTGTTGGACATACAGACGCCACTTCATATGGGTATACTCTCTGCAAAATAACATACTGTATTTATACCCCAAAATCTATCAGCTGATAATAAATAGCAGCCAAGCCTCAAGCTGAGAACCGACTGCTACACTTTCTAAAATATTATATACAAAAATGAGCTTTCAAACAACAAATCAGCATCCTGATCATCACTGATAAACAGCAAACAGTTATTACACTTGCAAAGTTTGTATGGCAAAGAAAACGTTTCCCTGACATCCTGTTACTCTATTTACTGATTGCAGATTGATGCTTTAGCAAACAGCATTTTACTAAGGTCAATGCAGCTTCCTGTAGACATATCACAGTCGACTAGACGGTGATCAATAATTATCTTAAATGATGCTGAGAGAAATATGGAGTGCAAGGAATCATTAAGAAGCTTGATAGTAAATCAGATAGTTTCCAGAATATGTAGAATATAAGATTTCAATTAGATTTGGGGTAGGGGTGAAAAGAGCATTGCTATAGGGACTTTAAGTGTGACCTACTATGTATATAGTAGATGTTGTTCAATTAAAAAGTGCAAGATAAGGTCAATAAACGTCAAGCTGATCGTCTTAATTATGCATGTACTGTATGGACACTGTTATATGGCATAACACTGTGTATTATGTAACTGACAATAGCTGAGGAACTATTGTTAATACAGCAGGCATTTGTTTGAGTAGCTCATCAATCATTAAATTCTTCTAAAATCATTCTTTACTGCCTTAAATGTCTCAAATTATCTCACATTATACTGTGTCTGTTTCTAAATGAATCAAGAGATGCTATTATTTTGAAGCACTTGCAGTTCCAGTAAAGCTGAGATGACAGTGAATGTGAAACACTCACAAGAACAGGGAAATCTGCATAAATTAATATTTCACAAGACAGCACACCATATGAGGAATAATAATCCAGGAGCAACATATCTGTGAAGGAAATGCAAGACTAGATGCTAAAAATAAAAAAAAAACACACACACAATAAAAATGGCGCTTAATGTTTGCATAATGTTGCTGCTGCTGCTGTCTGTATCAGGTTTCACTTCAGTTAGAATTCCACATCAGCATCAAAGTGTGAAATGTATTGTTGTTCCAATCTAATTGTTCATTTCATGGTCTATCAGCGATAAACAATTAATAAGAGAATGGTCTCTGAGATTAGTTACAGCAGTGACAGACTGGTAAGCATCATTTCTCTTTCTTTTCTTCTGAACTGATTAGGCTGACCAGCATTGTTCAGTCACATGTTCGCTTGCCCATTCCATTGATCGACAATTATCTCAGTCAAGTTCTTTCTGCACCCCAAAACTTACTTTCTAACTCTGAAAAAGCTAGGATATTCACACAGTGTCTCTGTAAAAGACTCTGAGTTCTGCCATTATATCATATTTTATAAGTCTGCAGAGATGGCCACATTTAGACATTTAGTCATTATGCAATCGCCCTAGTTGATGCTAAATAAACATAATTTTGAAAATGGTTTAAAGGTAACAGCAGTTCTGTTTTGTGGCTAAATGTTCACAGGTCTCAAGGGAACCCATACCCAGCTCAGAATAAACAGCTATGTCACACGAGAGTGTGTGTGTGTGTGTGTGTGTGTGTGTGCATGCTTGTGTGTGTGTCAAACTGAGAGAGAGAGGCTGCAGAAATTTGCAACAGCCGGGGACAGATAGAGTAAAGCTGACAGCCAGAGCCATGGGAAATACATCATGTGTAACAGAGACTATTGATCAGTGTGACCGTATCATTTTGGCCCAGCAGAGACAAAGACAATAGCCAGCTATCTCCATCATACCATGCTGTGAGGGCAAATAGCTGCTTTGGCACAGTCTCTCCCTTTGATATTTTTGGAAAGCTACAACCATCACTATAAGAATGCCAGAATTTATTTATAGAAACTGTCAGAATGACACAGACCTTTCCATAATCACTGGAGACTTACAAGATATGCATAATGCATCTTCTGAACATCTACAATGACAGATACAGATACAGATATACCCTGAGGCGTATGTACACTGCAGAATCTGAATCTCTGGGAACAGACCAGAGACAAACAGTATGATAAGACCTTTTTAGGATGTCAAAATAAATCTGAATAATAAACTGAAAATCAATTTACAATTATTGTGATAAAAAAGAAGCTGGGATTTAGCAAGTGTTATCACAAAGTTTTAGTTATTGTGTCTTATGTTACTGTTTCCTCTGTTTTTCTATTGTTTACTGCATGTTGCACTTGTTTGTGTACTGTTCTCGCTCTTGTGGCAAACTATGTTTCCCCTCTGGGAACAAAGAATAAACCATACCATACCATACCCTACCATTTTAGCAGCAGAAGGAGAATTGCTGGCATTCCAGCATAAAATAGTCAAATAGTTGGTTTATTTGAATTTTCTAGAATTCGCTAAAATCGTTTAGTTCATGTCAAGTATTTAAAGGCTTGCCATCAACTGAGAGGACAAATCACATATTTGATCTGCGGTTTCTTTTCATGAGTTTAACAATGTACAATAACTTTGACCTGTGATTGTAAGAAATACATTGGCCATGCCTCACATCTTCAATAGCTTCAAGTTTTTTTCTTATTTTCATTTGTCCTCTATTCATACAGGCTCGTCTCTTTATATCAAAATCTATTTTTCATTGAAGTGCTGGTCAAAATGGCAGTATCGTTTTGTCACAGAGATCAAAACCACTAGAAGGATGAGGTCTTCATCTCACCACTCACCTCAGATTTCCTATCAAAACCTCTTGAAAATAACCTTGAATGCTGCAAGCTTATTCAACTTTCTCAAAATCAGGTGGCGATGGAGAGTGATTTCACATCTGGTAACAGTTCCTGACAAATCCATAATGATACCAAAGAAATAGAATAACAATAGACTCTGTATTCTTCTCCCCGCTTAAACAACCCAACAAGCTGTCCCATTTTGATTGATTGGTTCCTAACTTGGTTGAACATGAGCAATCTGACCAGCTGTCCCCAGCTAGACACAGGAGGCATACCCTGACATATGGCTGGACGCCACCAGCCACAGCATTCCACTGTTCCATAATTCAAAAGCTATTCCATCACACCGTATGCTGCACCACCATCTCACCCATCAGTTAATTAACCCTCTCATTTCCACCATGCTCACGTTGCCTTTACCAGACAATAGATGTGTGAGAGCCTCAAGCAGTCCAGCACTAATGTAAGCTCAAATCACTCCAGTTATGTTCATAATTCAGTAGGGCTGCGTTCTCCCATATGCTCAGATAATGATGTAAAAATATGTTCCATCTACAATGTGCACATTGCATGAACAATGGTGAACGCCCAAAGCACTGCTTTGTTCTCGAACCTGCATCCTTCCATTGTTTGTTGATTGGTTAATATATTATGAGTAAGCAGACAGTAATGGTGTTAATTATCAGAACATATGTGATGTGTTTACACCGCATATTTTTCAGATGATTGTGCACATAAGGTTTGGCAAACGTGCCCCGTGTGAACCAGCTCCATGTTGAAATAATGAAATAATCGAGCCATACATTTTAAATGTGAACACAATATTTCCTATCTTGAGCTAGTTATATCCCACTGGAGACCCTCCCTGGCAGATAAGCAGCATCTGCATAAAACTGAGCAAAACATCAACTAATAAGCAGCATCAGACCAAAACAAATAGGCGCCACTGGATCAAAGTCCTTTACCTGCTGTTCCCATCCATCTCTGCCCCAGTTATACCCATTAATTATTCCACAAACATAAACATGGCTTTTGTTCCTTTTAGACACAACTGTGACAAAAAAAATGTTATTATTTAGTGCACCACTAAGGCAATATCACCCCCAAAATTAACTTAGTTTGAGTTTCACATTTTGCTGCACTGAATCTTCATTTCGTACAGGGTCGCCATTAACAGAGCTGTTGCCGGGGCTACTACACTCACGGACTATATTGCATGCATCCATGAACTAATTGATGTTGGGCTGATTTGTGCGCCGAGGCAGCCTGACCCTGTGTGTGTCTGTGTGTGTGTGTGTGTGTGTGTGCATGCGCATGCGTGTGTGTGTGTACCTGTGTGTGTATATAGCCCCCTAACGAGAGAGTCCTGTCTGTCACAGCAGTCCTCATTCAGGGAGTCTCTCCCTCACTAATGAGTGCTGACCGGACTGGGCTGCCTTGTCAATGCATGCCACGCGCAAATGCATGTGCATGCACCCTTACACACCCACACACACACACACACACACACACACACACACACACACACGCTTATCACTAGGAGACCAGATGCCCTATTCCTCTCAGCCTCCAGGCAAAGAGTCTTAAATTTGCCCATGCTGCGTTAGTAGTCTACCCTGTGCTTATGTCTAAGAATACCATGTGGATGGGTCAGTGTAAGACACCAAATAAGAAAATGTAGATGCAACACATTTTTTTTGTATTTTGCATGTTCTCTCTAATTAAGAGTGGAATCACACAAGGTAGGATTCTTCATTGTGACACTGTATGGTGACAACATGCATATCAAGAAAATGCCTATATATATAGTATATATATATATATATATATATATATATATATATATATATATATATATATATATATATATATATATGTATATATATATATATACACTATATTGCCCTGCGATGAGGTGGTGACTTGTCCAGGGTGTCCCCTGCCTTCCGCCCTAAGACAGCTGGGATAGGCTCCAGCCCCGCCACGACCCTATGTGAGGATAAGCGGTAGATAATGGATGGATGGATGGATGGATGGATGGATACACTATATTGCCAAAAGTATTCGCTCACCCATCCAAATAATCAGAATCAGGTGTTCCAATCACTTCCATGGCCACAGGTGTATAAAATCAAGCACCTAGGCATGCAGACTGCTTTTACAAATATATGTGAAAGAATGGGTCACTCTCAGGAGCTCAGTGAATTCCAGTGTGGAACTGTGATAGGATGCCACCTGTGCAACAAATCCAGTCGTGAAATTTCCTCACTCCTGAATATTCCACAGTCAACTATAAATAAACTATAAATTATAAAATTATTATAAAATAAACTGATGGCGCGGGGTCTGCAGATGCTGAGGCGCATAGTGTGAAGAGGTCACCAACTTTCTGCAGAGTCAATCACTACAGACCTCCAAACTTCATGTGGCCTTCAGATTAGCTCAAGAGGAGTGCACAGGGAGCTTCATGGAATGTCTTTCCATGGCCGAGCAGCTGCATCCAAACCATACATCACCAAGTACAATGCAAAGTCGGATGCAGTGGTGTAAAGCACACTGCCACTGGACTCTAGAGCAGTGGAGATGCGTTCTCTGGAGTGACGAATCACGCTTCTCCATCTGGCAATCTGATGGATGAGTCTGGGTTTGGCGGTTGCCAGGAGAACAACACTTGTTGGACTGCATTGTGCCAAGTGTAAAGTTTGGTGGAGGGGGGATTATGGTGTGGGGTTGTTTTTCAGGAGCTGGGCTTGGCCCCTTAGTTCCAGTGAAAGGAACTCTGAACGCTTCAGCATACCAAGACATTTTGGACAATTCCATGCTCCCAACTTTGTGGGAACAGTTTGGAGCTGGCCCCTTCCTCTTCCAACATGACTGTGCACCAGTGCACAAAGCAAGGTCCATAAAGACATGGATGACAGAGTCTGGTGTGGATGAACTTGACTGGCCTGCACAGAGTCCTGACTTCAACCCGATAGAACACCTTTGGGATGAATTAGAGCAGAGACTGAGATCCAGGCCTTCTCGTCCAACATCAGTGTGTGACCTCACAAATACGCTTCTGGAAGAATGGTCAAAAATTCCCATAAACACACTCCTAAACCTCGTGGACAGCCTTCCCAGAAGAGTTGAAGCTGTTATAGCTGCAAAGGGTGGACCGACGTCATAAAGGACCCTATGGATTAGGAATGGGATGTCACTTAAGTTCATATGTGAGTCAAGGCAGGTGAGCGAATATTTTTGGTTACATACATATATATATATATATATATATATATATATATACACACAAATGTGTGTACAGAGACTAATTTTGACAGTCCTAACATATACTGTATATATATTTCCCTGTAGATATATATATATATATATATATATATATATAGATATATATATATATATATATATATAGATATATATATATATATATTGCTGTAACTGTAAGAAGTTAAGTCATGCTTTCTTATGCTTATGATTTCTTTTTTTCCTTGCCATTTTTCCTCATTTAGTTTTTCTTCACCTGTTCTTTTCTTCCCTCTCTTTAGTCTCTTCAGTTGTTCGTGCTTTGCTCTGTTGGAGAGAACTCTGAGCGGAACAAAGCTCTGGGGGCCATGCAACGTGTTCAGTAAAATGGCATGTGTCCGCCAAGCTATGGTAAATTACCTCCAGTTGGCTTGCTAGGGTAGGTTTAACCACCATGGACCATTTCTGTGTGATTGTGTGTGTATGTGTGTGATGGTGAGGGATGGAATGAGGCTGTGTGGATGAGTGTAAGTGGCTTTGAGTTGTGCAGCAAATTATCATCAGTGCAGGTAGACAGGCTGGGAGAAGCACACACGTGCACATGCACACAAACACCAATGCTCACACTCATTGTGCACACTACAAACAAAGACAAGAATATACAACATGATATAAGGGATTTTGAGTATAAGACCCGCCCCTTATAATTTCCCTGTACTGATGATGGCAATACTTAGCAGTGAGTGGCCAGTGGCTCAGGGAAAACATACTGTCAACTCCCAACTACATGAGTGTCTTGACATGTATCCATACTGTTGCATGCGTCAGTGTGTTTTGGGAAATGGGGGAGTTTGCATCCAAGCTCCCTCGGACCATATTAAAATCACAATTAATAATGAGTCAATGTCATATGTTTGTGCTGACCAAATCTTAACTCAACAAGACAAACAGTCATGTCAGCTTGGGCCTCTCATTTTGAATCTAGAAATTTGACTGGTCCAGCCAGATGCAGTATGGCTACTCCCACTGGCTATATTCTAACATGCACAGCACGCATGCACACACACATGCACACGTGTGTGTGAGGGTCTGGTTCACTGTAGGAATGTGCACAATTGTCACTGTGTGCCCTGAAGACAAGTGGCCTGGCTGGCAATTTATGTCACACAGCGCTGGCTGTAAATCCTTTGTGTGGTTTCACAGCAAAGAACTGCATAGTGTAGCCTTAAAGGTATAGGTCACCCCACATCAGTATGACATGTTTTGGTCATTGTGCTCTCAATTCAAGGTCCGTAGTGGAGAGTGAACCACAGCAGTTTATCGCTGTTTGGTCATATGGAGTATAATGTCTGATTTTTATGATCATACTACTGTATTTACAGCTTTTTAAAGGATAATTTAATCAAAGCATTTATTCTGTTTTAACATGAAATGATGGAGAATGATCCTCCTTCTGCATGAGAAACATTTTTTATTTAAAATCTCTCCCCTTAATATCATTTCCATAATAAAATAGTTCAAAGCTCTTGGCTGCACACCTCTCCCTCCATGTTAGACATTCAATGCCTGTCGGAAAATTACGTCTGGGGAGGCTTTGGCTTTGACCGGACCACTGCTGTTTCCGCATGGCTGCCTCCGGCTGCTCTGAGGACGCTCCCAGAAATCCAAAGCACAGAAACCAGCCTGAAAATCCACCGCCAACGACCTCGTCTGTAAGATACCGCTGTTTTGATTCCTCACCGCCTGGCGGCTAGACACCACGCTCTGTTCTGTTCTGCTCTGAACTTTCTAATGCTCCAGTCTAATCAACTCTACGTGCCCTCCCTCCCTCATGAGACAAGGCGGAGATGTGCAAGGGGGAATGGTGTGTGGAGAAGAGAGGGAAAAGAGATGGAGGATATGGGGGGGACGATAAAAGAGGAGATGCATAGATGAGGTCAGGATGGAAAATGGCCGAGAATGATAGAGATGGAAAGATGGAAAAAGGAGGAGTTACAGAGGGATGGAGAGATGGAGAAAATCTTAAAGCAAGTTAATAACCTCTGGCATTTATCTTTTTCTTCCCAGTACATATGAAGAACGTACAATTTTGTAAATTACTTTTCCTAACCTCATTCCTGCTCTTGCAAAATCATCACTTTATTAATTGTCTTTATTTCACCATAAAAATGAAGCAGCAGCCTAATCTTAAATGATAATAATAATGGAGAAAAACACCAGATGAACTAGTCCTGCTAATTGCTAAGTAACCTAGTTCAATAATAATAATAATAATAATAATAATAATAATAATCATCACTTTTTTAATCCTTCACACCCTTTTTTCTCAACTTTACTGTTTGTGTGCTGTCTGCCTTTGTAAGGCATTATTTGTTTTATTTTAAGTAAATTCCATTGCAAAAAATTGCAATTACTAATTATTATTTGTCATGTTAGACTAGGTTGATTCATGCACGATTTGATATCAACAAGTAATTAACAGTCCTGGACAACTACCACAATAGTCCTGGACCACTAACCCTAAAAAACAACAAAAACAAAAAATAATAAATGAATTAACAACACAAACAGCTGCCACATGAGAAATGCACACACAAGCACAGGGGCTACATATACCCATGCACGCATGTGCAGCCTTCCAGTTCTGCGTGGCAGCTGAGAAACCCATAAGGGGGAAGTTAATGGTTTACAAAACTGCCTCTGATGCGATCAATTATGTCAGCTAGAGATGCAGTGATGTTGATTCCACTGCCACTGCTGTTGTTTTCCTCCCTTTGATTCATCTGTCGTCTCCTTCATGCCACCCTTTTTCTCCCCCATCGCCAGCTCCCTCTCTCCCTTGCCGTCACTGCGCTCTGAACCCAGTACTGTCACAATGGATCCGTCAAAGCCAAGCCTTAAAGGCAGCAGCGGAGAAAGGCAAAGTTTGCATGTGCATGATTGTGTTTCGGAGAGAGTAAGTTGTCCAGTACAGTACAGAGAACAGCCACCTCAGCAGTGAATGATGCTGCATCAAAGAGGAGGCAGACAAACAGGCAGGATACAACACTTGGCCTCGATTTAAACCCTCATAAAAGGGCAAGGCTTGGTTAGCAAGACAATACACTCATCATCTATTCATTTTTCTTAGTTTTTTCTTAACATTTTAAAAAAATTTTTACTTCTCTTCTCTTAGTCAATTTACTGTATTGTCATCTCCTGTTTTATTCTCATATAAAGTCTACTTATCTGCTTTTTACTGTTGCTCTCACTGCCTTTTTTCACATTGCATCGTTTCTCCCATGTCTCTCATCCTCTCTGTCCTTTCTATTGTCTGCTCTGTCAGTCCAGTTCCCCTTGTTGCTCTGTAAAGAAGATTTAAAATGTGCTGTCTTCAGGTCATCGACACTCATTGCCCTCCATTTCAAAATAACATCACATTTAATACTATAAAGATCTAGATAATGAGAGTCCTACGAAGGCAGTATGTTTTGCTTTTTCTTGTATTTGAATGGCAGATAAATTCCCAGAAATACAAACATGGAACCTTTAAAAGATTTGTTCCGAATAAGCAAATTGATGTTCAAAAAGGCAGAATGTAGATTCCAATAGAGGAAAAAAAAGTGATTTCGCATAAGACATTAGGACCAAACCTTTTCCGCTTGCATTACAGAGCAGATAAGAACTGCGTATATCAAAGTCCTGAAATATTTATTCAAAAAGGCTGTTCTGGGGCCCTGTTCATAATTTAATAATGCATAAGCACCAACACTGGTATATAAATATAAAAGTAAGCACTTAACACTGGATTGTCTAACTGGTGGGAAAATGGCATTGGAAAAATAAAGACATCTACCCAAGACAAGAGTAGATTCATTTGCACACTTTCACCTTGACTCCTTTTCTGCATAAGGAATTGGAGTAACGTTACAATATTTTTGAGTCACTTTGGTGGTTGTGCAGTGATGTGTGTAAAATGTCTCATGACAGATGTCCACTGGGATATGGGAATATTTGTCAGCAAACTTTTTTGTTAGAGATAACATTTCATTACTCCCAGGAAACAAAAATTGAAAATCTGAACTGAAGAAGAGATTTCTTCAAAGCTTACTGAGATTGAAGAGGTGCAGCGGTGGTGATTCAGTGCAACAAATGTATCTGGAACATCCCAAAAATCAAGACTTATTACTGTTCCCTGCTGGTTTGAGGCTGAGCTTCAGAGTTCAGCATGCTGGGAAAAATGTTTGGCATTGCAATGGATTTAGTTTCAAACCCTCATCAGTCTCATGGAGAAAGCTATAAATATCTAACTATATACCCTACTACTATATTTATAATGATATTCAATGGTGTTTGAAATGCAAGCCTGTAAGAACCACTGTTCTGTGATTGCGAGGCAATCTGGTTATTTTCTGCACCGGCACAGACCACAACTGTTGCATTTTTGATAAGCTGTATCCATCACTTTTCTGCAATAGCATGAAACTGATAATACAATGAGCTCCAGCAGGATGTATTGGTGGTGAATTTGAAGCAATCAGTGGAGACAGCAATGGTAAACACAGTGCTAAATGTCAACTATGGTGATTGTGCTGCCACAATATCATCTCGGGATGGGAGACCCAAATAACCAAAATCAATAATCTAATCATTTCATATTCAAATCACGTATGGCAGAGGTCTGGATTTTATTGCACTTTCATATCCCCCGTGTGCAGAAAAATTCCAATCAACAAACTAGAGCAGCTACATGCATTGAAGATACAGTAATTCAAAGAATCACAATTGTTACCGCATATGTTTATCATTTCCTCTATCTGATACTGATTTATATGTAATATGCCATACATGTACAATACATGTTGTTGCTGCTTTACATAATGTTATCACAATAATACCTAAAAGGGCATTCATTACTGATGCATTAAAAATGTGTATTTGCCCAATTTGATGTGCAATCTATGTTTTATATTCCAATATATTTGCATTTATATTACAAAGTGCAAAAATCGGGATATTAGTTTATGTTAGTAGTTAGTCCAAGCAAAAAAGAAAAAGGATATGCAATGCTTCATTGGATCAGCGAGATCTAATCCCGTACTTTGTACACTCGTTCGTGGCTTAACGTTTATTCAATGATGAGTGGGATGTGAGGGTTACACACGTACAGCATGTATGTCAGTTGGGTTTGACTCCTTCCTTGTAATAATTGAAAATGCATCCGAAGAGCGGTAGTGGTAGGATCATTTATTTGTATGTGTATGTTTCTTTAGCTTAAAGGTGAGGCCTCCAATCAAAGTTAGCATACCAACATCCATGCACAGTATTTACCAAATCAATTAGATTATAATCTTTGACCAACTACGACCTCTTTTCTGAAACAACATGTTGCATAGTACAACAGGGTATAATAATATGTATTAAGAAGGACTTCATTCTGCCAAATGCATCAAACAAGCAGAATTTGACTTTCCAGTGCCTGCAAGAATGGAGTTAACAGAGGCTTGTAGTACTTCACTAACTAGTATTTTTCCTGGAATCTATGCTGAAGTGCCTAAATAGAACAACAAATCTCTACAGTATGTGATAGGGATAATTGAACTGGTAAACAGACACATGGAGGGAAAACATCTGTGAGTGCATCTGCTCATCACCACGCCAAGCCCGTTGGAAATCTGCATTCACAATATACCCTACTCTGTTTTACACAATTAGCACCGGTTCATAAGCAGAACAGCACAAATATGAGAAAACACAGTAGGGAAGCGAGAGTGATTGTAAGTACCGTAACCTGTTTTGCTTCACACAAATCAGATGGCTTATCCTTTCAGGAATACAGTGGCCCTAAATAGCTGCTTTCTTGTTGTTGAGAAAGAGCATCTCTGTGGGCTAGTCCCTGTTGTCTTGCATCTATGTGTGTGTGTGCGTGGTGAGTGTGTGTCTGTGTTGTGGAAGGTGTGTGGGGGGTTGGACCACTATACTCAGGTGGCAATGTATTTGTGTTTGTGAGTGGTGTAAGTGTGAGTCTTTGTTTATGCATTTACGTCACAGTGCATGCGTGTTTGATTAGGTTGGTGTGTAGGTGTGTTTGCTCCCCCGGTGCCCTGTCTTGATCCAGGGAGGGAAAAGAGAGTGCACAAGGGACAGACTGGTATCTTTAGCACAGTCAACAGGATACTCAACCACCAGGCAGCATCAGACAAATAGTCAAATTGCATGCATCAACAATAAACAGCAAATCTGATAAGACTGTGATGCTTCTGAAGCCGTAAGCCTCACTTAGGTGGCTCATTGTCTAGGAAAGAACACATTTCATGTTTGCATGAATGGCTGGGGGGGAGCAGCTGAGAGGAAGGAAGGTCGGACCGTATTCACACATTAACACAGTCACACCTGGGAGCTGCACAGCCTCACAGTCTCGCGCTATTGGGCACCGAGCCGCTCCACTGGAACAGTTAAAGGTTAAGTACCCAGAGGTCACTGCTCTGATGGTAGTTGTTTAGGGATTTCAACTGCCAAGATTTTCACAGCTACTTGTACTACTCAGATTTTAAACTGTGACCTTTCAGTCACATCTGTTACTGCAGGTCAATACATGACTGGTGGGGCTAAATGTGGAGGAGATGTACTGAGATAGCAGGGTTGTTATAAGCAGAGATGTACAGTACAGTCCTTTTAAGATACAGAGATACTGAGACTTAGATAGATCAGCAGAGCTATCAGTTTACTATCATATATGAGACAAGATGGGCATTCAAGTTCAAAAGATGTTTGGCATTTTGGTTGAAAATTTACAGATTATCAAAAAATTGTAACCATCAAAATAGTTGCAGATTATTTTTCTGTTCAACAACAAATTCATGAATCCACTAACTCAGCCCTATAGTAGTCATAATCATACATTGGGCAAATATGATGTATGTGATCAAACTTAGAAAACACATTACGCTACATATAGCATGACACCTTTCCATGTATAAAATAATTTTCAATAAATAATGTTTTAATTAGCTTGTCTGGAATCATTAACCTTGACAGCAGACATTTGCTGATTAAAAAAAAAAAAACACTAAAATAAACACTAAAATAATCACAGTTATACACTCAGTTGCCAGTTCATTAGGTACGCTTGCAGCTCCTAATGTTGCTTTTTGTTGAAACTCTTTTAGAGAGGTGTGGATTAAACTGCATGCTGGTTGGTGTACAGGAACCATTGAATTATTTTGTATTATTATGTCTATATTATTAAGTTGTTCCATTATTTTTTCCACCCTGTTTATATAAGAGTAGGCCTCATTTATGTGTGAGCATTTAATTAGAGCTTGTTCATAATAATTTGAATGTCATTATTCATCAGATATTATTACATGGTTTTGTTGAAAGTTAATATATGACAGTATTGATTTATCACCAGCCACCTAATAGATACTGTAAATAGATAGATCAACTTTTTGAGGGATGTTTAGTGGTTACCTTAGCAACTCCATTCTCATTTCTCAATTTCCTCCTCCATTACAGTATCTTCCAGGTCTAGTGTTTCAGAGACATCTGCTTCATGCCCAGCCCTGTGTGTGTGTGTGTGTGTCTGTGTGTGTGTGTGTGTGTGTGTGTGTTTGTGTGTCTGTGTGTGTCTGTCTGTGTCTGTGCGTCTGTGTGTTTGTGCATGTGTGAATGTGTGTGCACACAAGGGAAGAAGGCTGAGTCTAATTGCACAGGCCCATCTGCTGATTCTGGAAAACAGGCTTGCATTTTACAGACACAAACAAAATACAAACTCACACACACACACCCACACACACACACACACACACACACACTCACACGCACGCCACAAGTGCCTGCCTCAAAGCCTTCAACTTGGACCCTGAACAATCTGCACCCATTCTCTGGCAGCTGTGTGGATGGCATTGACTGGCATGGTTTACAATATGGACTCTATTGTCTTTGGACAAAGGCCTCTCCACGAAAGGCAAAGGTCACATTATAAGACAATAGGCTTGTATTCATGGGGGTTGGTGATAGGGGGCAAAGGATGTGTGTGTGTGTGTGTGTGTGTGTGTGTGTGTGTGTGTGTGTGTGTGCGTGCGTGCGTGTGTGTGTGCGTGTGTGTGAGTTTGAGACATCAATGCAATTTGTGTTAGGGCTGCTACGGCTAGAATTTGTAATTATTTTAAATTAGGTGTTTTTTTTAATAGTATGTCCAAAATTATGTTTTGGACACTGTTACAATTAAAATTTAATTATTTCATTATTTTGATGCAACGTTAGTAAAAACTCAAAAGCAAAAATGCTTTTCAGTATGTTTCATCTGGCATGAAAGCACCATGTCCAGATGAGTGTTTATCTGCTCACAGTATCTGTCCATGCATATGTGCACCATTCCCTCTGCCGTGTGACTCACTTTACATGTAATTGTTGTTTAAGCAAGGAAACTGATGCGGATTGTGTTTCAATCTGCGCTCTCATTAGTAATGTGGAAAATGAAGGCTGTGTGTTTGTGCGTGCGGAGCGGGAAACACCTGTTCCCCACATCCCCCCACACGAAGAATGATATATCCCCTTTCCTGCTGTTCTTTCTTTTCACTCATTGTTACAGTGAAATAAAGACAAAATGCAGCCTTGATATCACATAATTAGATTTTAAAGCAAGCATTCAAAGTCACATGAGAGTCAAGGAAGGAAAACATGCAGGGTGACACACACTGGACAGGAAGTTTACTGGAAATGGACACAAAAACTCCCCATGTTCACTCACTAAGGTTATATCGTTATGTGTGGGGATAAACAAATGTTCAAGTCTCAAGCTAAAAATTGAAAAAAAAGAAAAACCAAAAACAATATTACAGTAATTTGCCAAACCTGTGTTGTGTTTCAAAAATATAATTCTGGAAATTCCAATAGTGAACATTTTGAACATTTTACTTGTCCCACATAATGTCCTTGTGCAGCACTGAGGGTCATGTTCTTTGACTTCTCCAGTGCTTTCAACACGATCCAGTCCAGTAGACTGTTGCCTGGCTGCATGGCATGACAGTGACATGGTGGAGACCTACAGGTAGCTGCGTGTTCACCTTAACAATAAACTGGACTGGACTCATGTCCTGTATAAGGAGGGCCAAAGTCGTCTCCACCTGCTGAGAAGACTGATGTCTTTCAGAGTTTGTAGGACTCTACTAAGGACTTTATATGATGCTGTGGTGGCATCTGCAGTGTTTTATGTAGTGGTCTACTGGGGAGGAGGGAGCACAGTGAGGGACAGGAAGAGACTGAACAGGCTGGTCAGGAGGACCAGCTCTGTCCTTGACTGATCCCTGGACTCCATAGAGGAGGTGGGTGAGAGGAGGGTGGTAGCAAAGCTCATATCCATCATGGAAAACCCCTCTAACCCTCTCCATGGGACTGTGGAGGCTATAAGCAGCTCCTTCAGCTGCAGAATGAGACGTCCTGCCATCAGCAATAAGACTTTAGCCATATTGATTTAATTTCATTAAAAAAATTATTTCTTTTTGTCCTTTACTACATTCTGTAAATATTATTACAGGATATTATATTGCTATGAATATTTAAATATTTATTACTTGTTTTATTATTTTATGTGTGTTTTTTTTTTCTTTACACTGCTGTAGTAAGTGAATTTCCCCAAATGGGGGATGACTTAAAAAACTATTCTATTCTATTTCTTTTCATATTTTCTAATAACTAATAAGTGGAAGGACACTTCAGAGAAAGAGAAAGAGTACACTCATTCATATTACTCTCTGGAGGATGCCACATGAAAACATGGCCTCAGAGTTTTTTATACAGCAAAGATGCAACATATTTCTACTCCCACTGAAAAACGGATGTCAACCTCTGACTACCTGTCAATACCAAAGAACTGCACCCTCCTCTGTCGTCAATAAATTGAGTGTGCAATTCATCAGTCCAACTCTAGGAAACGGTATTTCTAATTAAAAAGGAGCTCGTAAACTCAACATTTTACAGGCCCAGCTCAGCTTGTAAATGCTCTGTAAATAAGCTGAACTGAGTGGCTTCATGGGCAGATGAAGGCTGGGATTTGTGGTTTAACTCCTGTTGATGTGTTTAAGGAACAGCGGGCTGATTGCAATTAATTTGATGGTTGTTTCACTTTTGTGCTTAATTTTATTCTCTATGGAGATCACTGTCTTTAAACTATTCTTTTCTATTCTATTCTATATTTGCTGCATAGTGCAAGCTCTGTTGGTCATACAGTACCTGATTGGATTAGCAGTTTGAGAGGACACATTCATCGGGCCAATTAGAGCACTCCCTGGCACAGATGAAACCCTGAGATCTCCAGAGAGAATGCTGGGTCACATTTGGCTTCTAAAAAAGCATAACGCATATTGTAGATTCTGCAAAAACAACACACCAGGTGTGTATATATTTGCGTGGCTGTCTCCCAGGCCTAAAAAATGCCTGCTGTAAATAAGAACACATTCTGAGTCAACATCTCTAGTTAAATACGTCTAGAATTATCACAGGGCGAAATTCTGTGCGTTCATACTTACACACATGCAAATGGCCATAAATGATCTTACCTGTTATGTGCTTTGCTTTGTCAAAGTGAAATGAAACTCCAGAGAATCACATCTCAATGGCAGCTGGACGTCCTAGTCCTGGAGAGACAGACAGAGAGAGAGCGAGAGAGAGTGAGAGAGAGAGAGCGAGAGAGAGAGAGAGAGTTGGGGGTTATTCAAGCTCACTGAACTCGAGTCCCTGTCATTTTTACAATAGAGACAGATAGCCATAATCTGTACTGAATATGGGGTGCAATATGAATAATGCTCTCCTCCACATCGTGTGAACAGCCATAACCCACTCAAACACCAAGACCAGGTAGTTCACAAGCCACTTCTGCTCGTGATCGCTTGTTTAGCGTTTGTGTGTGCATATTCACACACGTGTGTGCTCTGCCTCGTAATGACCCCTTAAGTGTCAGGGTATAAAAGTCTATAATGGTCTATCTCTGTGCTCGCTGGTAGTTTACAGCTTAAAAGCTCTCTCATACCATGATAACTAGTTTATATGGGTGGCATTTCACTTTCAAATGCCAGAGACACTTTTTAGAAAGGGAAATTGTTAGCTCTGTTACTAGAATGTGGAGTGACAGTTATTCACTGTTAGAATGTCTCTTATATCTTTTTCTATCTGTGCCTTGTCTCCTTCCCCTATCTCCCTCTTCATCTTCCCCTGTTTTCCATCACTATTTTCTTTTTTCCCCAATATTCTCCTTCCTGTCTTGGAGACATCCTCTCTGGCTCTCTCTTTTCCCTCTCTAGCTCTCTCTTCTTCACCCTTTCCTCTCTTGAGGGTAAACTTTGCAGCCTAATCTCACCAGGGTCAATCTCAATGTCAGTGTGTGTGTGTGTGTGTGTGTGTGTGTGTGTGTATTGTGATGTGGATTTTGTGTGTGCACTCCTTGGCATGCATTACTTGGGGGGGCTGACGGGTCCAAGAAATCTTGTATATCTGTTTGGCCTTGAATTTTCTCTTCTAGTCTTTGTCCAAGTACTTTGCAAGATTTTCATAGGCACACAAAAAATAAGTACCTCAACATACTCTAATACACACTTTCATAAAGAGTGTCAGAGTCTGGACCTCTGTGGAGCTCTCAGGCAGGGCTGTGCAGTAATTGGGTCTATTAGCCAGTACAGGAGGCCATGTGCAATATCTATATTGCTGGGTGGGCAGAGTCCGCAGCAAAGGATAGATTTACTGTATTGTGTTTGTGTATATGCATGCGTTTGCATGCAATATGTGTACGTATGCACTACAATGCGGGAGAATTGCCAGAACCAACGAAGAATAAGCAGGAAAGGAGTGAGGCGCTAAGCTCCCCCACCTATGCAGCACCGTCATTCATGTCTTGCTTGCTTCTCTCAGAACACAGCATACATTATTCACACAGAGCTGGTCAACAATGGAAGGATCAATGAATAAGGAATGGAGGAAGAGGAGTGGAAAAGGAACAGGTTTGGATGAGCGGGCTAGGTGGTGAGGGAACAAGTTTGTAATAGGAGCAGAACTAGGCAGGGAATGAGCTTTTTCATTAAGACTCATTTACGTGAAGTGGAAAAGGGGAAAGAGAAGATTAAAGATGCAGCCATTGCAAAAATCCATGCATACATCAGCGGTGCACCGTCACTTTGTTCTATCACTGGAGAGGAATTCTTTATTAAATTATGAAAATTGTTCTTTTTTTTTATTGCTGTCAGACGGCTCGGGTCAATGGATTTCCAGGGAAAGCAAGAGAGATTTAGATGGAAACTGCTTTTAGGTCTCTACTTCTGTAAGAGCTAAGGAGGGGCACTGGCCGTGAGGCTTTGCCCAACTGAACAATGGATGGATGTGATGAGGAGAAGGAAGAGAGTTTTTTTTTTAAGTCAATGAGCACAATGTATTCCTGAAACAAAAATGTAAATGTATTCCACATGATAAATGCAGATCATTTTCTCACAGTAAAACAATGGTGTTTTCACTTATGAGAGGCAGTGGTTGTATTGATATGGTATGTCACCCCCTATTACTCATGAGCCTGCTCCATGTAATTACAATGACTCTATGGTATTTTTTATGATTTTTTTCATGTGCATCCCTTTATAATTATTCATCTAACCACAGATTTCACCATCAGACACAAGAATTGTGTTGACGTCTGTTGGTGAAGATTCATGTTAAAATCACAATTCTGCCCGCTGGATTTCAACAGATTTGATATAAGCATGAAGAATATGCAGCAATAGTGTAGATGGTCTACCCAGGCGTAAAATTAAAGAGGCTTGTCTACTGTATGTGCCCCACATAAATCTTTGAGAGAGAAGAGGGAGGAGGGAGAAAGGGTATCAAGAAAGAAGGTGTACATGATGAAATAAAAAAAAAAAAAATGGTTGATTTGTCCAGCGATTGAGAATCGCTCAACTGTAATCAACTGTACTCAACCCTGGACAATGGGATGTTTCAATACATGTCCAAAAGACACAGACCCATAAAAATAACTTATAGTAATTGCCAGACACACATTTCACACAAAGGTTGGTTTTAAAATACCAAATATCATTTAGCAGAGGCTCGCTCTACAATAAAGGTCCTCGCCCTATTCCCTCTCATCTTGATACATGTGATGGATGAAATCTCATCTATCATACACATGCCATCTGTGCGAGAGCCAATCAGGGGGTTCAAATCACACGTAAGCACCTTGCAGGAGAGCAGGCATACAATTTCTTACTTGGTTAGAAAACAGACACGTGGTTCATGTAAGTTATTGCTGCAAGACCACAGGCTAGAGTGGTGCTCATCTGTCTTGTGTGTGACACTATCAAGCTCCCTTGCAAAAACACAGAGGTGGTAAAATGGTTTTACTGCAAAATGTGAGAGATACGTCAGGGGACAAATTGACGGGTGCTGATACATGCCAAAGGGGCATGGTGCTTTTATCTCAAATGAGAAAAGAAATGCAGAAACTAAACCACAGCTTATTTTAGAGTTGCACATTTTGAATGTGCCAGAAGTAACCTGTCAGATTTGAGCATAGTGCTCACACAGAATTATTCACCAGCCAGTCGAAGAGGATTTACGTCTGTCAGGTGCTGTATTTACACTTTGGACAACAGCTCAATAACATGAGATTGTGAAAAATACTAAATAGCGCAAATGATGTGAGCATACATTATTAAGCCATTGATCATGACTACATCTGTTAATATCTTTGTTCCATCAAGCATAACCATCTAGTCATCCTTGCCCTCCTTCAGCCTATCACACTGCACCATCAACTAAGCTCCAGATCAATACTCCCTGGCACATATTCTCACTCCCAAAGACTTGGAATGAAAACGCCATTCAATATCAATCAAGATCACAGCTGTGCCACTGAACAGGCACAATAAATGACAATGTTATTATTTTCTTAATTTACCATCAAACGACCAATCACATCAGAACACTTTGAGTCAGATCTTTCAGCTTGGTTTATGCTGAAAGGAAGCAGATGAACAGGGAGTGGAAGATGTATGTAATGCAGTTAAAGTAAAAGCCCAGTAAGCAGGAAATTTAAGAGGGGCCTGGGGATGATGGTATTACAGCAGACGCTGATTGTGGACAATCTGCTGAAGAAGGAAAAGATATGGAAAATATCAGATGCAGTATGGTGCGTGTAAGAGGCATACAAACACTTGAAAAGCCGGGGGGAGGAAATATTACAACAAATTTACAATCTGCAAAGAATGTGATGTACTGTATGCAACTGTTGTTAGTTGAAGCAAACAGTCGTCAAAATACAATGTCGCTGCAGAATTCCCCTTCCATTGTCAGAGCCACTGATGTCATCCACCGCCAGTCCGTTATTTGCAACACTGAATCACTCTCTTAAACAATACTGCATTTTCAAATTCCTGCTGCAGTTTCCTCCATTGATAAGAAATGCTGCGTTATACCATAGCACTGGGAGATTTATGCCCCCAGCCCTGTGATGACCTCATTGTTCATTGCCCCATAATTCAAATCTGCTGCGCTGTGTTGCATCACATTGTGTATGACTCATTTCCAAGCTCCCCATTTTCTAAACAAGCAAGGCCTCCTCAGCATGCCACAGTCAAACGCACAAACAACACAGCAAAGAATGTTCCCATCAATACTGTGGTGACTGACTTTAGACTTGCATGTGCACCGCACACACACACACACACACACACGCAACAACACACTGTTTAAATGGACTAAACCGGGAAGAGGAGAGGAGGGAGTGAGTGCTATTGTAAATGATTTCCTGCAGAGACCAAAATAATCGTCAGACCTTGGAGTGAGCTTCTTACAATCACTCAGGCCTTGTACACTGATTCTCCATTCAGCTCCCTAATGGCACTGTGTGTGTCGCTAAATATACAGCTGCAGGCATAATCTATGTGTGGCTCTTTGTGGGTGTGTGAGCTTCTACAAGCATACAAGTGCATGTGTGAGATAGAAACTGGTGGTAATTGATGTGTACCACATTGATGTGTGTTTAGAGTGTCGGTGGGAAGAAATACATGCGTGTGTGTGTTTTCTATTGAGTGGTGACAGCTTTGAGTGGGGCTCAGGGAGGTGAAGGGCACAGAGAAGTGTGGACAGGAGATGTGTTGACTGAAAGAACAAGTGTTTTTTTTTGTGAAAGAAGGATAACAGCGACAGAGTGAGTGAGAGAGAGGAGAACGGGCTGTGGACGCAGTTGGTCACATATAAAGCAGCTGCTTAAACATGTAGTTCAGAGACAAATCAAGTGTGGAAAGTAAAGGCCATTGGTAGAATAAATGAATAAGCCTGTAGACATAAATACAAACAGTGATACATTTTAAACAGCAAGGTCCCATGTCATGCAAATTTCAGGTTAATTCTTATATTTTGGGTTTCTATTGGAACATGTTATGGCTTAAAGTAAAAAGACACTATTTTTCTCATATTGTCTGTTTGAATATACCTGAATTAATTTAAGCCCCCCCTAAAAATAGCCCATCTCTGTTCTGATTGGCTTGTGAGAAAAATATCTTGCACCTTTGCAAAGATAATTCTCAAACTGTGGGTGATATATTCTAATGAGCTTGCAGGTGACATAGAAAGGGGTTGTTTTCTGATCTAGACAGCCCACAAGAAAATTCACAATTTCTGGATGAACTGGATGTGCGGACACAGTGAAAAAGTGAGTTATTAATGATGTGTCAAAATTGCAAAAAAAAAACAAAACATAAATAGAGGTATATACAGCCATCTTTCTCAGATTTATTACCAAGGATAATAGTATAAAAATTACATAAATGTACTCTTTCACAGACCCCTCACTCCAGGAGGCACTGGAGTGCTTTGGCACTTCAACCTAACCTTCATCTTCACTTTATATGGCCTGCTTCAAAAGTGCATTACAAGGTGTTTTGCAACCAATAAAACCGCAATAAATAAAAGTCAATGATGACATAAAGCTCGACATGAAATATTCAGCACTGCAGAAGAAACAAATTAAAGACTGCAACTGGTCAACTGGTCAAAGCAAAACAAATCAAAGTCTGTCTTTAGAAGAAAAACATTATGGTGAGATGTGACATTGATTTTTCCCGCCTTGGCCTCTAAGATTGATCACTCTAAAGGAAAAGGCAACATGGCCGTGAAGCCATCAGTGTGTGTAGTGTTACGGTGGCCTGTTCATTGTATTCAATATTTGCCCTCTTTGAGATTTTTATGGGAGGAAAGTAGCAAGAAATAAAAAGTAGGGAAGAGCCAAAGTCATTATCATATTGGCACAATTATGATGTCCTAATAAATGGCTGGTAGTTTCAGATTCAATTTACACTGATTGATTTCTCAGTAATTTTCAAGTGAGGTGGATCACAACCTGAGGTGCTTAATTTGGCTGTTATGAAACCCTGATTAAATACAAGATGCAGTCAAAGCTCTGTGGAAGTTTGAGGACTTTGACTGTCTGCTTTGGCTACTTGTAGCTATTTTTGTGGGAGTATATCATAAGAAGACATTTTTGAAGGGCTTGCTTTGTCCAAACAAAACTCCAAAACCCAAATATATTAAATTTACTAATCAGTAGTCCCCACAAAAGCGGCATATTTTCATATTTTACAAAGCTGACACAGCTAAACCTTTGGAGTGAATTCTAAACAATAATGCTGATTCATATTCTCTCAATCTGCTAATCTAAACTCTAATTATTAGATTAAATCCCATGCCAGGGGGTCACAGAGAACCAGCTCTGAAAAATCTTTCTTTTTTTGACCTACACTTTGGACACATCGATTGAGAACCGCTGCTGTTTTAGCATCACTGCTTATGTTGTTTAATAGTATGATTACAACTTGCCACTAAACAATGCAATAATCATTGAGCAGGAAGGATTACAACATGTATCACTCTCAGCATCGCACACAAACAGCCCAGTTAACAGACGGCACGCTAACAGTCGAGCCAACCGTGTGCAGTTCCTCCATTCGGCTCCAAAATACAGACAGATAATAGGCTGTGGTGGTCGGAGCAGAAAGCTTTCCAACAGTTCCATATTTAGGCAGAGTAAGACATCTATCTCTGGAGGGCTATTCTAGTCAAAGCCATAGGAGCAATGAGTCAGTGAATGCCCTGAGATCTGACAGCCAGTCGTCTGCTGCTGGTTTTCCCCTTTCCTAAGCACATATCTAATCAGGTAGCAAAGTAACTGCACAGTCCTCTCGCTTGGTCTGAACCTCTAATAGGGTTGAATGATATCGGAGGCAAGCTTCACACATTAAGAGAGGTGAACTGAGCCGATAGCTCCAGTCGACGGTGGACAATGCAGAGAGCTGGGGTTATTCTTTGAGGGAAGGAAAGTGTAGGAGGGAGGATGTGTTAACACATGACCGAGCGCTTTAGGTGGATGAGGAAGACGGGCAAGGATCTGCCCTCATTATTTCAATATGGGAGAGAGATGTCATCTAGTGCAGGAGAGGGCCATTGAATGAGGTTAAACTCAGCACACAATTGGCGTTTTCAGGCTGACTGAGAACCGTGCCAGTCCCCGCACCTAATCTCGAACCGACTGACGTGTTCACGCTGAAAATCATTGCGTTCAGGAACCGAAAAGTTGGAAAAAGTAAAACTTGGTTTTTCTAAGCAAAGCGTGATGACAAAGGTTAATTCGGGTCACACGTGGTGAGGTAAACAAAAAAGAAAATGTGTATGGAATATGGCGGCAGCAGATGTTGTAGCATAGCTTGGCGCAGATAAATAAGGATTTGTATGAGTACAAATGCTTGAGTCGATGATGCGATCCATGATTGTCATTTTCCTTGCTGTGCTTTCGTATGGACTGGTTTTTATTTGGTGGCAAATCAACACCCTCTGTTGATGACGCATCATGAGTTCACTTAAATGGTAATTAACACAGGTCATTTACGGGTAAGCACTTTGGTTCCCAGTGTAACTGGTGCAGGAACCGGCACCGGCACTGTTCTGTCCAGCCTGAAAACAGCAAAAGTGGGGTTGAGACTTGGAATGTGAATCATCATGGCATTAGGAAACAGTGCAGCCAAAAATGACAGCTCTGCTCTCACTGAAACTTAATATTATTATTGCAGCTTTAAGACTTGTTTTGGTTTTCCTCACAGCTTAATCCGCAAGAGTGACTATTTATGCAGGAAGGTTGGTTGTCTATGAGCACAATAAACACCACCTTCTGTTTATCTACAAGACTCTCCAACACTCAAACCTTCACCTCACTGTGCATAAATTAACTAAATAGAGGACTGGATCCAACCAAGTGCAAATTCTTTAGGAAACGCTTGTAAAAATGGTTGTGGGGAAATCGGCCCTTAGGTTCTACGTGCCCACTAAACAAAATTAATTGCACACAAGTTGAAGTCGGACTCTCTAATAACCCTTGACAATGGGAATAGAGACTGCAGTTGCATTTGTTCCAAGACAGATTATACGCCTGCTTGTCTTAATACAAGCTTGTATGCGTGTTTGTTATTGTCTGTCTGCAGTGGATCATGTTGTTTGCCAAAGTATATTTTTATTATCTCGAGGTTTGGATGCATATGCTATGCACGATGTTTAATATGTGATCCCTTATTTTAATCACAGGCTGCTTCCATTACAGGGTCAGATATTGTTTTTGGAGCCATCCAAATCCAAATCAAATATTGTGTTACATCAACAGCACTAAACAAAGAAAGTCAGCCCTCGGTCAGTCAAGTGGAACAATCCGAATTAGCGCAACCATCGTAATGCGCACATTTCTTTCACCCAACAACAAGCTTTTTCTTTCTTGTGCATCACAACAAGTGAAAATGAATCAGTGACCTAATTAAAGGAGGACAGATAGACGTGCTGTCAGCACAATGCTTGATTGCTGCTGTTGCACATTTTACATCTTCAGGTGCTTTCACAGCATCAGTGCTGTGTCTGTGTCATTGTTTAATGTAACCCATGATGCCTTTTGACGCTCCATGCGTTCATGGTGTGATGTCTGATAGACATCAGGAGCTCTCTGGAGAGGCAATGGGAGCAAAGTAAACAGTAAACATTGACTGCGAATGGGCAGGAAAAGACAAATACGATTGAGGTTAATTTTCTCCACTGTTACACACAAATAAGCAACTTCTCAGACACCTATAACCACTAACAGCAGGAAGTGGAAGATGTTACAAAAAAATAATCAACTTGGCATAAAAGGAAGTTTAGAACCGCTTAGACACAAACAAATGCACTGATAACAGATGACTTAGTGATATTTATCGCATCCACAAACATAATAATCTCCTTGGAGACTGGTCTGTGCTTTAACAGATGCTGCCAAAATGGCAGCAAAGCATATTTATGTCAGATTTCTCCAACACAGACGTGCAGATAACTGCCTACACTGACCGTTTTCCCACCTGCTCAATGGAGTCACTTTTCTTACCTGCAACAGACACATGAGTTAACATATTGCCAACCACTCCAACCATATAGACACCAATCCTTTGTGTCACACTCAACATCTATACATACAGTCTGCACGCATTGTATTAGCTGGTGGATGTGGAGAGAGGTGATTCAAAAGCCACCTTCACAGACTGACAGCAAATCTAGGGGTACTTTGATTGCCAGATAAGTGCAATTATTTGTGAGGGAGGCCACTTGTGAATAATCATTTATGTCATCATCAGTATAGGGGCACAAAGAGATGAATTTCTTTTTTTAAAAGGGATGAATGCTGATCACAAAGAGCTCACTGCATGTCCATGGCCACACAGCTCTGAAGCACTGTGCTCTTTGCAGTTTAGGTCAAGATCAAAAAGCTGTGTAACCTTCAGTAGTTTTCAGTAGCACATCAAGGTCATCTGTAAATAAGAGCCATAGCTTTCACTCATGAATCCGCATGATTGACGTATCCTGGAGGGGGGTGCATTGGCCTGTCAGATACTCCTTTTCTTCCAGAGAAGCTGGCTTTGCTCTGGATTTTGGACTGCGGCTGACAAACCAGCCCAGTAAACAATAACTGCATTCCAATGCACTCAAATGACATGGCACATATAAAGGAGAAGAAAAAAAGAGGTTAAGAGGTAAACACTTAGTCTGTCTGTCATCCATCATGCCAAAGCTTGTGATTTGTCACTGCGCTTTGCAGTGAGGCACATCCACGCGGCCACAGAATAATAATGATGTGTACACCCCGTCCGAGGAGATATGATTGCATTGATTATTTGCTGGAAAGGTAATAAGCAGCCTATCATATTCGCCTTAGCGACATTTCACATCCGAGCGACGCCCATCCAGCCACAAGTCGCTGGACCACCATCTGTACAAATACGCTAACTATATTACATTATACCCCCTCATCCATTAGGGCCAGTTTCCGCTCCCCTTAAGTCCAATAATCGCAGGCCACATTCCCATGGGCATCCGTGAGAAGAGAAGCAAAGCCAGTGGTGCCGTATAGCTTTCAGAGAGCAGGTCAGTGACGGACACGGCTTGACATACAGCCGAGAGCTACAGCAGCTCTGCCTGCAACAAAAATGTACATCATCTGTGCAGAAATAAAGAGTGGGTACTTACCGTCTCACCAGTCGCAGCGATAATAAACGCATGTATACACATCCAGCGAGCAGAGGAGACGGGAATAACCTTTTCTGCGCTCTTTCATTCAGTCTCCTGAGCGTTGATCTTGGTTAAAGAAAAATGTGCAATATGTCTTCTCAGTCGATAAATATTTTTCACTGATAGCCTCGGTTCTGGGTCTGTGGTGAATTCATGCGATGCGGATCAGTCTTACCGAAAGAGAGGATGGGGATAAAGCTGAGAGTGTAATAAACCAATAGCTGCGTGCTCAGTATCCCGATCAGCGCGCACACAGGAGGAGGCAGGCTGTCGCGTCCGTTCAAATGCTCTAGAGTCCAGTGGAGTGCTGGAGCAGGACACAGGCGTCTCTTTCTCTCTCTCTCTGCCTATATATATATATAAATATATATATATATCTGTCTGTCTGTATCCCGTCCTCTCTCCCTCCCTTTCTCTCTCTTTATCTTTCTCGGCTGCCTTTATGTTCTTACTGACTTCTGCCGAAGTACAGATGCGCAGAGCGCAGCGGAGCAGAGGGCCGTGGTCAACGCGCACACTCACTGAGAGAAAGAGAGAGAGGGGTCAGAAATGACAAACCAATTTGGAGGCGCGGTGGATGCTCGGTTGATCGAGCGCAGCCCGGCAAAAGGAGCGTTGCGTTGCAGGCGGGCGGGGAGCTGCTGAGGGTGGGTGGTGGGAGGGAGGGGGGGTGTGATGATTCCTGCCTGCCTGGGGGATGCAGAGAGAGAGAGAGAGAGAGAGAGAGAGAGAGACAGAGACAGAGAGAGAGAGAGCGATGAAGTGGGGTGTCTGTTGGAAAACATGGAAGTGGATCTGACTCCCAAATCTCTGAAGCGAGGGCTCCACCTGCCGTGTGGAAACACAGGGGTTAGCAAACTTTTCACAGCAAGGACGTTTTTTTTTATTATTTTATTTTATTTATTTATTTATTTATTTTACATTATTCAACCCACCGCCGTATAAGACTTCGATTCAATAAGCCAAAGCTGAGAGGTGTTTCTGTCACATCCTGCGCTAAATAGCCTAAGTAAAGAGGAAATAATTACTAAATAATTAACTGGTTTTACGACTACAGTTTGGGGTGAAGAGAGTCTAAAATGAAATGTAGAAAGAAAAAAAAAATATTGTGCAGACCTGGCTAATACCTTGCAAAACTACAGTGACATCGATAAACTGAAAAAAATAATAGCAGTCATGGAAGTTTCCATAAAATGAAAAATAAACAATACTACATGCTTAATTGAAACACATGCCAAAATAATATGCATCTATATATAAAATGATTGTGTAATATCACTCCATGTCAACCTACTGGTCAGGTTTGACTTCATTCTTAGGATCGAAATATTATATTTTCTTTCTATATTAGAATCTTCTGCAGGCTTTTAATCACATTCATTGTTTGTTTTTTCATGTTGTTGTTTTTTGTGTTTTCATAATTGTTCATGTTTTCACAGAGGTGTGGAACAGGGGAACACCATAATATCCATAGGCATTACTGGCTTGCAGTGTCCCACTGAGGTGTATTACAGGATTACTGTAGGCTGGGATGGGATGAGCCCTGTGTGCCTGAAGATCACAGGGTGACATGCGCACTGCGCGGGGAGCCCACAAGCTGCGGACACAATGCTGGAAAACAAAACGCGCAGCTCGCCTCTTGATATCTTTCCTCATGTCATTAATCTGTTATGACCTGTCCCATCAGCAAAGTGTCCTCCTTGGTGTTCGGCAGTGGTAGATTTACTCTAAGGACTGCTTGGAGCTCAGTGGGGACCTGTTGATAGCCCACCGGCGCATCAATGGAGGTGAGATGGAGGCTGTTTGTAACTGTCCATGATGTCCGCCTGTTCTTCACAGTGATAGGTCTAATATGCCAGGGTCGTTTTTAAAGAAATTAACAGACTGTCTTGTTGATTACATATCAAATTAGTAATTAACGGGCCTGCTTTGGTAATTACTGTAAATCATTTATCTGCAGTGTTTTTTTTAATTCTGTTGCAGTCAGTATCTCTTTAATATCAACAGGTATAATCTATAGATTTAATTAGGCGGCCGTGAAGGGCATATAAGTACTGCGATACCCCTACCGCCTATCAATGCCTCCTAATTAGATTTCAAATGAGACGTTGTCATTTCCAGCCCATCCTTTTACAAATCAAATCATGTCATTGGTATCATGCTTTGATGCTATACAGGCTCCCCCTCGAGTCAGAATGGTCGGGAGGCCACGTGTCGCTGTTAATTACCGTCACTGGCTGATAAAAGCTTTTGGAGAAGATTTAAATCCTGTTAAAGAGCATTAGTTGACAAGCAAGGCGCTTGCAAACAAGCATGGCCCAGGCCTCGAAGAGAGGATGTAGAGGTGAAGTGAAACACTCCAGAACAGATGTAAAATTTGCATTGGTGCACTAATTGTTCCTTTGCATATGACAAGGGCAGGACTAAACATGTATTTTTCTGATGAAATTATAGCTGATAATGTAACAACAGTTGGGGTGTCAGGAATCACTTCACGACTGTCAACTTCCACAGATACACTGGCACTAATATGGAAATTATAGAAATGAGTAATCTAATAATTATGATTGTCATTCCTGTTGCAGGTGCCAAAGAAAAATGACATATAACTGAGACAGAAAGACACAATTCCTTCAGGCTACAATGGAAATCATGGGTAAGTGTATTCAGTGACCTGCAGATGTAGAGCACTGTTATAGCCAAACAGGTCCCGTGACCTCAGTAATACTTGCCAGACATGGTTGCTGTTGCCAGACAGGAGGGTATAGTCACATGTGCAGGTGGTACAGGACTAACAGCCTGGTCTGTAGTCAAAACTTTGTGGTGAAGAGTTTATAGGGTCTTAACCTTCTGCCACATACAATTACTGCAATTGTGGATTGCGCTCATTAGCTCCTGCTCCACTAAATAAACAAGGACGATATGACCTGAACTGACATTTGAGCTTTTTGCCTTTGCTTTTTAGTGCTGAAGAATGGATAGGACCTCCTCCTCCTCTCTATCAGGATGTATCTTGATAACATTTTTTTAGTCCCATTGCAAAGGACCATTTTGCAGATTGAAACTTATTAAGTCAGAAACACAACATTCAAAAACCTTTGCAGGAATGGTTCAGTGGTATTTTTTTCAGTCAAGCACTGTTCCTGTTCACTCAAACTTTTACTTTCCCACTGGTCTCTATTAAATATTGCCATTTCATGGCTTGTTATCAAAGGTCTGGTTTTGTGTCAGGGTCACACAGCAGCTGCTGCGACATGTGGAGAAATACTGCCTTTGAATGACACAAATGACAATTTCTGTGCAGATACTCAGCTTGCCTTGGAAGCTGTGGAGAGACTACAAGCCAAACTGAAGGAGAGAGGAGAGGCCCCCACACAGGAGAAACTTTCCCTGCTAAAGACCGTCCTGCAGAGCCCCCTGTTCCATCATATACTCAGCTTACAGCAAGCTCAGCGGAAGCCCCCGGCAAAGGTACAGAGCGAGCATGACTGCGTGGGTGTTTGGTGTATATTGAATGGTGGGGAAGGAGCAGGAATCATTCCCAAAATACTGAATGCATGGACCAAACTGGATGAATAATCAGCTTACCTAAGCTTACCGCTAAAGCCCTGAGAAAGAGAGACAGAGAGCAAGAGAGAGCGGGAGGAAGGAAGTGGCTATATATCATGTTGAGGTTGCAGAATCCATCTGTAAGAGTGTCATAAGTTTCTTATTTATTTTTTTCAGGGGGGATCGGTTTCATCATAGCCCGCACATGTACAGTGTGTGTTGTTATGTTATGACATCTTCAAAGTATTCAACATATTTGTCAGCCAGTGGCTAAATACATTTTCTGAAATACTCTACAACAATTCTGAGATACTTTATTATCCACTACTTTATACTTTACATCCTCTACTACAATTTTTCATCCATTTAATTGTTAACTTAAGTTACTAATTACTTTATAGGTTGAGATTAATGATACAAAATATAATTAAGAAATACATTGTAATGGAATATTATTATAGTTTAAGATATAATAATACTTTATTGATCCCTGGGGGTAAATTCTAAAGTTATTTCACAGAATATTGAAATTTTCCATGCATTCTCCTACGAATGTCAAGCAGAATAAGCAATCAGTGAGCCTTGATTACTGCATTAACAATTCTAATCCATTGCATATATCATATTAATGAGCCATTCTTCATAGTGAGTATTTGAACACTTGCTGTATGATCTGATGGTATCTATTTCTGCCATCCCATTGTATTGAAACTTTTTCCTACGAAATAAAACATCAGAATCTTCCATCACTGCTGTCAGCAGTAATGATCATGGCTTTGTAATTGTCTGTTGTGCTGTACTATAATAAGCTAACCTTATAAGCACCATGGTCTGCACACACAAGGATGATCACAGTTTGACTCTGTAGCCATTTAGTGTCCCTGCATTCCTGGAAACATGGCACTGGATCATGTTAATGGTTTCTGGAGTTTTATCAGGACAGACACTGTTTTGTTTGTTCAGGTTCTTGTTTCTTAAAAATTGTAGTTTATATAAAGCATTTAGAAGAACAAGAAGAAGAAGAAGTACAAATCAAAGGCGTTTAGTATGGTGGTAGTGTTTTGTCTGTTATTTTAACACTGCTACCTCAACAGGTGTCAAAATCATTAGACTGCCATAGTGTGCAGATAAGAAATAAGCATCTCCTGAAACTCCATTATAAGGTTTGAAACAGAACACCTAAAAGACAAAAGGGAACAGTTTCGTACTTATGTGGTATTGAACAGAAGCCTTTATATCAGATCCTTGTGTTCCCGCTTTCCTATCTTTTCCCTCACCGCTCCATTTTAATCTTTTCTTACTTTTTTCTTTTGGCTAACACACATTTACCCTCACGTCCACATCCTTCTTCATTGTTTCACAATACCCTCTGTACTCAATTTCTTTATCCTCCTATTTCCCTCTGCCACTCTCTCATCCTATCCCCCCCTCTCTCTCTTCATATCTCCTTACTTCAATTAATGTCCCCACCTCTCTATCAACTCCCTTACCCATCTTTTTATCTCCCTCATCCATTTCCCTCCCAATCTTTCTTTCTTCCCTCCCTCGCATTCCTCTGTCTTTCTCTCATTCGTCTGCTCTCATTCTATCCCATCCAATCCATCTCTTTAACTTGCATCCTCTCCTTTTTACAGTTATCCTATCTCACCATGTGGCCTATCTATCTTCCACTTATTGCTCTCTCAATCCTACCAGGGGAAGATTTCCAAATCTGTGTCCATGAACTGCGGCCCCTGCCAGGGCGTGGCGCTGGCCATGAAAACGCTGAGCCACAGTGATTCCTACACATGGGCCATGGAGAACCGAAGGCCCAGCAGAACCATCCACAGGGACGGCAGCATTTCCTCTCTCGGTTCGCAGGATCTGTCCTTCTCAGATATCTACCCAGACAACTGCATTCACACTGAATCACAAGTACGTAAAATATCCATTGTAGATTAGTTTACTTTTTTTCCCCAAAATGTCACATTTTACATTAGATAATGATACGTTATAAAACTGAACATTACATTCTCAGTTGATTGTAAGGTGCAGGGTAGCTAACTTAATGTCATTTCAGGTTTGCTTTTGTTTCACACATGATATTTATATTTTAGTATTGCACCCCCCCTCGAATCTCCCGCACCATGTCGATGGGGAGAAACCTATCTGCCATTGCTCATGAGGTATAGTTGGCTTACATGTGAGGTGTTGCTGTAGAGCTGGTAACTGTGTGTCTGTGAATGTAGACAAACAAGGGAATCAAGCTCTGTGTTAATGGTGTTTCACGTTTTTTCATACCAGTTTAATTGGAATTGATTTTTTTTCTCTCTCTCAATTCTGTCTCCCTCCCTCCTCTTCCAACCTCTGCCATGTTAGAGGCGACATGTAGAGATGATAGAGCTGACCAATGACGGGAAAGGGCTTGGTTTTGGCATTATAGGAGGGCGGAGCACAGGAGTCATGGTCAAGACCATCCTTCCTGGTGGAGCTGCTGGACGGGTAAATCCACCTGCCAATCGACATGCAACCAAATAATAAACCAATAGGCTGTCCGTCTGTCAGCTTTAAATATAAACCTGCAGCCCAGAGTTGTCTGGCTTAGCTTAGTTTAAAGTTTGACTGGAAGCAGTGGTTTCTCTGGTTTCCTGGGAACCTCATAGTGACGAGATTACTCTGGACAGAAATGAGATTGATAAATGACATCTACATACTCAAATTGTGTGACCTTATGTGAAGAATGTTTAGCAGATTCTGAAGAATATATTCAAGGATGTTAACTGGCACTCCCTAGGATAAGCGCCTGCGTAGTGGTGATCAGATTCTACGCATCGGAGATACAGATCTGGTGGGCATGAACAGCGAGCAGGTGGCTCAGGTGAGTATTAGTCCGTAATTGTAACGTGTGTTTAAATTACAGCCAAGTCTGACTTAATCTGATCCGGTCACTGTATGTGTCCCCTGTTAGCCCATAGAAAGTTAATTCCTTTGAAAAGCTGGATGAGACAGTCACAAAATGGTTAATCTATTGTACACCAAAATATCTTTTTAGGGTAGAGCTGTTTCTTAACAGATGTGTAAGTTTAGGTTATTTATATTATGTTATATTGTAATTGTGACACACTAACTTGTCATCTGTTCACAAATGACCTCTTGACCCAGGTACTGCGAAATGCTGGCACCAAGGTGAAACTGCTCATTGCCAGGGATATTTCCAAGGACAATCACCTTTCTTCTCCTGTCCTTAGCCAGGACAGCTTGGACGGCAAGGTGTGTGTGTAAAGAGTGAAAGCACATCATCAAAGTCAAATACAAACCGTTGACGGGAAATAATTAGCTTATCAGTGATATTAAATGTATAATACAGTTCTACCTAAACCCCCTCTCAAAATGTTGTCATGGTGTTTTACTGTCTGTACTTCTTTCCAGCTCAATGACTTGGATGATGACTACGAGTTCAGTGTGCAGTTCACTAAGAACAGCCGGGGCCTGGGATTCACCATTTCTAGCTACATAGGTGATCTAAACTCAGGTAATAATATCTACCAAGTTTTATCTTTTTGTAAATTAGCTAATTGTCGGGCTGATGGAAACAAACTGGGAAAATTATGAAATTATGAATAGTTCCAGCTTAACTCTTTGAGTGCCAGCCGTTTTTTAAAATTGAAAGTTTTGCCCATTTTTCAGTCATATTTCTAGACCCACAGAATATTTTGTACCATGTCTCTGAAAACACAGAGAAGCTCAAATGAAAGAAGAGTCACACTATTTCATCATGAAAAAAACATTTGCTTTTACCTTGTTCCATTCTTTTTGTGTGTGGAGGAGGGTACCACTCTCCACTTTCACATGTTTTGCGCTTTAAATGCGATCGTCTCCACTTCCTGCTTTGATCGCTGTGGTGCATGTTAACACGTTATGTCCCAGCAACAAATCATAGAAGCCCCAACATTACTCACAGGCTGCAGCAGACAGTGATCAGCAACCAGCTGTAAAAAAAAACACTTTGACGTAATATTATGTCAGTGGCACTCAAAGAGTTAATGATGTAAGGTAAGTATTGATGATGTGTGAGTTTGAGGTGATGTTGACACAATTAATGCTAAGTTTTCCCTTCCCTTTGCCAAATACAAATTGCTTTCACCAGTCTACAGTGCTGGTGTGATCGTGAAGAGCATAGTGAAAGGAAGCACTGTTGATCAAGATGGACGCATCAACATTGGAGACGTCATCCTGTCTGTGAGTTCCACTAAAAAAACACAACACATGGCTTTTTTTAAATGTGTCCTCTGAAGACAAATACCTTGCTGTCTCAAATTTATTCTCTGCTGAATCTTAACAATTTCAGCATCTCAAAATCTGCACAGTTTGCAACTTTAAGCAAGTCCATACGAACCAATTACAGTTTTTTAAGCTGATGAAGGGGAATTCTTGTAGTTATACTTTTACTTCAATCCATCTCCTCATCAGCTTATGTTTTACGTACGTTTTCTGTCGTGCTCTGTGTTTTTGTTTTAGATTGATATTGATTTATTTTTACTTTCCTATTTAATTTATTTGCACTTACCTCCATCAGCTCTCATCCTGGCTCTTCTCCTTACTCCTGTCCCTCAGGTGGATGGGGTGAGCTTGCAGGGCTGCAGTGAGCAGCGTGCCATGGAGGTGCTGAGGAGGACAGGTCCCCTGGTCAGACTGAGGCTGCTGAGAAAGGCTGTCCGTCTGAGTCACATCCTGCCTCCAGTTCCTCCACTGCAGCCCCTTCGACACTCCCACAGCTTTCACGAGGGCAATCCCTACAGACTGAGTCTCAATAAGATTCAAGAGACAGGTGCTTTGTGTTGAGAGAGGGGAACATTTTGGCTCAGCTCTATGATAAGGGGATTGATGTTAAAGTAACTGAGCAAATGGAGGACATGGTTTGGCAGCATGCACTAACATATAGTTAATATGCAAGTAATTAGCCACATGTGCTACCTGCCCTGTCTGGTTAAATCATGACTGAATCAGCATTCTGATATCCACTCAAACTAGAGCTATGCTTTCTGTGCACGTGTGCTCAAAAACGTGTTTCCCTCGTCTCCCAGGAATCTGCTCACTGCGTGAAATCTCCAGGCGAGCGGCATACGCCCACAGACGTCCCCGACACAATTCCAGATACGGTAAGCTCCCCCTTCCCATGCTGCAGTGCAGTCTGGAACAGGATCATTGGACTAAGTCTGATACGCTGATTGGACTCAGGGAGCAGCAATATGTCAGTGAAGCATGGTCTTGATGGGAGTCTATTTATAGTGTTGTTCAGTCATGTGTTTATCCAACTCATTCAGCTCATTCCAGATGATTTGTCTCACACCCCGCCTGCATGTATGGCTTTATTTAGACAAGGATTTCTAGGCTTGATTAGAGAGCACAGCCAAATAAGCCCTGATTGCTTGAGGCTTTAATAGATGAACAAGGAAACATTAGTTTGCCAAGAAGTTATGAGATGGTGGTGTGAATATGCATGCATGTGCCTGTGGTTGTGCGCATATGGGTGTGTGCCTGTCTGAGTGGTTGCAGGTGACATCCTGCTCTACTACAGTGATTTTTACCCCCGCCAAGGAGGTCATGTTTTCACCGGGGTTTGATTAGTTGTAAACAAAAAATTGAGGACAGATTTTGACGAAATTTTCAGGGTTGGTCCGAAGTGGCCTAATTTAAAACTGATAAATTTTTGGTAGTCAGATAGGTAGATCAGATCCGATTCAGTGGCACCACCAAAAATTAATCGGTTTTAAGTCAGGCCACTTCCAGCCAATCCGTAGATGAAGGTGATTGTGTTTAAATGTGTGCACATTTTACAGATGTGAAATTGACGCCAGCTGAGGAGGAACACTTGAGGAGTAGGTGGCAGCACGCAGTCGGACAGCGATATGAAGTTATTGTACGTCTCTCTGTAATTCCAATCAGATTTCATCATAACATGCATGGAAAAACACAGCTAAAGCATCTGAAGCTATTAGCATTGCATGTATCTAAATGCTTTGTTGTTTTCTTGACATGTAATTGCCCATTTGAGGTGAAGGAAGAGCCTCCTACATCACATTGTGATGCTGTCACCTTTCTTAACTTCTCATCACTCTTTTAGGTGTGTCAGTTGGAGCGTTTCAGTGAGACAAGTGGTCTCGGCATAAGTCTGGAGGCTCGGGCGGGACATCACTACCTGTGCTCTGTCTTACCCGAAGGACCCGTTGGCCAAAGCGGCAAGATCGTTACTGGAGACCAGATATTAGAGGTAACCAACTGCTCCAACTCACCCTTTAGTCATTTCATAAAGATGTGGGATCATGTAAAGCGGAATAAGATATGATCTGTGGGGGACCAATTATTTTGACACATGTGTGGGGTAGATGTGAATGACTGATAAGAACGCTCACACTTCCTTTATGCTTCTGCCTTTCATTCAGGCAGTTAGCGATGATAGCCCATTCTTTGAAGTGGAGTAACTATAAACCCGGAATGGGAGGCATACTGCATTTTAAAGAGCACTTATCTGAATCACAAACACCACACAATTTCAAGGGCAACATAAGAAAGCGGGTGTCAGTCTTTGTGCCTCTGTACTTATACTGTAGGGAGAGAAATGGCCCTCCTCCCCAAACCCAAATCATTCATCATTATGAGCAGTCTGATGAACTCTCAGATAATGCTCAATAGCTTTGCTTGTAAGATAGAAAACACAGTTTCTTTGAGCGTACATGCAAACATCTGTGCCCAAAATCTCCCTGAGACAACATCTGCATGGCGACGCCATTGTCCACCGCATTTTTAAATGAGCCTCTCTCTACTGCTTGCAGCTTTAACTGTTCTTGCTGTGATTTGTTACCACTGTGGCCACTAATTGGTCCCCAACACGCAAAACTGAAATATCACTAAATATATGAAATAATAGGGAATAATTAGAGTGAGCACACATACAGTATATACACAGCCACAGGAGTCACAGACAGATATGGAGATATTATGTATCTTCCTGGCAGGTGAATGGGATCCCTCTCATTGGAGAGACGCATAAGGAGGTTGTCAATATTCTGAAGGAGCTGCCGAAGCGTGTTTGCCTGGTGTGCTGCCACATCGTACCCCCTGCAATTCCAGACAGCGACGAGGAAGATGATGATGATGCTCATCTCACCCTGAAAGAGCTGCTGGCGGAGTTCAATGACAAGGTGAATGGACGGATTAAGCTTTAGAGTCAAAACATGTTCCTCTTAAACAGTATAAACTTCATCAGAATTGTTACACATCCTTTGCATTTTGAAATGAGCCTTGGATATGCCACTGACATGCTCTTCTCCTGTAAATCGATCTCATGTCCTCCCTGCTTGTCCCAGTTGGACCAGGGATGTGTCATTCCCTGTCCTACAGCTGAGGACATCACCAAGCGTGGCGTGCCCCCCATGTCACCTCCTCTGGCCATGTGGGAGAAGGAGGCTCAGGTGGTTGAGTTGGAGAAAGGCGAGTCGGGACTGGGCTTCAGTATCCTGGACTACCAGGTCAGAGACATGCCCCCGAGCCTTTCTGCAAATAGAACTGACTGGAATAGGCTGCAGTCTAAGAATATCAGTGTTGAGTTTGTATAGGGTGAAGAAAATGGAGAAGCATGTGGGCTTCTTTTGCTCTGTATATATGTGCGTTAAACCGTTGATATTGGAAAATGCTCTGTCGTTTGCTGTTTCAAATTTTAGATTAAAAACTTCATCTGAAAGTCAGTGATATTTTCATGTCATGTAAAGAAATAGCTTTATTGCAGCTGATTGCTGTTCTGTGAGACCACCCAATCCAATTTCTTTTACCCTGGCCCCTTTTATTCTCTTGTTTACCTGCATTCAATTTTTATGGAAATCACCATGGTCTCCATAGTCACCATTCTTACATTTAACTCCAGGATCCAGAAGATGCCACTAAAACAGTTCTGGTAATCCGGTCCTTGGTGCCTGGAGGTGTAGCAGATCGAGATGGTCGCCTGTTGCCTGGTGACCGACTCATGTTTGTAAATGAAAATGACCTGGAAGGCTCCAGTCTGGATTATGCTGTGCACGTCCTAAAGTCCACCGGCTACGGCCCAGTCCATATTGGAGTTGCCAAACCACTGCCAGTAAGTAAAGAGATATACAATCTAATATATCTAATTTAGTAATGGTGGAGTAAATTTATTTTTGAAAATTTTGTGTGGTGTGCTTGGGTAAATTTTTTTTTGTTTTTGTGACAGAGAAACTTTACCCGAAATATTTTAATCTGCACAAATAAAAGTGGGAAATATGGACAAAGTCCTCATTCCGATATATGTTACTCTGTGTTACTGTACATTTTTTTGAAAATCAAGTGAGAATTGGTTGACAGAAATAATCTGACATATTTATTTCTGGCTAATCCACAAAATTAAACACATAAGAAGTCATGGAGCATAATAATAATTATAAAAATATTGTTGTTTACTAAAATCATATATTTTATGAATAAACTATACTATTTCCATATTTATATATATATATATATGTATATATATATATATATATATATATGTACATATATATATGTATATATGTACATATATATATGCAATACAGTTCCTTAAATGTGTATTTTTGTTGAGAGTACAGTGTTTCTTCTCCTTCTTGTTGTGGACTGTGGCTTAGTAACAAGCAACAGAGAATCCAGTTACAGGCCGTCTGAATTTTTAATGCAGCTGAGAGATGAACACAATGCTCGACCACACTACAGATGGAGAGAGAAGGGGAGAGGAGAAGAGGGTGTCTAATTTACGGTCACCTTCTTTAGCCCGTTTGGCTGTTCTTCCATGTTAAGCACAAAGACAGTGTTGTTTTTTTTTAACTCCTTAACTTAAATATTGGCTTTGTGTATTCTCAGCTGGAACTGTGTGGCGGCTTAACGCCCATCTCAGAAAGGAGCTTGCGGGCTTCCTGCGATGACACTGACAGTCACACTCAAGTCAGCCTGCTAGCTGAGGCAGCGGAGGCAAACAGGATCTCTGTCAACTCTGAGGACAACAGCATCCAGCCGTGTTACACTACAACGGTAGGTCATACAACACAAAATGAGAAAAAAAACAGTACAAAGAAAGATGATTTATTGATTTACTGTCTGTTCACTTTTTGTGGTTTCCAAAAACAATAAAACTTTGGTTCAGAGGAGAGTAAAGGGCAGAGTTTGTCTTTTCCATTTGGCTTGACAAATAGTTAGGTTAGGTCCCATACTGCAGAAGCTTGTCCATTTATTTTGTAAACTACAGTATGTGCAGAACATAGATCTGAAATAAATACTGATGCTGAAATTTCAAATTGGTGTTAGTTGGTAAATATGAACTCACTCACAGGATGCTTGTTGCTCTATGCTTCATACTCAGCAGGACACTCTGCAGGGACAGTTACAGTAACACTGCAGCAGCCTGAAGCTTGTTGACCATCACACAGTGTTGCTCATTACCATACAAACCTGAGATTCTGTGGGTAGCCATTTTAGCTGCTCTAAAGGAGATTACCATGACGGTGTTTGTTCTCTCCGTTCACGTTCTATAGTGGGGAGCTTAGAGCCGGCTGTATCAGTATCACTGGGTCAGGTATAGAGAAAGTGCTCAGTGTTAAAGATGCGATCCTCCATTGTGGCCTACATTCAATCCTATTGAGGGAGCCTTTTGTTCTCACTTTTGCTTAATTACCAACAACTGCCTCTCAATGAAAAGTGCTTACTGCTTGCACAGCATTGACACTTGGTCTAGCACAAGGGCATACAGTGCTGCCTTAATGTCTCCTACACCTTCACACAGACACACACACACACACACACAAAGAAACCCAGAGCAGCAAGTGTCAGAGTGTTCTCATCAAAGACAGGCTTGTTGCAAAGGTAGCTTCAGAACTTCAGTGCTGCTTGTACTTTCTGTGAAGGTTCAAAGACAATCTCCTGGTTGCCCTTTTCTTTGTGAAGTGCCCTGGGGAAACAAAGAAGTCTACCTTTCTGCATGTTTTACATCCCAGAATTACTCCAAAGGCCTTCACCCCAGAGGATTAACAATTGTTTGAAATCAGTTTTATAAAATCAGAATTCTGATTGGTTGTGATGACAGTAGTTTAGGACATATCTTCCCAAGGTATCTTTGCAATATGGATATTTTTTTTAGATGTTTTGATCGATTTGGTCTGTGGAATGCGTAGGAAATTACAGCATGGCTCTTGGGATGGTCAGTCAGTCAGTCGGTCCACCACCTTGATCCAGACTGAAATCTTTTGAAAAATGAAACATTGCAATAAATATTAAATGGATTTCCTCTAGCATATATATTGATATTAGTGTTTTAGAATGAAATATCTTGATAAGCCATACTGTTAGGCTATACTTAGTGCTTTCAGATCCACTGTAGTCCTCGTACAGGGCGTGGCTGTTCTTAGTGGGACCATCGCTTGGCTCTTGGTATTGTTGCTTGCAGTGCTGTCGGGTAGCATACCCATTCATAGCATGTGCCAGATGTACTGGAATCCAGCAGCAAATTTGAACTGCAACAGTCAATGGGATGCAGCCTTTAGGGATCACGACAGTCATTGCAATATATCCTCTGGGGACCGTCACTATGTGGAACATTTCATGACAGGCCATCAGTCTTGCTCTTACTCATTCATGGCTTCTGCTGTCTCTCTCGTAGGAAAATCAGCTGCGGCATCGTTTCGGCATCATGGAAGACGATGGCAGGCAGCAAGCGCCGCCTCTGCCCCCCCGCACCACCTTTGAGAGGACAATCACTGTTGTCCGGGGCAACCGTAGCCTTGGTATGTTCTCCGTCTTTCTCATGGTGATGGTGTCTTGGTGTGTATACATCGGTGGCATGGCGATAATGACGCTAATAGACGGTGGTGATGACGACTGCCCTGAAGAGGAGTGATGAAGTGATGTGCTCCTCATACCTGAGATAGGAGATGATTACTGGGCATATGTGTGCATGAGCGCAAGTCTGTACTTTATGAGTGTGTATTTGAGAGGCTGGAATGGGGATGCGGTGATCTGAAATACAATATTAAGTAATAATATTAAAACATGAGTATACTATTAATTTCAATGATCTGACTTAAATAGATTTGTGTTGTTGGATTATTGGTTATTCATACAACAGGGTATAAGGTGCTCCTGCACTTTCATCTATGGGCATTGTGCAAAGCATAAAGAAACAAAGTCATTTGTATTCTGGAAACATGCTCTAATAAGGCACCATACTATTTGTGTGCATTTGAAATTTTAAATTATGCAAATGTTCATAGGTAGAGAAAATCAAGGTCATGTCAGTGCATTCTTTGGTTTTCATCTGTTTCAAATGTTGAAGGTCTTCCTACCGAGATATTTAATGTAGCACGGTAACGTAGCCTGGATTTTCAAATGTAGAGGGTTTGTATACATTCTCTGCTTTTGGTTAATTCAAATATATTTTTGAAGCAGAAGCTTCAGTTTGGACTGATTAATTGGTCTCTAGCTGTAACGCCCAAATTCTGGGGATTTTTTATGAATATTATTTTAGTACAATATGTATTTGCACTACTTTAAATTATTTCTATTATTAGGTGCCATGCACAATCCTACCCATTGTGCAACTATGACTAAATGCCCAATTTCAGAGATGAGACGTGATTACATGTACAGTACGTACAGTGTATGGTTGGTTTGTATACTACAAAGACTGTATGGCTTTCAGAGCAGGTTGTTAAAGGAAAAGGTTTGATGGATTACAATGAGGTCTTTTTTTCTTGCCTTGCTCGTATAAAAACATGGAAATATGCAGCCTGGTTATAAGTCTTGGTTTATTCTTGAGCGGTGTGAACCTATTGCACTCAAGAAAGTCTTAACCTCAAGCAAGTCCAGTTGAATGTTTTTTTTGCTCCTTTTGATTGCACTTAACTGTAAGTTTGTGGTACCATAAATAGATCCTGTTGAGGTCAGAAGAAATAGACTTTCTTATGCAGGAATTATCATTCAAAGTTTTTGCATTAGTTTGTTATAGAGAACTGTATCTTGATGATGTGTTATAGTAACCTTCAGTAACACCTTTGAGACATTCATCATTATTACTTCAGACGTCCTCTTATGTCTTTGAAACTGTGTTTCTTGTCAGTGTCTTGTCAGCATCAGTAGTTTGTATTCCAGGCACTATGATTGTATTGTAATTTGAATGTAACACCAAAAAACAATAAACTATTCATCTGATCAAAAATAAGCACAAAGTCATTTCTTTGACCAACTTCAAATTATGTACGACCATAGTGTTGTGGATGTGCATGTTATGCAGGCTCCATAGATGAGACTTAATTTTTTGTAGCCTTCCCTGTCAGCAGTGTGTGTACGTGTGTGTGACGCCTGATTTACCTGCCTCTGCCTGCTTGCATTAATGAAGTGTTTGTGTAATCCGCCTCGCGTCCGATGTGATAATGCTAAAGTCAGGTGTTTGTGCGACTGGCATGTATTACTCCTCGAGTCACCTGTGCTCTTTGCCCTGTGTGGGTGTGATTGTGTCCGTGCACCGTATGCGAGTGTGACTGTGAGGGATGATGCTGTGTAAATGTCAAGCATGTGTAGCCATGTTTGTGTGCTAATCTGCCTAGTGTCTGTCTTGATTATGCTGATTACACTACTGTCAGGTGTTTGTTTGGGTGACTGTCTGTCTGTTTGGCATGCATTCAAAGCAGCCTTCTAGCCAAACCTCAACTCACCTATTGTTGTTGTGTGTGTGCGTGTGTGTGCGTGCGCGTGTTGGCAGGGATGTCGGTGAGTGCTATCAAGGACGGTTCAGGCATGCTGGTGCGCAGTGTCATCCAGGGGGGCTCTGTTAGCCAGGACGGCAGGCTGGGGGTGGGGGACACCATCTTGGCCATCAACGGAGAGCCTACCTCCAATATGACCAACGCCAGGGCCAGAGCCATGCTCCGCAGACACTCTGTTATTGGGCCAGAAATGAGGTGAGGGCTAGTCACTGTCCAACAGCATTGCACTATGTTTTTTTTTGGGGGGGGGGGGGGGCTGATGCTTACTGATACTGTACATCATGGTGTGTAGTTAGGACAATTAAAAGTTTTCTCACTCTACATTACTGAGCTCCCTCTGAATCAACTGTCCTCAATAGTCCTCAGTCTGCATGTAGAAATACCAGATGGCTGGATGTGCAACGCTGTGTGCATCACCCTCTTTACAGTGGCTCAAGTGCTACTTCACATTTCTTAATTGCTGTAGAGAATGACCTACAGCTCTGACGCACCACAGCACATCATCAAGCACAGTCACAGCAGTTCATGTTTTGCTGATTTTGAAAGCAGCAGGACAGAAATTCTGTTGTTCTTTCTTTATTTTTGAAACAAAAGATTAAATGTAAAAACATGAAGCTGGTATAATTACCAGCAGTTTTTACTGTTTGTAGTGTTGTTACAAGGCCTCTTTTACTGTCATGGTCATGGTTGTAAAAGCACATGTTACTAATAACATTAATGATGGCTTGCAGTCATACTGTGTGACAGTGATCGGGATCTTGAAAAGTAAGTGGCTAAATAGAAGTCGACCATCATTAATTTTAATGTTTGAACCTGTGCTTCTCCTATTGTGACATATCAGAATGCATTCAGTGAAAAAGGCCTATGCAAACCCAAACATGTGTCTTCACTAGTAAGACATCTGCTCAGGCTGAAGGTGGGCAAACATGTACAGTTTTTGCACATACAGTCTTCAGAAAAGACACCTGTATACCATACAAGAAACTCTCACATAATTAGAGGTTATATTATTATTATTATTATTATTATTACTATATTGTAGTATTATTGTTAGTGTTAGGGGTCTATTCTAAATATTTGATATTGTTTCATATGTAGGGCCATTGTTGACTTAATATAAGGAAACTTTTTGTAAGCCATCACAGCAAGTGAATTGCTTTCAAAAGTAATTAGAGTGACAGATTCATTTCTGTTTCACAGGCATTCTGAATGCATGCAATCACTAGATATTAAAAAAGACAAGTTTTTGAATCATATTTTCTTCCATCTCTGTATATAATCCCTGAGCCTCCATCCTTATCTTAAACAGTGTGCACAACAGGAAACATGATGATGAAGATGACAACCTGTTACCACAGAGAGCTGTACCTTATAACAGCATTAAATATGTCAGAAACATTTTAATATAGCTTTAGCTTGTGGCTAAGATATAACACAAAACATGTTATCAAAAAAATTCTAGAGTTTTGGGAACAGAAAATGGGTGAACCGGGTGCAACTTATGATACAAAACAACATTACAGTGACAGCAAAGAAAAGTAGTTAGATGTGATCCCAGTTATTTATATTACATTCATATACCATTTCCTCATGTCATAGTTTAAAGGCATCTTTCTTTGAAAAATGAGAAAGCCAGAGTTCGAGGATGTAAAACGGTCCTCTGGGTATGCTGAGAACAATCAACCACTGAAAAAAAAAGTAATTGCACACTGCTCGCATTTTAGATCCACCCATGCAGATCTTCACAGTCTGTGTGACGTGAATGAGTGAGTATATGTACATCATAAATATAAATATGTGCTCTGCACAGTCATAAACATCACTCTTACTGCATCATTGAGTATAACCGATCTTGTCTCACTTTGGATCTCCATTACCACCTTGTTTTTGACACTGCAGTCATAGTTGACTGAGGCGCTGCAGTCATGTTAAATTAGATTAGATGATGAAATTTTAAAGACTGCCTTAGGGGAAATTGGGTAAATTATTGCTTGTTCTAACATCAGCAGTTATGGCTCCACATTGACAATGCTTGTTTGGCTGATTGGAAAAGTGCCCCACCTCCACCACCGTGCTGCCCTGCAAAACACCCACTCACTCACTCTCAACCTCACTCTCTCTTTCTCCCTATCCCGCTTGCGTTTAGAGACACACACACTAACACACACATACTCATCCTTTCAGTGGTCTAACCTCCAAAAACACCTTTTTCCTGCTATGGGAAATATCTCTGAATAATTCATCGCTCATCTCACCTTGAACAGTGCGCTTCTGAATAAAAGAGCGTTTTAAAGAGCCTCTCATAGATGCATGCCACACACACAGATGAACACGCACACATGCATTCTGTCTTTCCCTATCATCCGCACACACATGCTCTCGCTGCCTCCTCCTGACAGCACTGCAGACGAACTAACAGAGAGTGGAAGCAGATGAGTTGCTTTGGCAGCCTCAGAATAAGACAGACATAGAAGGGTGAGGGCTTGTCACTATCAAACCGCCTCTGTTGAGACACGACAGGCTGTCCACACGGCTCAGTCACAACAGCTTAGCGTGGAAGACCTCCATATTCAATCTGCCACAATTGTCTCTTTCAGTGGATTCAAACAGCATGCGTACTGGTAGCGTCACACAACAATGGAAGTTAGAAGGAGGGGTGCTTTAATGATGTCCTTAATGCATTGCTTAAATGACATTATTTATGCTATAGCTTAGATAGATCCCTGTTTATGCAAAACACATTTTGTATTATAAATGTTGTGTTACAGAAGTCTGTCTTGAAACAGAAATACATCTTTTAGTATACATTTTATTTAGGGCTGTCAAATAATTCAACAACATTTTTTTTAATTACCATTAATCGCTGAATTTAAGTAGTTATTAAGATCAAATCAACAATGCAAATCAATGAATACAAAGAAATTAACTTCATGAACTTGACTTTTAGATATATTTTGAATCAAATAGAATACCTCAAAAATATAGCTTGCATTAAACAGAAAAGAAATGCTCCAACAACAGAGTGGTCTGGAGGTAGGAGACAGCTTCAAAATGCTTTTTCTGTGAAATACATTTTGACTGCTGACACTTTTCCACAGAAATGTATAACATATCACATGTCATGAACATGAACACTTGATTTAACAACTGAGCCATCTTTGATTTATTTATTATTTTTTTTTAAATACAACAAACCAATTCAGAAGCATGTTGTTGTCATTCTTCTCCATGACTGCAGTAGGAAACAGTAAGCTGCTGCAAAAAAGTCCATCAAAGTGACAAAACAGCACACAATTAACATGTTTTTTATATATATAAAAAAAAATAACTTTAATCTAATTGCAATAAATGAGTTAAAGCTGACAAACCTCATTTAATTTTCATCTTGTACTGGCATCAACACAACCAATGTTGAAGGAGTGGGGCACATCTGTAATTTTAGATATTAAAATTTGTGTCAGTTCATTGATTGTTCTGCAAGTCTGCAATGTAAAACAAGTGCATTATTGATTGCTTTTGATTCTTTATTAAAGAATTGTTTATCTTTGACTGCCTGAAGTCAACCTAATCCATTTTTGCTTTATTTTTTAAAAGTTAACCAAACTAAATAGACAGGATTAAAACTAAATGTGTATGTGGTACAGACATGAGAATGTCATGTGTTTCCATGTCACTTAATAATACAATAATTAAAATAATTTCAAAATGTCAGACTATTCCTTTAAACATGACATTTCATTATTCCCTCCTTCACAGAGGTAATAATCCATCAGCATTCACTATGTGCCTTGCCATTTGTCTTGTTCCTTCTCATCCTATTAGTCAGGGTTTGGTGCTAAAAGTTAAATAAATATACATATTGATGGGAAAACTTAAGCCATATTAACATTTAAAATGTTTTCACCCCACCCCACACTTCTTTTCCCACATTCTTCTACCCTCAGCATAACCTATGTCCCAGCCCATCAGGTGGATGAGTACCGTATCCGTCTGTGTTTACCCCCACTGGCATCCATCGCAGCAGACAGCGCCTCTTCCTCGCCCGCCCCACCGACCCCCTCACCAGAACCTTCCTCGGCCCAGGCCAGATCTCCTGGTTCAGTCAGAGCTGCAGCTCCAACTCCAGCCGTCAAACCCTCTGCCTCAGTCAAATTTAAAGCCGCCGCTCCAGATCCAGCAATAGTCCGAGCCACTGCTTTATCTAAAGCTCCATTCAAAGAAGTCCCAACCATCAAACCAGCCCCAGACTCAAGGTAAAGATCCAGAGGTCTCAGTCTATATTTATGGTCACCTAATCCCTAGTCAGGCCCTAGAGTGCAAAATAAACCTGTCTCAAGATTTATTAGACCTCAAGGCTCCAGCTTTATTACATGTTGATGTGTTTGCTGCAGATAAATCAGACTATGAAATACATTCTATATATTCTGCCTGTTGTTGGATTTATGTCTTAATCTTAGGCTTTTGATTTTTTTTATACCAGGGGGTTTATTACAGTAACACATCAGTTATCCCGCAGCTTAAGCCATACAAATTATTATCTGATGCTTTAATTAACTGTGTCCATGAAGGAAACAATGCGTCTCAGTGTTCAACCAGTTCAGTTTCAGTCTCTTCCAGTCCGCACTTTCTCTTTTCCATTCTTCTCTGTGGTAAAGGCAAAAGCTTCTCCGTTGAATGTTGAATCTCTGAGTTATATTTAGCTGTTCGCTTATGGATCTCAGTGCTGACTGTCAGCGAAAATGAATTGTTTCGCTTCTGTCTATCCCTGCTTTCACTCCGTCTTCTTGCCTCTGCCTCTCTCCTCCCTCCCTCACTCCCATTTCTCTCTGCAGCCTTTTTTCCTCACTCTTATCTTTCAATACATTGTCTTTGTCTCTTTCTCTGCAATACTTCTCTCTTGACTCTTTGTGTCTACATCAGTCTCTCATCTGTCTCTCTCTGGACTTTTTCCCTTTACCTCATTTTCCCTCTCCTCCCTACCTTGGTCCTAACCCCCTCTCTTGGCCGCTCTCTTCCAGCCCTGGCGGAGCCATTTGTTCTGGCCTCTTCTGTAACTGAACTGGCTATAGGCTCCTGCTGCGCAGATAGCACCACTATCATTCACCTCCATGGGCTTATTACAGCCCTCCACCGTTTAATATATTCATGAAAAATTCTCTTCTCCTTTGCCTCTTTCTTTAACACTCACATACACATATACCATGGACAGATACTGTGTATGGGTGTGTATGTATACACACACACATACTGTAAAGACACTACCTTACTGTGACCTCGCTGGCAGAAAATGTGTATTTTCAGGTCTATTTGCACATGAAGCATTGGATTTTCTGAAGGCCTGTCAATAAATATTGCTATGAAGCACAGTATGTCAGTTAAAAAAAACAACAAAGTATACTAAGATACTTTGTTATCCACAGCAGTTCACTAAGTGTGTAGTTCAATGCTATTTGCCTCACAGAACTACAACTATTATTTTCACTATTATTTCCAATTGTAGAAAATGCTTGTGATAATTTTCCACTAAGCAATGTCTTGTCTTGCTGTACAATGAAAGAAAATGGAGAAAAGCAGGAAATCTTCACATCTGAGAGGCTGAAATACATGTTGAAATACTTGTTGTTGAAAGAATACTTGTTAATTGATAATTAACTTAAGCAATTAATCAATTCACAAAATGATTGCCAATTAATTTTCTGTAAATCGATTAATGGATTGATTGAATGCATATTTGTCCTGATTATAGATCTTCATCTTGATATCCTTATTGTATTTTGAGATTTTCTTAAGAGAATAATGTACATAATCATCTGTTTTTATGTTCAACATCAGACACACACACATATATATATATATATATATATATATATATATATATATATATATATATATATATATGTATTTACATTACCTCTGTGTCCTGTTGTTTTTCCACCATCAGTTGGCAGATTCCTAAATCTCAACCTCACAAGGAGGAAGATGGAAAGGAAGATGGAGAGATCATGTCGGAGAAAAAGAACAAAAATAGTGTAGATGGAAAAATACCATTGCTGGAGGTGCACGGTAAAGAGGAAGGAGAAGTGGAGCTTCATTCTCACACCACAGTTTCTTGGGATCAACCTCGAAGGTTAGTGAATCAGAGATAGAAGTAACACTGGCTTTTAGATTGTGCTCAGATTTTAAATTTTTGCCTCATATTTTTGCCCATCGTGCCTTTCATCATCTTTCTACCAACGAAGGCTTAACAAAATCCTAGTGTGTCCAGGTTATGTTCACAGCAGGGGCAGAGCGGCACAGTGCAGCCTCAACACACTCACATATTTAGGCTCAGAGAAAGCAAATACTTTCACAACCTGTATTTATTGCATTTATGACTGTGTCTTGCTTGGATAAATCACATAAGACACACCGCATGCATACAAAGACTTGCTTCTGTTTTTCCCTGACAGGTATAATATTCTATTGTTTTGAGACTTAATCTTTCAATCTCTATCCACAGCCCTAAGCAGCAGATAGAAGCTGAAAGACATTAAAAAAAAACATACCCATTGGATTAGTTCTCCTTCTTGTGCATTTTTGCAGTAATGTTTCAAACCACGTAGGTCGTCATCAGGCAATACAGAGGACATTCATTTATCATCACCGTAAGAAGGACTTTCAGCTCTACGCAATGTGTGACTGTTTCTTGTTTCCTGCTTTGTGTTCCAGTGTGCAGCTGACTCGAGCGCCAGGCCAGTCCCTGGGTATCAGCATAATGGGAGGCAGAGGCATGGGCCGGAGACTGAGCAGTGGAGAGATGATGAGGGGAGTCTTCATCAAGCACATCAGCCCCGACAGCCCAGCAGCACATAATGGCACCCTCCGGACTGGAGACAGGATACTAGAGGTGTGTGTGTGTGTGTGTGTGTGTGTGTGTGTGTCCGTATGTGTGTGTTCATGCCTGTATATACTGTAAACGAATCTGTGAGTAGTAGAGAAACTCATACACTGCTAAACATTCACTGCAGTAATGCATAACCCTGTTGCCTAAATAACCACAGCAAGCTATTCACACTGACCCACTATTGACCATAAATCCAAGGGTCAGCTTTACTGTCATTATACAGTACAATGTAATGCAATTGTATCCCTTCCATGCCACACATACACACAGAGGATTTTTGTGCAATAGTTTAAACTAATAAAATACAAAACATAAGCATATTTGAATTTCAACTACGCAGACCTACGCCAATTTACGCCGCTTCCGACCAGCCCTGAAAATTTCATCAAAATCCGTCCACAAGTTTTTGAGTTATTTTGCAAACCAACAAACAAATAAACAAACCCCGGTGAAAACATATCCTCCTTGGCAGAGGTAATAATGGGAAATCTGTGGAAAGAGATTGATTTAATCCTGAATCTCTTACTAAAAGAAACATTCTTATTTCACACTATTTAATCATTGGACACTAGAAAACCATCAGACATAAGTGTTAGCCATTTCTTAAACATCTGTGGCCATATGAGGTCATTGCAGACTGTGTTGTACATTAGAAGTTGGGCTGCTTTGAGGTAAAATGGGATCGACAGGAATGACACATTATTGTGACGCCTTCATTTTTCACATAATTTCACAGGATTAGCTTCATATCTTTTCATACAATGTTTGTTGTGTGTTGACTTGATCAAGGTGTGTGGTGTGAATCTACGAGATGCCAGCCATGAGCAAGCAGTGGAGGCCATCCGCAGGGCTGGAGACTCTGTGGACTTCCTGGTCCAGTCTGGACAACACAGATCTCAGGTATGACAGGAACAAATGTCTACCGGTTTAGTGAACAGTCAAAAGACTGTACATTCAGGTATGCACACATTACATTGTGTAGTCCCTTAACAGTTAACTCTCCATATTATTTCACACTGAATCTCAATACTCAGCAAATGCAAAGTTAAGGTGCAATGTATAATTTGGACAGCTCCATCAGAAGTTTCAGCAAAGTTTTGTGTGGGAGTTTGTAGCACTACAGTATGATGTCCTCTGGACACAAAGCATATTGAATAAGGTTATCTTTGGCAGAAAATCTATCTGGTGTACTTATATACCTCAAAAGATCTGCAGTGTGTTCCACAGTTATTGGTTTTCATCCTCCTTCTCTGCACCTTGTATTTCGCCCACAGTCCTTACCAGTGCTTACCAACCATGAGAGACTAACTCCAACACCACAGCCAAACTCACACAGCGTCAAGGTAAACTGGTCTCTAAGACACTTTGATCTTCACACTGCTGTTTTTTTGCTTTTTAAAACACTCCAGATTTGAGATAATGATCGTGCAGTATAGAAAATGATATCTAGTGTACCACACTAGAAAGTTAAATAGCTACTTTTTTTGTGTTTTTAAGGTTGTGACCGCTGCTTTAGACTTCACTGGAACAGATGACAAGCTGTGAAATTCTCAGTTTCTGTTCCCACACAGTTACTGATGTTTGCCTGTGTGGCTGTAGTGTTTAGAGAGTATTATGTGCACACTATATTTTATATAGAGTGATGAGTCATTAACACCTACATGGTGTTCCAAAAATAATGCAGGGTTTTTGAGAGGTAGATTGTTGTTTTGGTGGTGATGTACTGCATATAGGACTATATCTGTGTTTCCCCTTATGATGGTAGGAAGCAGAAACTCACAGTCTGTTCCTCAGTGTCTCCCCTACAAACCCCTTCACTCCCACCCCATTTAAGGTTGGTACATCGACGGGTGTTTGTGTGTGCGCATGTGTTTGCATGTGTTATCACGGGTATGCAGCATCTTAAAAGCATCCTTGCATTAGCATTTGCACGAAGCCAACTTCCAAAAACTTAATTAACGTGCATATTTGTAGACAGAACCATAGTTCAAAGTCCCTTGCAGCTACCCTGTTTGTTTAAACCCTTTGTTTTTCTCTTTGGTGGAGATACATAACTCTCTAAATAGTGCATTCTTTTGAAGTTATTTTTCCATACACTTGTAAGTTGGTCATAAAATAATGCATGATTCTGGTCATCTTTCATGTTATTTTTAGCTGACATTAAAATTGTGTTCATTAATTCATCCTGTTCATCAGTTTTCCCCACTGCTACATCAAGCACACTGAGCTAGCCTCAGGGGTAGTCCAACGCATGCCCAAAGGACCCCTGAGGCATCTCCAACTTTCCCTTTTCAATAATGCAAAACTTCTCCCAAGGTACCTTCGCCGACATCTGATAGAGCGGATCGGAGAAGCCCCATAACAGTCACAACACCAATCACAGCGGCAGCTGAAGATGAGGCAGATACTGGCAGGAGTAAGTCAGCCTCATAAAGACGACACACAGACTAAACACGCCAGGAAAAGGTGCTGTCTGGTGATTTTAGTGGTCATGTGATGCCCTCTGGTCCAGAAACTGTTATGTGCTATTTACTTCTATTACAAAAAGAAAAAAAAGTTGTATTATTCAAATAAAAATCTTAGATGTCCTCCCACAGACATCACAAATTACTCTTTGAATGATCACAATTTGTGATGTACTGAAACGTCCATTCTTTTATTCATCCAGTGCTGGAGAGAGACTTATTATAGCCAGGCTTTTTCACTCCTGTTCATATGCTAATCATAGTCATTCACAACGCTGCCATAGACTTTAGTTTTGCTTGATGCACTTATAGTATTATTATATAGCCCTGTGGAGTTTTTTTCGTTCACAAACAGCATTTCTGTTTACACTTACAAAGCATTGCATGTATCCTTCAGGTTGAACAAATATGATAAATATATTTCTTTCATCATAAAATGTTTTGAAGATACATATTTTTTTTCTACATTGCTTACATCCATATCCACATCTTCTTTAGAGCCTTTGCTGGCACGTTACCGCATCCTGTAGATCAGTAAATCAGTGTGAAACTGCTCGTAGGAGTGTGCATATGTCAGTCATGACATGGAGAATTCCATACTTGTGGCTCACCCATCATATACTCCTTTTTGTTCACTCCTGTCTCTCCTAGAAAAGATGCTTCAGCGTTACGGCAGCCTGTCTGGAAAGCTCCATATGATTGAGCTGGAGAAGGACCCTGCTGCTCACAGCCTGGGAATCAGACTCTCAGGGAATAAGGATGGTTCCAAGGCTCGTATGAGTGTCCATGTGGTGGACATAGACCCTGAAGGACCGGCTGGTTTGGATGGGAGGATACGGGTTGGAGACGAACTACTGGAGGTAAGGAGGAAAGTGAATGGCAACAGTAAGCAGCCATTAGGAGTAGTTATTAGTCATTAGTTAGGAGGGTTGAGATCAACAGATGTTTTTTAGGTGGGCAAGAGGGGTTAAAGTCCTGGAAAGAGAAAAAATACAGGAGTCAGATTTTGAGAGCAGCAGTAAGAGAGCAGTGGGTCGTGGGTAGGAGGCATGGATGAGTAGAGAGTGTTGAGTGCCTGCACAGTAGATTTATCAGACAAATTACCATTTGAAGGATGGTTGGTGCTGGGCTGGATCCTCACGATGAGCAACCGTGTAATAGAGATGATGAAGAAAGTCGAGGTAGAGGAGAAGCTGACAGCTGAGAGGGGGAGTCAGAGAACGCTGGCTGAAAAGCAGATTTATGTGGAGGTGGATGGGATAAAGGAACGAAAAGGCAAACAGGCGGTAACATCATGTAATTTTTCTTCCAGATCAACGGTCAGATCTTGTATGGCAGGAGTCATCAAAACGCCTCCACCATCATCAATAATGCTCCATCTAAAGTCAAGCTCATTCTCATCAGGTAATGTGCAGAGTGATTTTATAGTGGCATTTGTAGTTCTCCTTTTTTTTGACTAAAAAGGATATTCAGAAGGTGTTTGATGAGCAGCTCAGGGAGGTTTGGATTTGTTTTACTAGGAATAAAGCAGCTCTGGGTCAAACAGCGCAGGGATCCACAACAGACAGCGGAGACACAGTCGATTCCCAGACAGACTCTGCAGAGCGTGGAGGATTATCCAGAGACATCCAGCACATCATCCTACCTCAGGTGCAATACCTTCAGGAAATCTTGGCGTTAACCATTGTCAGGCCTCTAGTGGCACATATCTAGCAGCTCAAACACACCGGTTGAGTGACAGCCGAGTCTTATTGTACAGCCTTGACAGTAGATGCTTCCACATCGTTGAAAATGTGATGTTAGCTATTTGTTTTATCCCTCCCTGCAGGATCACATAGGTCTTGGACTCTGCCTGGCACAGGGGGATTCTGAAGGGGCAGTGGTCACATCCCTGATCCAGCACGGCACTGCCAGTAAGGTGTGACATCACCAGTAGCATCATCATAAGCTTTATCATCGAGAACATTTCAACGTTCCTTTTTCCTCTCCTGTTATTATGTTATTACTGTATCTCAACCAATTCAATGCCCTTAGTTCCTTTCTTATAGTGTGTATGAATCGCCACCACTTGCTCGGTTTTTATGAACATGCAATAGAATGAGTTATATTATTGGATAATTATTACTGAGGCATGAAAGTGTGAGCAGCTTTTAATGTTTTAGACAGATAAAGTGAAACCAATTCAAAATTCCAGATTTTTGAGTCCAGTCCAAACAATGCATCGTATTTTATAAGCTGGCCACATGCATTGTGTATAACATTCTCATCTTTCAAGTAGCTATATCTGTCAAAAAATAATGCTAAATTTTTTTAGAGTTAAGTAGCATAAAACGGATAAAAGTCGAGTAAATGTACTTTGTTACATTCCACCTTTGCTTTTTATCACAACATTCAAAAATAAAATTCAGAAATCACCTCTTTGGAGCTATTTCACTGAACAAGTTGCACATGATTTCGTCAGATTTTTTTCCACTTCAGTTCCCTGACTATAACTTTAGCAATCAATAATAACTTATCAGCAAAAACAAAGTGTGCATGAGCACCACATCGCTGTACAATATGCACAGATGTAAACTATGACTCTAGTCTTTTTGTATTCCTGGTTATATGTAAACCGTAGTAATCTTGAGATGGTGGTTGCTATGTTTTAAAGTGATGTCGTCATGTACTAATGAGGTTTCATGTAGGACCCCAGGCAGCAGTTATTCAGATATATGTCCACAGGTGTGTTTGATTTTTAATCTCATTTCCTCTCCATCGTTACTGTCACACATTTTTGCTTATCTTCCATTTTTTATTCACGTTTCTGTCTGGGTGCAGGATGGTCGGATAAAGGTTGGAGACAGAATCATAGCAGTGGGTGATGAACCTGTGGCAGGACTGTCAGTCGCAAAGGTATAAAGACACACACACACACACACACACACACACACACACACACACACACACACACACATACATACACACACAAGGTCAAGCAGATTTAATGATTTATGACACATCTGTCTTTTCTGTATTCAGGTGTCCAGTTTGATTCTCAAACATCAGGTCACTGTCAATCTCTCCATCAGCCGCTCCAAGAGTCTCTCCTCCTCTCCATCTTCTCCTCCTGTGTCAGCATCTCACTCCTATGGCTGCTCTCTCTCTCCTTCTTCGCCCCCTGTCTCCTCCTCTTCATCATTCAATGCCACACAGACCTCTCCCTCCGGGCACTTTGATTGGTTCGAAGCAGCTCCCTCAACATCTGACCCCCTGTGCTGCCCAGTTGTGGCTGGCAGGGAAACCACCATAGAGTTTTGTAAAGGAAATTTAGGCCTGGGCCTCAGCATTGTAGGAGGATGTGACACTCTGCTGGTGAGCACAGCCAAGTGATATTTAATCAGCATCATCATTTTATCAATCCTTTATAATCCTAATTTATTAGATAATAGTTAGACTTCACAATACAGTGTATCTACACATGCATTGTCAATGAAAGTGGTGATGCTGTATTGTGAAATACTAAGCAGTTCAATGCTGATTAAATTTAGCTGAGTTGGATTATGTTATAATAAATGTTTTCTATTTTTTCCACTAGGGGGCAGTAATAATCCATGAAGTAAACGATGGAGGAGCCTCACAGAGAGATGGGAGGCTGCAGGCTGGAGACCAGATATTAGAAGTATTATGAGCACAAACATTAAGTCATCTATTAATTTGGCTGAATCTGTTTTGCTGTTGGTTTTTAGTGCTCATATAAAGATGTTATGTTTCCATGGTATCCCATTATAGTGATATCATAAAACATAATGCAGCTTTATGATAATTAAATACACAAGAGAAACAGGAAATGGCCAAACACTAACAATAAAAGCATGGTTCAAACATGCTTATAGACTGATGCCAAGGCCCTCAGTGTAGCCGTTAATCATGATAACACACTTTTTGTTTTTGGTTGTTGTAAAACTGTTTCTTATACACAAACAGAGCCACTCATAAACTCCTGCATCTCTCACTTTCTCACAGGTAAATGGTATTGACTTGCGGCAGGCCAATCATGATGAGGCCATCAGTGTGCTGCGGCTCACTACGCAGCGTGTTCGCATGTGTGTTTTCAGACACCAGGAGGCCTACAGAGAGGAAGACCTGTGGGACGTCTTCAGCCTAGAGCTGAGGCCTCGTCCTGGAGAGGGACTGGGGTTCACCACTGTGGGGAAGAGGTATAGTCAGTGCAGACACACCCTAACAACACTGCAGCTCTGAGCATTTCTCTTGGACTAGAATCCTCTTTATATTGGTTAATTAGTTGGTTGGTTGTTGGTTGGTAGTCAGGCAACATTTGCTGTTTACAGCATCAAAGTGCTGATATTATGTATTCAGCCAACCCAAAAAAAACAGGAAGGGTTCATATTGATGTTTCAGTGAATTTGTGGCTAATCAGATGGCCTGCAGTACATTTTTTGCATACACCTGGTTGTCAATTTTATGTGTATAGCCCAATTTTATTGATATCAATTTGCCTTAGCTTTTGCAGTCTTTACAGCATATAACTTGCTCTCCTTACCTTTGCCTCAGATGAGGAAAAACTCCTCAAACAAACTGTTTAGTAGGGAATAAATAAAAGAAACCTCAGAGAGAGCACCTGAGGAGGCATCCTTCTGCAAAATATAAAAATTAACAGAAACATCATTCACACAGACATGAGATTAAAGAGTTCTTCATTTCAAAAAAACATACTTTGAAGATATTAAATGAGGAAATTAGATCTCATCATTTTATGCAGAAAACCTCCAAAATTTATATCAAAAGTCATATTTACAATCTTAACAATGTGATTTTGAGAATTTATTAATTGACCCATTTCAGAGAGAAAAAGACTATTATTAACTGTGCCTTAGAAAAAAATGTTTTGCCAAAGGTGTTTTGCAAATGCTTTGGTACCAACAATACCAAAGAGTCAAAAGAGGAAAACTTTTGAGGCTTTTACCCAGTTAGAGGTCAGTGGCTCTGTCGCAAAAGGGATCATTATATAAGAAAAGAAAGAGGCGATAGACCCATAATTTGCACAATCTAGTGTGACGTTATGCAAATCAGCAGGAATACAGGTCACATAATTCAGTCTACAAGCGTGGAACAGACACTGTTTTTGACCTCAGTTTTCTTTCAACAGTAATGACACGGGCATCTTTGTGTCAGATATCATCAAAGGAGGCGTAGCGGATTCAGATGGCAGATTGTTGCTAGGTGACCAGATACTGTCAATCAATGGAGAGGATGTTCGTGCAGCATCACAGGAACATGCACACAAACTTCTACAGGTTTGACACTTTCACACTAATACATACAGTAGAAAGACCGTAAACAAATTAGTGATACATGTTTCTGAGTCCTTATTTTATGTCACTTTGCTCTCAGAGTTGCAGTGGAGCGGCCCACTTGGAGGTGGCTCGCTTTAAAGCTGGGCTGCAGTATTCACGGCAGAGTCAGGTAAGCTGTTCTCTATGGTTGTCATATTACCAGCAGTTGACTGTCTCTTTTTTGATTTAACTATAATTTTTATGGAAATGAAAGTCCAAAATAAGTCACCTCAGTAATGTCAATGTTGCCTATAATTCAACTATTACTCTTAACAATGGTACTTTGTGAACGTAGGAGTACTTTAAGTTGTGTTTTATCCAGAGCGAAGACTCAGGCTCTTCCACCCTGACCAGCTCAAGTGGATGTGATGCTCCCTTCAGCCACCAGAGGGAAACAGATAACAAGACAGGGAGCTGCTGTGAGTCACCCTGTGTCCTGAAAGCATACATATAGACAGTGTGTATATGCTGTTATTTACATGTACTTCAAATGGTTACTCATAATTTAGAACACTTAAACCATGCCAATTATGAAAATAAATAAATTTCTTCCTCCTCTTACAGCATTTCAAGACTACCCTGACACCAGGAAAGTAAAAATACAAAAGGTAAGGCATTAAATCTTGAAATAATGATCAATATGGTTTTTTATTAATGCCCCATACAGTCTTGTTGAACCTGACTTTCATTATTTTTATGTGTATTTTCAGAAAGTCTGTATTATGTTGGGACCCCTGAGGCATTTAGTTCTTGTACTTCAGATGACAATTTTTGGCTTATTAGTCTCCTTACCTGGCTGGACCCCAGGCTGATATAACATTAGGTGTTTTTCTCATGTGCAGAATCTTCACTTGTACTGTGTGTGTGTGTGTGTGTGTGTGTGTGTGTGTGTGTGTGTGCGTGCGTGCGTGTGTGCGTGCGTGCATGCGTGTGTGTGTGTGTATGGTATCGCCACAGGGTCCATGTGACTCCCTGGGCATCAGTGTAGCAGGAGGAGTGGGCAGTCCCCATGACAACGTACCTCTTTTTATTGCTGCCATGGATACCAATGGACTGGCTGCCAAAACACAGCAATTACAGGTAGGGAGTGAGTGCCAGTGTCTATATGTGCCTGTCTGTGTATTGTGGGGGGACAGGTCTGTTATTATTAGGATATTGTGAGGAGTCACCTCCTATCTGAGGGCAAAAAGTCACTCCTCTGGCTATTCATTCAAGTGTAATGACTTGATTTTAGGGTTATGATTATGGCATATTCATTGTATTTGCAGATCCAGATTTATTAGGATAATGACAAACACTATCTTTGTCAGGGTTTAAAATTGGATAACAGAAGTTGTATGGCAGATACGTATAGATGAGTTGAAATATTGCATCTTAAAACCATTTAGACATTCTGTACAAATCACAAAATGTATAGCACAGACTATGAGAATCAAAAATGCATTCAGCATATACAGTATAGGGGTTTGTGTGTGTGTCATTTAGACAGGAGATAGGATTCTCAGTATCAATGATGTGTCCGTGGAGGGAATGACTCACACCCAAGCTGGAGTCCTGCTGAACAACACCACCGGAACCATCAGTCTGCAGGTAATGGGTCACAGTGAGACATACAGCAGTTCATCTATAATGCCTGCAAGGCAATACGTCTTCTGTTCAGTGTACCACTGCCATCTTTCTCTACATCATTATTACTTTTATAAAACTCATCAGAACATAATTACATACAAAACAGTCTTTAACAAGGAAGAGCAGAGAACAAGAGGACAAACAAGATTGTTTCAGTCGTTCCCTCATTATCATGTGATCGCTATATTGTAATTTGTAAATCGGACACTGATTTAGCTGTTTGTCTTCATGTTAATAAAACTCCTGAAAGGTTTTTAATTGCAAGAGAGAAAAAGGTGTTTGTAAGGAGCTGGATTTCAGTTCTTGACAGTACATTGTGTGTAAAAAAAAAACAAACACTGTATTAACATTACATACATTACATACATACTATAATATAGCAGATCAGTTTGTCTGTATGTGTGTGCGTGTGTGTGCATCTAGGTGGCAGCGGGTTCTCATGGCCAGAGCACAAAGTACCACAACGATGTGCATTCGCTGTCATCAGACCAGCCCAGCAGCCTGCCCAGCTTTCACAACAGCCTCTGGTACAACAGTTTCCTGACAGTCTCCTGCTGTTATACTTCATGACATTACTTTGTGCCCCTTGATAATAAGGAGAAACTGCAGCACTGAGGACTGTTGCTTGTTTAAATTTTGTTTTTAATCTTTTTTTTTTTCAAACAAATTTAAGCTAAAATTCAGATTTCTTTGTGACATCTCATTGCACAAGCTTATCAAATTAAATAACACATTAAATACACTGTAATACTCAATAATATGATAACTGACATTTTAATCAAGGAAATTATTAATTGAAAGATGTACACTAATTACTTGGAAAATTAATTATTTGTAACCCGAATTTATCTCTTCAAGAAGGTCGAGCATCTGTGTTCTTGAATATTACACTGGAATCCTGCAACAGTGTAATCATTCTGGGATACATCACATTTAACCAAACAGCACGTTATTCACCTCTGATTTCTCACCTATTGTCTTTGCTGGTGAGATGAGATACATCTTTCACACACACACACACACACACACGCACACGCACACACACACACACACCTGAAATATATTCAGCACAGAGCTAGTGCAGTAGTAGCATGTCCCAGCAAACACACCACCATTGTTTTACATCTTATTCCGGCAGTGCTCGCACATACAAGACCATCACTCTAGAGAGAGGCTCGTCGGGCCTGGGCTTCAGCATCGTAGGAGGGTTCAGCAGCCCTCATGGAGACCTGCCGATCTACGTCAAAACTGTCTTCAACAAGGTGAGCAGTGCCGTACATTAACTTTTTGAAGAACAAGGGCGAAAAAAAGGGCACCTACAGCAAATTCTCACCACTGACAAGGCCACTTAAGTGCAGCATGTTTTTGAGGGCACTTTAGCATTTTTGCCTCTCAAGAGGTAATTTTATCAAGTTTTAACCACATAAGAGGGCAGTTTAGTGTGTTTTTCCAACCGGTGGGGCACTTTAGCACGCATTTTTCAACAACAGGGCCACAAGGGGGGGCGCAGGTCGGCCACCAAATCAGAAAGGTTAATAGTTCGATTCCCGCCTCCAGTAGTCATGTGTCCTTGAGCAAGATAACTAACCTCAAATTGTTCCCAATGCTTGTATGTAAATGTGAAAGAAACCTGGTGGTTGTCTCCCACCATCAGTGTGAATGTCTCTGTGAATGGGTAGCTATGTAGTGTAAAGCGCATTGTGACTAAAAAGGCGCCGTATGAGTACAGTCCATAAATATGCTGTAACTTCTAAAAATATCATGATTTGTTTTCCTTTTTAGATTTCTAAGCGTATCATTGGTTAAAAGTGTTACACCCTGTAATTGTATGGTAGTTAATGTCACTGTTTTACGTCATCCAGCAAGTTATAGTTTTTAACATCTAGTTCATATATGATTGTTTAGCAGAATTTATTTTTGGAAAGACATTGTGATCAGTTGTTACATTTCTGTTCAGTTCTTATGGTATTGTCTTTTGTGTCAAATGGCGTGATCTCTGATCTGTACATGGTGACTGACTAGTCGTTGTTCTCTGCAGGGGGCGGCCATAGAGGATGGGAGGCTGAAACGTGGCGATCAGATCATAGCTGTGAATGGACATTGTCTGGAGGGTGTGACTCACGCTGAAGCTGTTGACCTCCTCAAGAGGACCAAGGGAACTGTAGTCCTAATGGTACTCTCATGAAACGTACTGTAGCCCAGTTTGTCCAGTTGTACTTATGTTTTTGCAGAGTAGCCCGTGAAATAATTTACCTGCCTCCTGTAGCACTGCCTCACACTAACCCGAGGAGGCAAATGTGATCGTTTAAAGTGATTTTGTTTTGTTTAAAATTGTAAGAGGAGTAGATAATCTTAATGTAAATTAATCTGAATTTCGTTTGGGTAAGCTACCTCTAACTGGAACTGGATGTGTTTAAGGGTAACTTCAGTATGATTCAACCTGGATTCATCCCTATTATCCAATGTTTCTGTGTCTCTTAGTAATTGGGACAACAATTTCAGAAAATGGCCCAGTATTGAGGGCCAATGCTGCAACTGGCAGCCACAAAACATGTTGTACTTTTGTAATGACAAGGATCTGACAACATCAACAGAGGACCTGCACAGACCTGTTCCTTACCCTCCATTTGATTCAGTCCTTTTGTCATTGTATCCAATTCCTGCTCAAGGAGAATTCAGCAGCAACAGGCCCCACTTGTTACAACATCCCAGTAACCGAAGGATCCTGCACCTCATCCACCTTCCTCTGCCTGTTGACACTCTCTCTTCACATTCATTCATTCTTCCTTTAGTAACTAGCATTTATTCGAGGGAGCTGGAGCTGATCCCAGCTCACATTGGGTGGAGGCAGGGTACACCCTGGACAGATCACCACAGGGCCAACACATAGAGACAGACAACTTTTCACACTCAAGTTCATACCTACAGCCAATTTAGAGTCACCAATTAACCGAACCTGCATGTCTCTGGAAACTCGTTACTCCACGCAAACTCCACAAAATACGGCCCCAGGTTGGAATTGAAGCGTCTATACTCCAACACAACAAACATTTATAATACAGATGTATTCCACTATACCACTTTTAGCAACCATGGCCACTTCAGCAACAGGTCTCCTCATGAAATTTCAGAATGAGACTTCTCCTTCAGTGACACTTTCCAAAATGTCAGTCACCGACAATAACAATCAGAAAACAAGTAAACTAACATATGTAATGTATGTATATGATGGTACCAGCTTGCCCCAAAAGCACCATATTGCAGCAAACGAGTAGCCTATTATCCATCAACGCTGGACCAAATTCAGAAAATGTTGTCCCTATTAGTCAATTAGACACAAAAACATTGGAAAATGCCTTGGTTAGAAACACATTAATCCAATGTTCCCGATATAAACTAATATTCCTGTGAAAGTGTTATTAGAACTAATGTGTTCATGTTATATGAACCTTCATATCTCAATTCTAAATACAGGTACAGGTACTCATACAGGTAGGATATGGTTAGAAGTGATGGTCGGAACCAGAGTCCCAAAAGCGTATAGTAAATACAGACCGGTGGTGATATAGTGTTCTATTCGTGGTATTTTTAATATAAATGCACTGATATGCATCATTGCCCATGTAAACACACTTATAAATATAATAACATCCATTCAAACATCTGCTTCTTCTGGACACACATAATGCATTAGAAGAATCTCTCAAGACAAATGTCACATGTATTTACTCCCAGCTATAGAAAGCCTGAACATGCCAAGTGCTTCTGCCAATCTTTTGTATGGCAATAAGCTTTTAGGACATTTGCTTTGGAAAACTTTTACTTTTATTCTTCATGCCGGTGTTCTAATTATTAAACGTGTGTCATGATTTACTTTACATATCTGTAATACTTAAAATATCAGTTTGATTTATTAACCTATTCATTATTTGTGACTTATTTGTGTCTTAGGAAGCATTGTTATAGCACTATGTGCAATATTTATTTAGAAACCTTATACCTGTTTTATATGAATATATTTATACTGTGATATTTATGCTTTCTTCACAGTCATTTATTTCATTTCATTTACGGCAGTAGTTCTCAAAGCCACAACATGCATAGGTTTGGGCTTGTGTAACATTGTATAACTGAATGTACTGCAAGCAATCTTATTAAATGTTCATTTGTTAGAGTTTTGCACTCATTTTTTCTGAGTTCAGGAATTCCATTTTTCTGTTCACTTACTTTGTGATGCACCTCTGTGTCTAATGTAATGAGATGTTGCATTGACAGCGTAAGGATTTGAGCAAGTACGACGAGAACAAAGCTGTGATGGCTAGCGGACTGGTTTCAGAGCATCTCCAGACCTGCAGCTCTGCTGGGGTGTTCCTGGTCTGCAGTGATCAGGATCTATCAAAAGTGGTCCAAGAAAGGACCAGTGGTGAACCAGAGACAGGGTCATGAGAGGACAAAGATCATTGATGCATGTAGTGAAGGGTGGTCGGTCCTAGTGGTCTGATCCAACAAATGAGCTACTGGAACTCAAATTGCCAAAGAAGTTAATGTTGATCTGATTGGAAGGTGTCAGATACACAGTGCATCTCAGTTTGTAGTGTATGGAGCTGTTTTGGCAGTAAAAGGGAGGCCATCATAATATTCGGCCAGTGGTTATAATGTTATGCTGATTGGTGTATAAAGCAATACTACAATGTCAGATATTCATTATGTACCTTTTTTTCACAGCTTATAGCAAGAAACTCATTTTATTTACTTCAAATAGTGCTGGGCAGTTTGTGAATTTCTTCCCTTAGGATCGATAAACTTCCAGACTTACAGTCAATTAAAGTACCTCAAAACTGTACTTTTTTTCCACCACTGAGGAGAGGTGGATATGTTAAAACTCTGTAGTGGAAGATGAAAACTAAAGAAGTGCTCATCATCCTGGTTCAGAGAAACACCATAGGTGACATGTGCCTTTTTTTGGTAAAAACCCAGAACTGTTCCTTTAATTTCTGGACTAGCTGGTGACAACTTGACAAACAATACATTTGCACACAAATGTCTCATTTAGGAAATAGAATGCATCTAGGGAGCTCCTGTCTGGAGCCTCCGCATTAATCAAAGCCATCTGTTCATATTGCAAGCTTTATTGAAAGCCAGCCATCGCAGTCTGGTTTATCCTTCTCCAGATGAACAATTGCACTGCCTAAAGGCTGGTGTGAAGAGGGTTTTAAGACAGAGAAATGGCTAAATGTTTTTTGTGCATTTCACCAGAATGTTCTCGACAATATAATGGTTCTACTTTCGTGAAAGATAAAAGTTTTGTATCTGCTTCTTGTTTAACATCTTAAAACAAATCTATATATTTTTATAACACTGTGTTTTCATGTGAGCTTCTCTGGCTTTCCAACTCCTTCGGGAGTTGCAGGAGGCAGAGGCATTGACATCTCCCATTTCTTCTTTTTCATTGAGCAAGAAAACTGATCTGCTGGTTTTCACAATCAGGCTCAAATTCACTTTCCCTCAAACAATTATGAGGAACATGCCAGCAGGCAACAGGACCTTTTCCACCACTTGGCCCTGCCTTTTTACCCTCCTTTCCATCATGTATAAATCCTACACCGGGGTCTATCCACGGTGGCTGAAATGCATTTTTCTGCAGCTGAAAATAAGAGGACTTCCATGAGAGCACACTTGTCATGAAAGGCACTAATGATCCTCTCCCGTGTGTGGCTGTCACATCTATCCATATTGATGAATCCACAGGATTATCTTTTGCTGTCAGTGTAACCTGCTGGCACAGAGGAAACAGCCAACTGAGGGTGGATTCCCAAAAAATCCTCTTCGTCATTTCCATCCATTCCCATGAGATTCTTTTTCAACATACTGTACCAGCATGCACTGCAAAAATGCCATTCCCAAGCAATTCAGTCCAAGTGCTGAGACACAAAATCAAGATAAAAATATCCCGACAGGGAGATTTAATGTAGCCACTGTTCATAGCTTCTGTAGGTTTAGAGTAGTTAAAATAAATTGTATAAGTTCCTCTACATTTGCCAACAGGTCTTGGTTGTCACGAGCAAATGATCTGGACTGATGGGCACAGAGAAGCAGCTAATTTATTTTTCCCATTTGACTCATTAATTATAGTAATTGTATAAAACAGCAGTTATGTGTCTCAAACTTAATTTAACTGATTTCTAAAACTTTGTAACTTCACAGTAACAGACTTGACCTCTGTCTGTTACCATAGCTACAGCCTAGATCTGGCTCAAGCCTCAGCAAAAGCAACATGGGCTCTTAAATACGTATTCCATGGTGTGCTTTTGTGTCTATGTGAAATCGTGCAAGGCAGGTGGCTGCAGTTTCAAAGGCTCACAGTGGCCTTTCCCTGCAAATCAAAAGGTCTCAGAGAACATGCTCATTCTGTACACTTGTGCAGTTCAGAAGCTACGCTATTAGTTTTCATGAAGGCAAGACAACTTTTACTGGAAAAAAAATCAAAACAAAAATGCCAGATTTAAGCCATCAGAAGTTTAAAGTTGCGTGGCAGTCTAAATTCTTAGTCCGATAGGCCTTCTTAATTTTTTTTTCATTTTCTTTCCTTATTACCAACATGCAGCAAGCTATTTGCTCTTAATTTATAATTTATGATTTAGATATATGTCTAATGACCATGGGAAGAAATGTACATGACCTTGCAGGTGAATTGTTTCATACTGTGGCAGTAATACATTGTATCCACATGAGGGCAGTGTGTGTGCTGTTATGAAGATGTGGACATTGGCATGGACTTCATTTAAGTGGATTGCTGGTTAGCCTCAGGCTAAAGTCAAGCAAATTTGTGCCTGCAGCCAAGGCCTCTAGTATTAAGATCAGTCTGTGGTCTGTGCATAGTGTACACTACAGCATGTTACTCATACAGTAATAACAGGGTTAAATGCAGGATGAATGGAATAGGAGCATCATACCTAATAGGATTGTTGCCATCAATCGTACAGATAGATGAACTTTGTCTGCATGGGAGCTGAAAAAGGGCACTATAGGAAAGAAATATTCGCCTATACTGTCTACCAACAGCAATTTGTCCATTCATTATAAACTGAGATGCTCCAGGCAGTCTGACCTCTTGGCTGCAGTCTGTTCTGTTCTGTATGTGTCAAACAAAAGATCCGCCGGGCTCTGTCAGCACTACAATTTATAGCAAATAATTTGACATGGCCACTCAGACACTGGGTTCAAAACCAGTTCAACTTTATTAGAGGAAGCAGGGGAATAAAAAAAAGCACAACAAATGCATGAAAAAGTTAAGGCCTCTCTAGAAAAGTGCAGATTCAGACAACAGATTGTGATCTGTCCAACCTCCGGTCATCCTCTGAGTAGCGCCGGAAGGTCTCCCCCAGCAGTGGCTCCAGGGCCTCGGCTGAGCGGTAGGAGTGGGCACGCACAGCACATGCTATGACACCACCCACCACTGCCACCACCAGCACAGCTGCAACTATGGCTATGGTGATGATCTCAGACAGGGTGTATGCACGAGCTATGGAGAAAGAGAGGTCATGAGGGGTCACTGGGTGCTGTGCATATGTGAGCATGCTGCAACTTACCTGGCCACTGGACCTCATAGGAGTAGCCCAGGTTTTCTGGGGCGGAGACAAACATCTCAGCGTTGGTGACAGGAGGCCAGAAAGGAACCATGTTGAACCTGCGGTTGTGCCCAATAGGAGCATTCTCCTCAGGGTAAACTGCTTCACCTGCAGGGTGAGAAACTGGTTTATCCATCTGTTGGTCCTTCTGAGTGAGTTTCTGTGTGAACCAGTTTGTGTGCATACCTGGCTGGTGCCTGCTGAGCCACTCATCAAAGATTGCATCTGTGAATGTGTGCAGCAGGACAAAGATGGGATCGTTGGGTGAGAGGTGAGTCTGCCCGCCTGTCCCATTGAGGAAGAGGTGGGCCAAGTTGTGGAGGCTGCGGATCACTGGGTCATACATCCCCTGGGGGGCACTGTACCCTAGAAAATATGAAACCACAAAACCGGTAAATCAAAGCTCTGTTTTACTGAAGTTAGGAACCACAAGTGCTGTGATGGAGCTAACCATATGTGCATATGTGTCAGTGCAGTCAAACAGTACTTCAGCAGTTCTGAGCCCAACTGAACCTGAAGCTGCTTTATCTGGGACCCATGATGCATAACTGCACACCTTCAATGGTGTTCCTGAAGCTCTCGGACGAGGTGGAGTAGTAAGGCGGGGTGTCGAAGGCATTGAGCTCCAGACAGTCCAGCACATCCTGGGGCTCTGGCAGCCTCTGCACCATGGGCCGTGCCACGTTGCCAGCTGGGTTCCTCCTGATAGGGCTGGTCTCTGAGCCTGAGCAAAAGCAAGTAAAATAGATCTGCACTCAGAGAAAAGATAACTTGAACAAGTTTAGTGGAGCGTTGTAGTGCAGATTCAGGCCGGTGGTCCCCGCAGAAATGGAAAGACAGATGATTAGAGATGTTGTATTATTGAACTGCTTTCTAATTCTAGACTAGACTAGTTTGATCAGCCTTAAACATGACAGGATGGCAGTTTTCTTTTTTAATTATTCACTAAAAGTCAACAGTCGTGAATTGGAGCTCTTTGACTGAACACAAGAATTTTTTTTTCTTCTTGCATGCATGATCTACTTTTTTTCTTTTTTTTTGTACTTTCTCTCCCACACATACCCAAACACACACAAGCACATAAACAGAAGGCTACATAACTGAGTTGTCTGTTTGAAGATTATTCCTCAGATCAAAGGAACCAGTAGACTGCTAGATTCCTGTCTTCAACAAGCACACGCACAAATGAGGCAACCCCCCAACCCATTTAAGGAGATGTTGCTTGTTGACGCAGGAAATACCAGGCCTGTCATGACTCTCTAAGGGGATTAATGAGACAGATCGCTGCCCACTCATGTGTTCTACCTGTTACCAAATTCTTTTCATATACACAGGCTATGTGATTGTTCAAAAAGGACCTCAGCCCTGTGTGTGTCTTTGTAGTAGAGCATTACACTAATAGAGGATTGACATTCTTCTATTATTTCACCATACCAGAGGGAAAAGAAGATTGTATAAACTGGTGTATTTGAAAACTAAACCAAAGTAGTGAGTTGGGGTTCGAATTTGGTGCCACTGTGGAATGAGGTCCAATCCCTGCAAATCTGATCACGGAAAGTCTGGCTTACAGTGTTACACAGAGTTGCCTTATTGTGGTCTAAACCGCTTTACTCACTGGGAATTAACACATATATGCTGTGATGTCTGCCATAAAGATTCACACAGCAACTCAGTTGCTTGACAAGTCAAATGATTTCAAACAAACCATAGTAACAGCAGGCAATATTAAATGTGGCACAACAGCAGTGAGGTATTATTTATAGCAGCTCATGTTCTACATGCTCTCTTTATGAGCTCTTTGCCCTCTTTTCTGATGCAGCTGAGACTACGTCGTATATCAACACTGCACCCCTGCACAGTGTGGTTTAGAGTGTGTCTTCCTGTGACTGCCCTTACTGTTGCAGATGGTGCCCATAGTGTCGTAGTCTTCCACACTCTCACAGATGACCCTCCACTGGGAGAAGACAGAGTTGGGGCTAATAGAGCTCATGTCAAAGGAGCTCCTGGCCCCGAGCAGGTTGTCGGTGCAGATGTCACACTCGCTGCCTCCAATGGCAAAGTTCCAATAGGGCAGGGCGAATGATGGGTTGCCCAGCATGTCCTGCATAGATGGATCAAAGATCAATAGATACATGCAAAAAATCCTTTTCCAAGTTACTGTTTTATGTACAATGCTGTTTAATCTGAGTCTTCTTGTTTCACTGTCTTTGGACTTTCAAATACTGCATTTTTCTCTCATTTTCATACCTTTTCCCACCTTGGTATAATTCCCTCTTCCTGTTCTTTCTTTTTCCTTGAAGATAGATTTTTTCTCTGTCACCTCAAATCCCTACACTCTTTCCTTCATCCTCCTTATCACCCATCCTTGCATCCTCCATCACTCCATCAGCTCAAAAGCCACCTCTCTTTCATCTTTTCCATTTCTCTATTGCCTTCTTTCTCCCTCACTATTCTATTCCCTCCATTTACCTGCATGTCTCTCTCCAGTTGCAGCAGATGGAAACGATGCCAGGTGACAAAACCCGGGCCCTCGTGGGAGAAGTCTACACCTCCAAAGCTGGTCTGGCCTGGCCCCAGGTAGGTTTTACTGACAGAGTAGTAGTGGCTCCAAACAAAGTAGTTGTAAATTGTGACATTCTCAAACTGTGGGGTGTTGCCATCGGGCCCAAACACTTCCTGGTACCTACAGATGAGAGGAGCAGCAGGATAAATGTCACCTTGGGCTTTTCCTGCTCTTTGCTCATAAATCGCCTGTTTATCTCATGGTTAACCCTCATACTTACAATGTAAAAACATATTTGGTGTGTGGGAATATATGCTTTAAGTTGAACTAGAAATTGGTAGGCACTGCATGTACATTTTATTTCTTGTGCGTAGCCGCCAAGAGGGACTTAGCTTCGAATAAGGCCAGAAGCTGAGATCCTGGGCGTGCCTATTAACACAGGAGAAATGTGATTTTTTTTTAAAGGAGGTTAAAAGGTTTTTTCTACCTGCAGCTGAGCATTGCTTCAAAAATTAATCTACTATAATCCTCAACTGAGTTGGAAGGAGGTCATTCACAGATTTATGTACTGTTACTTAGAAAATTATAAATCCCTTTACTCCTGCCTAATAATAATTAGTGATTTGCACATCCACCTACTGCTTAAGGAGAAAACTGACACAAGAAATTTTACGATTTTACTGATATTTTTTTAAAAAGCAGCGTGGGTTCATCCACAGCGATGTTACTGAGCTTTTAACTGCCGTACACAGCTAGACTGAGCCTGCAGGACTTTGGGTAAAGCTCTGTTTCACAGTCTTGATATAAGACCAAAGACTTGCTGAATAAAGATCAGTCTCCCTTTCGTATTACTTCATTAAATCAACTTTAGTTTGATGATGTTTTTGTTCTGGTTTTATTTTTCTCATAGTCAAGCCCATACAGAATTATTCAAATAATGCAGTATAATATATATATACCTCCGAGTACAGATGACCAGGTTAGGATGGACAGTCCTCTTAGCTTGGTCCAAAGCGTTCACAAATGCCTGCTTCTCAGCTGCACTCATCTGCATGATATTTCTCCTTACTGGAACCAGGTTAATGGGGTGGAAGGAGGATGAGAACAGAGAATAAGGGGTTATTGAAATGTGGAATGTGGGAGGAGATGAGGAGAGAAGAAAATTCCATCCATCCATTCTCTTACCCACAGAGATCCTCTGATCACAGTTTGGTCCAGTCAGCCCGTGTCGACATTGCCCACAGTTGTAGCCACTGAAATTCCCATTACACTGGCAAGTACGGTTAAAAAATCTCAGTGGCCACCTCTCTCTGTCATCACGGCCAGCGTAAGGATACTGCGGTCCGTGGCGTCGGTTGTCTGCTGCGATGGTCACACATTGCCCTCTTCCTGTGCTGGAGCCACACTCGTCCCCAGCCGCCCCTGTTGGGGATGGGCAGCATTGGCCACTCTGTAGCCCCACGGCTGTGACACACTCCCGGGGGAACTGGGCCAGCGTTAGAGTGATACACAAGGTCACCACAAGGAGACCCACCCTCCACATGCTACCAAAATCCAAAGAGAAGAAAGGCTTCTTTTAGGTAAATTAAGTAATTTAAATGGAAAAAAATGGCTAAGAATAAAGTAGGTCAGTAATTTTGAAACAAAAAAGAGAGTAGACACATTTTACACGCTGAGAATAGCTGTTTTACATCCATCCATCATGCTCTAAACCACTTATGTTTAGGGTTGTTAGGGACTGGCACCTTTCCCAGCACACATTTGAGAAGATGAAGACCAAAAAAATCCAACGCACTACAGACATCCACTTCCACTTCAGTTCAACTCACTCGGTTTGTGTTCTCTTTTTAAAGCCAATTGTCTTAACATTTTTCTGAAACTTCACTTGTTTCACGCCCCTGCAGGCAGTGCGAGTCATTATTCATAATTCACAAAGCCATTAGCTTTCAACTCTTACATGTTCAGAAATGCTTTCAACAACAGACAGCAAGAAATGATTTCCTTCAACCTTTTTTTTGTAGTAGATTTGCTTGTCTCTTGAAGCTTGTTGATTAGGAATGAATGAATGAAGTAGTGACTAATAGTTTGGCAAGAACAATTTTGATAATAACCACTAAAGAAAAGTTACCAATTAAAAAAGAAATTGGAAAAAAAGTATTTTACATGTTGCAATTTTGCAGATATATTGTGTATTATGAATTATTGAATGCATTACTCATCCATGATACGCAGCCAGTGCGACATGAACTGTTGTATGTCCTTATCTGAAAGTAAACTTGGTTTTAATTTTTTTAGTTTTGCCAATAGTTATATTAATCTCATATCCACTTTGTAAATGGAGCTGAAGCAATCATTCACACTCATTGTATTCTACAGTTCATTATGTAAGAAGGCGTCAGTGTGATATGTTTCCCCTACCTCTGACTGTGCATGCTGCTCCTCTCTCTCTGCAGAACTGTAACCCCCAAGAGTCCTATTTCCCTCTCCTGGCTTAAATAGCCATTAGGCACATGATCATGAAGCTTGTGTGACACACACACACACACACACACACACACACACATGCACACACACACATGCACACACACACACAAATACAATACACACAGACAGTACACATGGATACACTTGAGGGTTCAAGTGCCTTTTCTTTCACTCATTCATATGCCTTGTGATCATAACCCAAATGACGCCAGTCTGTGTGGTCAGTTGCACAATAAGAGATTCAAATGTGAACATTTGAACAACATGGGATCTTATTTGTGGAGGCAGTCAGGTGTCCAAAAAAATCTTGATTTATTTTTGTGAACAAATCAGTCATTTGTTCTTTGAAAATCCATGCTGGGAGGAAAGAACTAAAACATAAATTCAACAACATTTAAATTTGGTGGTGTTGAAATCACAAATGATGATACAAAGTCCAGAAGGTATGTAGAACAAAATTTGATTTGTTTTTAATTTCATGTCAATAATGAAAAAATGACTGTACATGTTGATGAGACTGTACATTGGCAGCACTCTGTGGTCCCACCAACGCATTTCTCTACATTGTTTCAAAAGCTTTGTATGGCATGACTGATGTGGTCAGTATGAAAACATTTACTCACATTAATCCAGACTCATAACACAGTCATCACATTTACACACACACACACACACTCACATAAGCAGAGTATTTTAAAACATACATCCTCTTCACTCATTTCCACAAGTGTGCTCACCTAAAGCACTCCTACCTCCATAGGTTCACAGATGCCAAATGTGTGACGTTATCTCTTACTTCCAATTTACACTCATGCATACACAGACATACAGTCATAAACATCAGATACAAATGTGTTACATATACAGTAGGTCATTCAGTGAGAATCCAAGGCAGTCTGTGTTGGGTTGGTTAAGTTTGAGATTTTAGGGTTGGAGGTTTAGGTGAATTGGGATTGAGTACAGAAATGGAGAGTGGCTTTTGGGGTTTTATTTGGATTCAGTATACTGTAGGAACACTCAAAACAGTTGGGTCTCCTAGAGAATGGAAGTCCTGAGCTCTTGTGTGGAGTCTGGTCCTGGTCCAGTGCTGGCCGACTCCTCTGCAGAGCTAGGCGGGAGGTCGGACATGGCTATCACATGCTCCCCTTCATGCTGCTCTTTGTTTTGGGCCAAGGTTGAAGCAACATCAGCTGGGTCAAGTGCTGCTATCCTGGTAGAGAGGGCACTATGTTAGCCATTTAACGGAAAATTGCAGAGAGGAAAAAGACAGGGCTGCTTGATAACAGGAACTAGAAAAGCACTCAGAGAGCACAGACCTCCGCTAAGGCAGCATTCTGCCACAGTTTTGTCCTCTATGCACAGTTTTTTCACGATTATCGCAGAAAATATTAATATTTGAGTGGAAGAATTTCAAAGACTATAAATTAAGAATTCTTTTCTGGATATTTTGAGACCAGTTGCATTGCTCTAGCTCATTCCTACATGAAGTTATGGTTAAAAACGAAAAATTAAAAAAAAAAAAAAAAAAATTTGACCTTGGTGACCTTGACCTTTTACTGATCTTGAACAAACTAAATTGGTGACTTATGGATTCCTATATCAGTTTATATACCAAATTAGGTGACAATTGGCTGAAAATTGTACACCCTGGAGCATTCAGAAATATGCAAAATCTCCCGTACATTACTATGGCATGACCTTCCATTTGACCTTGATGACCTTGAATCGGATCCCATCACCACCAAAAATTAATTAGTTTTAAGTTAGGCCACTTCTGACCAATCCTGAAAATTCATGCATAACATTTTGAGTTATTTTGCAAACCAACACATAAACAAACAAACAGACCCTGGTGATCACATAACCTCCTTTGCGGAGGTAATAATCACTGACTGAGTGCATGCAGTCGAAGCTGAAATCTGTTTTGCTTTACATGAGAACAAAGATGGGCTCATTCAGATGGGACACCTGGGGTACCAGTAAAATACAAACACATCTTAATTTGGTGTTTTCATAATGGCTGTTGAACTGCTGTTGAATATGCTTCCAGCAAATGCTAATATTTTCACCGCAAGGTCTGTTTATTTAATGACGCTCCAGATGGAGAAGCTTGCAAACAGTGAAACAGGAAGGAGCTACGCTTGGAGGTAAAGACACACCCAGATATAAATAGACGGGTTGGCATTATTGACTAATTGCAGGTGACAGTGCCCCGGACGAAAGAATTTCTAAAAATGCTTTGTGCGTTTTAAAATGCCCGCGTTGATTTACCCTCAAGGGTATCCAAACCACCATCTTAAGAGTCATTCTGGATATATAAATCATGTACTCTGAAGGGTTACATGTCACCCAGAATGCACTGTGGTCATTCAAAATAGAATTCCTGCCCAGTGCAACAGCTTTCTGGGTCATGCTGGGGCAGGTTTGTTATCTAATCTTTGGACTGGGATCGTTTTTGAATTGCTGTTATATTCAAACATATTTACTGATTGCATCAATGCATCCAATGTGTACAAAGAGGGAAGATAGAACGAGAGCAGTTAATTTATCCTGGTAAGGTAATGATCAGACATGAGTTCCTTTGTTCGGTGTTGGACTAAAAGACACTATTCTAAAAGTGACTTTTGTTTTTTGGTTAGCAGTGTATTTAGGGATTCCATCCTTCAATGACTGGATTTTCACTGCTGCTATAAAATTGCTTAACAAGGACACATTTCAAGATGACTCTGTTGATTGTTTAATAATTCAGTGTTGCTTTGTTATCATCTGTGTGAGGCACACGTTAGATTTCTCCTTGTGCCTTGCACACAACTTTATATGTGCATGTAAGTTTTATTTCTCTACAGTCTCTGCCTTGTCTTTTCCTACTTTGTTACATACATCCTTCCCATACTTTCACATGTTCACTCCTCATGCACACAGACCTTTAGCTTATCTTTGATCGAAGCCTGTTAGTCTTATTAGGAAGAGTCGTGGTGCTACTCAGTAATGCTTTGGGTTCACGGGACTCACATGCTCATGTGACCTAGTGAGCAGCCTCCTGCATAGCTTCAGGAGACAATCAGCTGAGAAGCACACAACTGCAGTTCCTAGAACCAATTGTTTGCGGGTCAGTGCACAAGTCAGCAGACAGGTGGCTAATGTTCGTGATGTCTGATGCTGTATTCAGTTAGTTTAGATTGTAGCAGAAAATCTGACTCTATCTCATTGAGATTATGATAAACTGTACTTGCAGCCCCCAATTAATCTAGCATAGCAATGTTTACAGATATGTATCCAATCTATGTCTTGACTGACAATGACATACATGCATTTCTATGCTTTATTAACTGTACTGGGAGCTGTCAGTATGCAGATGTTGTATGTTTTATACCTATAAAGGTTCAATGTGTAGGATTTAACTGCATCTTGAGACTGAAACTGAAACTTCTCTCATCTAGGAGTGTGTAGGAGAACTATGATAAAAAAAAAATAAAAAAATCACCAAAAAACAAATACCAATGATTGGTTTGAAAGTCCTGGGCAACTTGAGTAAAAATGGCAGCTGGCTGTGTGAAGAAGATCTCCTCACTAATGTTACTAAAATAACTAATCTATATTCCAACCAACAAACACTAGAGTTGTAGATAGATATATATAAGTGAACATACTGTTGAGCGTCACCATTGCCTGCAGGAAGTGTGTCGTCACTGCAGTCACCCCCAGTAGTTGCCTCTGGTTCAACGCACCCTTCTTCACATGCCCGCTGCAGGGCCAGAGCACTGCACACACACATTTACACACAAACACACGAAATCTCAGTTATTACTGTTGTGGCTGGCTGTCATCTGTCCACAAATTAACTACATGCTGTATGAGGCCATGTTAAAATAACAACAACTACAAAGCTAATACAACATATTACCAGTGAAAGGCCATTCTCTTTTTGTGAGCGAAATACTGAACCAATACTGGGCACCATCTCCTCATGTCATCATCTATCAGTGTGGAAATGGTAGCTGCAGCTTGGGTAACATCAGAAGCAATCATGTACCAGCGCTGCTGTAAGTCCCATCTGTGATTGTGGCGCTGTTGGTACTGCAGCTAGAAATCAGATGGCTTATTTCACCTATTAGAGAAGAATCACTGGGATATGGTTGGTACTAGTGAGAAAGTATTATTTTGATTACCATTCATAAAAAGTAAAGAAAGGAAAAGTATTTTACAAAGACTGAGCCAGAGCAAAAAATCATGCTATAGTACGATAAGATTAGGGTTGTAATGAAAATCTATTTTTGTACGAGGCTGTTGGATGTAAATCAGACTTCCAAATCATGTCAATGGATGGCAGGCATTTGATGTAATTGAGCAGTATTAAGTAAAGGATTTGGATTGTACTTTCAGTCCATTGGAAAATGATGGATATCAAGCTTGCTTTTTTTAATGGGTGGTCTTTGAAATGATATGAAAACCAGCACCACCTACCTGTTTTTGTTACGACATTTGAAGATATAGATAATGATGATTAGAGTCTCCAAAACCAGGAAGGCTGCAACAGAAATAGCCCCAATCTTCCATGCCTCCAGGCCCGGCTCACTTGTCTCTAAACAGATAAATTAAGGTAGACAAAAGGAGGACACATGACATCTGATGCACATAAAAAAAGTTTCATCCCATGCAGAACATATATTGTGAGGGGATGGTCCCAACTTGGTATTTTTCCTCCACTAGTCAGTGTGTAGTTAGTCTGCTCCAGTGTTTAGTCAAATGGAAAAACATCAACTTGGCCATCTGCATGTTTTGCTGGCAAAATCACAATGATGATCTGTTTTCATCTTCTTTCTTCTACCCAAGTTTTAAGCTGCAGAAAATCTGCTGTGATATATACCCAATCCCATTTATAGCTTCATATGCAAGTCCCAAAACTACACTTGAGAGCTGTATGTATTATTTCAATTTTAAAGTTCAATCAATTATTACATTATCCAGACATGCATATTTGGGCCCAGTGAGTCATAACCATAATATATTGTATATATTATACCTGTTTTTCCGGTTGTATCCTCCACCAGCTCATGGACCTCCCCTGGTTCCTCCCCTTCTGCCTGAGGGGGCTCATCTATAAAATCCTTCACAAAATTATCTAGCGTAGGCTGGGCCACACCATGGTCATGGTGCAAAAGGTCGTCAGTCAGGATGATGATCTCATTGCCGTTGTTGGACTTTTCATCACCAAGGGTATTTTCTCCAGTTTCTAGGGATGGGCTGGGGGTAGGAGCCTGGTTTTCAGGGCCCTCTTCTGTAGGGGCTTCTTCATCGTACTCTGGCTCTGGGGCAGAGATCACCAGCACTTCTAGAAGAGGGATTTGGTATGTGACACACATGTGAAAATGAAGCCAAGAGGTCAAGGTTTCGGGTTTGTCGAGGGAACCTATGGAATGTAGAATAATGCATAGAGGTGCTGCAGCTGATATTGGAAGTTGGTTTGCTTACTCCTATTTTTATTTTTACAGTGCATTATATCTATTTAACACACATTTATGTTTGTCACAATAATCATTAGCCTTGAAGAGATTTTTTAAATGATTAAGGTTTGTGTCAGGATATTTTTATTGTCTGTGTTTTTCTCACAAATACTTCCCCAAAACGTTTCAAAACATTGCTTGATTCCCATCCAACCAGAGCAGCTAATGTTGAATGTTTTGTCTCAGTTTTTCAGGACATGGGGCTAGTAACCCATATCATTGTAAAGTGTATTAGGAGGGCTTATAATCTTCATTTAAGAGCTTTTCTCTCTTAAAGTAGGTTAAGATGCAAACAATGCAAGCTTAGCCAAAGCTGCTGAGTCTAATGTAACTGAACATTTCAAGACAAATACCACTGCTGTTTTAGGTCTTTGTGACCCAAATTAGGAACATGATTTACATATTAATTTCAGATAGTCACTAAATAAGGATGTGCTAAAAGTGAAAAAGTGAAAGGGACAGCTACAGAAGTAGGAAGTGACGAGAAGATTTGGATTTGTTGGGTTTAATATATTGGTTCAACGGCGCACAATGCCAGTCTCAGACCATTACACTGAAGCAATACACTACACATATCTCACCTTGATCCTCTTTTTCACTGTCATGTGAGGTCTCCAAGGCAATCTGCTCCTCTTCTCCAGCTTGTTGGTCACCCCCCTCATTTACCAATGCCGCTGATTCCTCTGTGACTACACTCCCTCCATATGTTTTACCCCCTTCCCCTTCCCCTACTTCTGCACCTTCTACTTCTGCCTCCTCAGCAGCTCCTTCCTCCACTATTAAATGGCCTTGTCCATCCTCTACCACCAGTCCTTCGGCGTCCTTCACTATATTTATTTCTTCCTCTTCTTCTTCTACTGGCTCACCTACTACAGTTTGTGTGGTCTCTGTGTCGTAATCATCAGAATGCAGGCCTATCACCTCACCTTCCATTGCATCAACCTGAGTTTCTTCATTTCCCCGTGCATCTCCTATCTGCTCCATATCAGCCACCACCATACTAGGGTCAGATTCCAACACAACCTCCTGCTCTGGTTCTCCACCTGCTGCCACCTCCACAAAAGCTGGAGTTTCCTCTTGTGTTTCTGTTTCAGTTGCTCCTTTTTCTTCTGATAACATAACCTGCTCCTCACTGTCCTCCTCCACTGCTAAATACCCTCCTGTCTCCTCTAAAGCAGCTCCAGTTTCCTCTACAATCTCCTGACTGACTCCGGTGTCTTGAGAGTCATCCAAAACCTCCACTCTCCCTGCCTCTCTTCCTCCAGTTTTTACTCCCACTGTGGTCTCCACAAATCCAGCCGCAGTCTCCCCCTCCCCCTCAACAACTCCTTTGCCCTCTTCAGCTACATCTTCAAATGCATCTACCTCTGCCTCATCCTGCTCTTCTCCAATACCAGCATATCCCCCCTCTGCACCTGTAACTTCACCCTCCACCTCCTCCTTCACTGCTTGCTCCAACACGTCTACCTCTGTATCAGTTTCAGTCTTTTCTTTGTCAGCCCAGAGGGCATCCTCCCCAACCACCTCCTGCACTGCTGCCTCATCTGCTTTCACGTCACCTCCTCCTTCCACCTGACCCAGAGCTGCCTCCACCACCCTTTCCAGCAGCTCCTTCAGCACTTCCTCTGCCCCACGACCCTCCACCTGCTCTGAGGCCTCCTGCACAGCCTGTTGCAGCTCCTTGAGGCTAGGTGGGGCCACCACGGGTGCCACCTCTGCAGGGGGCAGCTCTGATTCTTGGTGTAAGGCCTGACCATCTTGCAGGGTGACAGCTGTGGAGGACTGGGTAGACAGACCTAAGGAAATGGTATCAAATATCAAATCTCAGACAGTTTGGTTGTTTTGGAGCAGCTGTAAACATCAGATAAGCCTGGGATGTATGATCAATTGTGTGTTGACACGTCGAAGGATTACAGTTAGCGATTGATTATAATGTCACAGAGAAATATAGCAACATGCTATATCCTTACCGTTGACTGGTTGATTATGTCATTATTCACTGATTAAAAGAGAAGGATGAGTTGTTGTCATAGATACATCATTTAAAGATGCAAGAATACTGGAAATGCTTTAGCATTTTTTTGTTTGAGTGTGCAGATGTTACACTTTTCATCATTATGCATCATATTTTGATATCATCACAAAGACAATCAAATCGATTTGCATGATGCCACCCTACCTTCAGACATGCAGTGTTGTATCAACAAAACTACTAAGAATCCTTTCAAAAAGCAGTACTCCATGTTGTCAGAGAAAACATAAAAAACACACTCCAAAACAATCCCCAGCCTCTCCCAGGAAAACACTTCTTTACTTCCTTTCGTTCCTTTAGTGTTACTCAAATGTCAAGTGTGAGCCTGTACACCAGCCCAAGACATACACCGAGTGTGTAGACTCCGTACGGCTGGACAGTAAATTGGGCTTGGGCAGGGAGGGTAATGTCAGTAGGTGACGCTGAAAGGAGGGAGGGTGAAAAAACGAACATCGCCATGTTAAATATTGCCACTCCGAGGTGTCTTCATACCACCAGGTGTCTCTTTGGGAGCCGGGGGGAGGTAAAGTAGCACTTGAGTGTTAAATGCTTCTCAGAACCTTACAAGGGCTGCGGTGAAGCTTGGGCGGCATGTCACATACACAGTGAACTCTGGCGGAGCAATTATAGGTGGGCTGTGAGTTTGGGGCATGAGTGATGCTACCATTAGGGCTTGACATAGAATTGGAGAGGAGTAGATCTGAGTGATGCATAAAAATGTTATTATTGTTCATAATAATACCACTATGCATCTTACAAAAAGTTTCTTGAGTTACTGACAGCAAAGTGTCTTCCCTTGTGTGTGTGCATGTGTGCATGTGCGCATGTGCGAGTCTGCCTTATGTCTACATTGGGGTCACACACTTGACTTAATACCAGTTGATTGGGGACAGCATGTGCAATTGGGAACAAAGTCCATGTCCCCAATTGTTCAAACCTTGATTTTGGGTCAGTGGTTAGGATTAGGTTAGGGTTAGTTGTTGTAGTTAGGCTTAGGGTAAGTTTTTGGGAAATCAAAGTCTGTCCTCAAAGCGAGGGTAAAATGCCTAAATACCCCAAAGGTGATATATAAAATAAAAATATATAAAAGAAGTTTATTGTGTGTCTGTTCAGTCACACGCTGGCATGGTCAGTGTAGAAATACAAGGAAATTGGAAGTAGGTGTTACTTTAATTGGGATCCATCCATAAATGTACAGTGTCAGCCACAGTATATCGCCAGAGGCAATGAAAATCTCCAGTTGAGTTTATGTGGAGCAGTTTATTTATGTTCATATCTGTCTCAGTCCTCTATCGACATCATGAAATTCATGTGTGGCTCTGAGTAAAACGGATGGATTGCCATGCAATTTGGTACCAACATTCATGTCCCCCTTAGGATGAATTGTTATCACTTTGTTAACCTTTGGTAACATTCCATCTAGTGCTGTCACCTGGTCAAATTTTAATTTGACCAGTGCTTTAGTCTGTGACATACCAGCAAAGCTGACATTCCCATTCGTTTCAGCTATTCTTTCAGTGCTAACTGGCACATGTCAGCATAAACTAAGATGGTGAACGTAGTAGACATTATAGCTGCCAAACAGCATATTAGCATTGTCATTGTGAGCATGTCAACCCACTGATATTTTTGTGAATTTGGCTGCCTCACAGAGCCGCTAGCATGGCTGCTCAGGCTTGTCCTAACCCTTACCCTGTCATTTGAGACATCTGTTACATATTGAGACAATAACGTAATACTATAAGTAAATTATTTAAACAGAACTTGTGCTGTGTAGGGTTGATTCTGTCCCAAGCTTTTTGATCCACACATCCCAAGTCTAGTCTTTTACCATTGTGACCATGATCACTATAAACCCTTTCCACAGAGCTTAACAAGTAGCTTTATTCACTGATGGCTGGGTCAGTGGGAAATAAAGACTGAGGCTCAAGAGTTAAAAATGATTTTCAATTTCAAATGTGAATTTTCCATATTTTTCCCTCCAGGTAAAGATGGGCCATCAATTATGTCCAGATATCTGTCTGATATCTGTCTGCCCTCCACTGTCCCCCTAGCCATTTACCATTTACCATAATTCCCTGTCAAATAATAGAATCCCCTCTGGGAAGCTTTCATGTAACTTCCCTTTCAATGATATCAGCTGATCGGGACCAAAGACCCCTTGACTCTATGCCGAAAGACCAGCGTGACAGAACTGTAAACTAGAGTCATGAAGCCAATGAGATTCCTACACCCTCCAGCTTATCATCTTGCTGGCCCCTCGGCAGGCGTACCGAAACTCTGCTCCAAGCTATGAAACTAACTACAGCAATGATCGAGACTTTTTTGCTGTCAGTGTCAGCATACGAACATGTCACTCTTATTCTCTGTGGTCTTTGTGTTGCTTGTGAAGCAACGGGGGGTGTTACAAAGTGATCTGTGCTTCAATTTGATTTGACAATTCAGTGCCAAATCTGTACTTCTGTATATCAGGAGCCACAGTTCTGTCTCAAAACAATCCATTGATAGAAACTGAGACTTGAGGGCTTCAGAGGGGCCACAAAACACATTTCAGTTTTCTTCTCCGCTTACTTTGTTGCATTGGTTTGAAATTCCTGTAACTTTATATTTTCTGATCTCTTTTTCTCTCTTGTTCTCTCTCATTCGTGACTGCAGGAGATTAGGTCTGAAAGGTTAGTACAGTCATATGAGCTTCACATTGTGCTTTGTGCTACCAGGCAGTAGCACTTCATACTTGGCTTGTGACTGGGTTGTAAATGGGGATTATTACAATGATGCATACTGTGTACACAATTACATGGTGTCAGTTCACCCTCATTACCTCTACACTGCACATCCACAAATATAAACACAGATGTAAACTATATACAATCAGGCACAATATCAGGAACACTTACCGGAAAACTGTATTAAAGTTTCTCATACAAATCTTTCTGGTGCCCAACTGCATGTCAGCTTGAAAACTTTAATCTATAAAACAAATACTCTCAGACAAAAGTGCTTTCTGTGTTTTATTAGGACATCTAGGAACATATATATTTCTGTATGTGAACTATCAGTAACCAGATAACATGTAACATGTTTCCCAAAGGCACATAAATGGTGGAGTTTCACTTTATTTAATAAACCAAAATGGTCACTGTGACAGTAAAATTGCCTCTGAAGCTGGTCTATGTTTGGGTGGAGCAGCAGCCTGTGCAGTGCTGGGAGGTCATAGGAGTTGCTGTCTGTATTTCACATGTCAATGTTGGAATTTCAGATGTGCTCTTCATAAAAAAAGGGGGGTGGAGGGGAGTAACCAACATTAACCTCTACCTAAGCCTGGTTCACTATCCAAAACATGTCATGTTGCACTCTGATGCATAACAAATGAGTTCTGAAGTCCTTCTACAGGAGGACAACATTTTTAAAACGTCTAAAAGGCACTGGCTTCAGTTCAGATCATTCAGCAAGTCACCCACATTTCCAGATCAGTGTTTTGGATTTTCAGTTCCTCACAGTGCAACTTTTAGTCATTTGGCACATGCTTTACAGGGATGAAAGTAACTATTTACATCTATAAAAGCTGGTGGTGTTTGTGCAGATATCCAGAGGAGACGTTCTGCACTTGACTGACACTGTGGGAAAGATAGTTAGTGAACAGTACAAAATGTGCTTCTTTCATTATAGATTGCAATTACACCTTTTTTTAGTAAAAAAAAAAAAAGGGTGCAGATGGAGCGTCCTGGTAGCTCCCTTGATAGAGCCGGTGTTCCATGTACCAAGGCTGAATACTTGTTGCAGAGACCCGCAGATCTTAACTGTCACTCACAAATAATGCTTGACTGATGATGTTATCTCACTAACAGTTGCAGGCTGGGTCTGCTAAACACTAAAGTGCTCATGGTGGAGTCTCAGGCAGTGACTTCTTCTTGAGGATGAATGGACTGCTTTGAGAATGAACAAGCAGAGAAGTTTGCAGAGAGTGGAGGACTTCACAGTGCTTGAGACTCTCACACTGACATTCAGCTGAGTACAACCACACCCTCCAGATGAACAGTTACTGTGGTGCCTACATACTATAGTGTTGTGTGGAAAAAAGTGTAACCCTTTAATATGTTTGTGCTCTACTATGTGTGTCAGCGGGCGGCACAGTGATGCAGTGGTGAGCACTATTGCCTCACGGGGTTCGATTCCCGGCCCGGGGCCTTTCTGTGTGGAGTTTACATGTTCTCCCTGTGTCTGCGTGGGTTCTCTCCGGGTACTCCAGCTTCCTCCACCATCCAAAAACATGCATGGGGATTAGGTTATTTGGCTAATTTACATTGACTGTAGGAGGGGTGTGAGTGTGAGTGGTTGTCTGTCTCTATGTGTCCTGCGATGAACTGGAGACTTGTCCAGGATGTACCCTGCCTTTCATCCTGAGACTGGGATAGACTCCAGCAACCCTATATGTGCATAAGCGGTAGAAAATGGATGGATGGATGTGTGTAATGATGATGTAGGCTGCAAAGTGACTTCTGTCAAAGTGGAATTTAATGCTGGTTTAGTCAAAACAGGTCATGTTTGTTCCAATACATTGGTAATGCACTGGCAATTTATTTGTTAACCTGCATTTTAACTGACCTACTATTTGCTTTTATCTATTCTAAATACATTTTTACATAAGTACTTACACTTGAGTGAAACATCTTTAAAGTAACAGTACTTTTAAGTGATTAGAATGTCATTCACAATATAGGAGGAAATTCCTTTTTATCTCACTTTGTATGCACCCTCTTTTCTCTGTCTTTCGTCCTCATCTCTCTTTCCCTCTGTGCTATCTGTCTCACTGTCTGTAGTTTCAGGAATTTTTCAAAAGGATGTTCCCCAAATATCTAGGACATCTTTTTGGGTCACCATTAAAATGATCCTCCAAACTTATAAAACATGCAGAGAAGTTACCTTTTTTTTGCATATATGGAGATCCGAGCCTTCCTGTCGACACAAACAACAACAACATCAACCAGAACCAACAACAGAAATAATGTATGCTCTCATTATTATTCCTATTTAGAGTTCTAATTTATTCGGCCTTAGTGGGGAACAGCAGTTTCAAAGGAAAAAACATGAAGAGTGGCTTGTTGATAAGGCACGAAAGTTAAGTCAAATTATTCAGTCTTCCCCTCTGTTTTTCCCCTCTCGTTTTCTCTCACACACGATAACACATACTCTACATGCGCACATCACTCAGCGTCCTCTCTTCAAGCAGTGACAATTTACAATTAATTAGAGAGAATACATATTCCCTTGCTTGTTTATAGCTTTACAAAGGCTCTATGATCTGCAACTCAAAGCCAAGCAGTGACGACAGAAGCTGAAAACCTCCCCCATCAGCTCCATATGCTTGGAACTGCCTTTATCACTGAACAATTGACAGTCGCATATGAACTGCCAAAAAAAACATCCTAGTTGCTCCCCCTCATAAATGTACATCCAACACCAGATTGAAGTGGCTGAATCATCATTCAGTTAGCTTTCATTTCCACTCATGATATTATTGTTTCGATGACATTAAGGTTTCACAGACAGTGGTGTGGTCTGTTACCATGCATCACTGTTATATGTTAGTCGTAGGTGATTGCGTGCGTGTAATATTCTTTGTGAACACTTAATGTGAAGGAGCTAGAGAGGGAGCACATTTGTCCCAGTGTTTTCAGCCACTACTCTCATATGCTCACATTGTCTGCCAATGATGTGATGTGTGATGTTAAAAACAAAAGAAAACAATACCTCCCTGCATATTTCTGTTTCTCTTTGTAAAATGGAACACTTATATAAGGCACCATTGTGGATTACATAAGTGTCTCAAAGTTATCAATATTTCATCCTCTGTGCGTTTGATGTGTTTGGTAATTGGATATTTATGTCGTGGGCTTCCTCTCTCAAAACCCCCGTTGCACTTTGGTATTTGTGTATGTGTGTGTATAATATATATATATAGTTGCAATGTGTGTGTGTGTGTGCATATATTTCTGTTTGTCTCCGTGTTTGTTTCTGTTTGTCATTGTTTCTTCGTCTGTTTTGCTTTTGCAGTTTTCTTGGGAAGAAGATGACAGCCATCTTAAGTGTGGATTCATTCAAAAAGAGAAATGTGTGTGCATTGTGTTGGTATTGGTGTGGTAGTTCCAGCCCTATCTGCCCCCTCACAGAAAGTCAAGACTGCTGTTGTGTGTGTCTTTGTCTATGCAGATGGAGCACTGCTGCTATTATTGAATTTATGTGTGCATATTTTTTTTTCTCCCCACACTGGAATGGTCAAGTAGAGTAGAGAGCTGGGAGGTTTTGTCTGTCTTGTTGTGGTATCTCTGGGGGAGCCAGAGCTGGTGGATCTCCTTTGATGAAGGCAGAGAACAAGGAATGAAGAGAAGAGAAGAAGGAGGAGCACTCATATGGGACTCCTTAGTGGGAACTTGAGTATAATAAATGTTTCACGTTTCTGACAGCTTATGTGACAAAAGAGCTGTCTGTGTCTAGAAAGTATCTGACAAACCATTCAAGAACCGACCTGGGTATCACATGGGTACGATGGGTAGCGTAGCGACTGGCGACCGAGAGTAATAACATCAAGGCAAGACAAGAGAGAGGAAGTAGGAGTGTGCACCTCACTTATGGAAGGAGATGAAGAGATGGAGATGCAGGGGGGAGCATGCAGTGCTATTTCTGGATGTAGTATCCTTCTGTGACCAAACGAGGGAGCTGTTGGGTTTTATTTCAGTGATCCCAGAGGAGTAGAAGGAACAGCCTGCAAACACAAAAAAGAGAGAAAAAAAACATCGAGATGGGAACAGAGAGGGGGAGGGAGGGTGAAACAGTGAGACAGAGAGGAGGAGGGAGCGAAAAGAAGGAGCCTGACTAGTACCTTCACAGTCCATTACATCACTGTTCTGTACGAGAATACTCCTCTCTGGCTTACGTCAGTGGGAAAGACTCCAATCACACTGTTGGTACAGGAGCAACACCTTCATCATGTTATAACACAACAACAAATGCAATCCTAACAGCTCCCAATGTTGCAGAAGATGTGTGACTTTTAGTGAGATTTGGACATTAGATGCTTTGAAGGTTGAAACTGCATGCTGTGGAGATGTTAAAGGAGAAGGCAGAGTGGATTGCACGTTGGTAAACATGAGGGCAAATGCAGCTCCTCATAGCTATTCTGGTGTTCTAGACAGCTTTACTGCTCATCAGACTAACAGCACCTCTGCCCCACTGCTGATGTGCCTGCTTACCTGCCTGCCTCCTCAGCAGTTCAGCAGAAAGTTGTCTCAAAGTACACGAGAGAAAGAGAGAGGAAAAGAGTGTGAGTTGCTGTGCGCGCCAGAATCTGCTGGCATGTACAGGCATTTGTGCATAATTCTGTGCCCAGGTCTGTTGGTACATGTATGCATGTGAATATGGGTTGGGGGGGTTGTTACAGACCTCTGTGTGTGTATGTGTGTTTACTGAATGTGTGGGCTAATGATCTCGAGCCCCTTCCTCTGCCATGTGAAAGCAGCTCAGTGCCTGGCGGTCCCAGATAACCTGTTTGAGTGATTTTGCTGTGGCTGCGGATATTCCGGTCTTATCATCAATCATTAGACCTTCTAGCTAGCAGTTTGAATCAGGTTTACCCTGCTGTGAACACATTTAGTGTAACAGGATCTGTGTGGGTGTGTGTGAACGTGTGTGTGTGTGTGTGTGTGTGTGTGTGTGTGTGTGTGTGTGTGTGTGCATGCGCGTGCGTGTGCGTGTGTTTGTGTGTGCGTGTGTGAGCTCATGTCCTGCTGTGAACGCAGATACAGCAACACTCAGCACTGGACATCACAGCAGGCAGCACCTGAGAGAGATTGAGAGAGGTGTGTGTGTGTGTGTGTGTGTGTGTGTGTGTGTGTGTGTGTGTGTGGTGGGAAAATGCTGCTCTATGAAAAGAAAAGATGGAGATTGGGAAGAAATAAGGCTGGGAGTGAGTGTGCATTCACATCAGTGAGCACCAAACACAGCTGTACAGTATTACCTGAGAGACCTTTTCACAGACACACATGCACACACAATCTCAGACACAAACACACCATGCAGGTGCAGTTGCTGGTGCCTGCTTGTGATGAAACAGCTACTCCCAGGCAGAAATGGGTCAGAGACCTCAAGGCCTCTAGAGTGAGGAAGACTTGCCTCCATGTCCCTCTTATTGTCTGTCATCAGCTTGGACATACTACTATTGCTAATTAATACCCCAGAGGGGTGTACAAGGAATGGTATGAACACAAATACAAAAAAGAAGCACTTTATGTGTTTAATAGAATATCAGAATCAGCTTTATTGGCCAAGTATGTTTGCAGGAATTTGACTCTGGTTTTTAGTTCCACTTTCAGTTCCAAGCATGATTTTCAGGAAGACAGAAATAGATATACAGCTCAAAACAAGGATTAGAAAAAACTAAAGATAGGCAGGTAAACATGCCAGTATATATAGGTGAGAAATAGATGTATATTTATTTACTGGATAAAGCAACCATGACCAACACGCAGTGTCTGTAAATTATAAACAAAAATACAGTATTATTACATATAAAATGTATTGCCAGTAGGTCAGTTTGACAGTAGAATAGGAGGTGGAGGATTGTGGTTCGACACCCAGCAACATGTCAAAGTGTGAACCCTGAATTGCTCCTGGTGGATAACACCTTACAGTACCTAGCTGTGAATGACAGGCAAATTTACTTTGTTTAACTTTGTTTGCATTTAAGCATGCCATCAGACAAGGCACTGCCACCACCAGGTAAACTCTAATTTGCATGCAAGTGTGTGATTGGACAACAATCACACAAACAAACAAACTAACCATATTTTACATGCAAACCTGCAGTTGGACAGACACAGCTATAGTGTCCAGGACTTATAGATTACAATTCATGCCTGACAGCCCACAGCAGGGTTGCATCAACATGCAAACGAAAAGTAATGGATCTCTGAAAAATTCATGTAAATAAAAGCATTCAGGAAAGAGAATAAGATTCACAGTTTTACAGACTAAGCTTATTAGAATTATGATAATACCTTATAGACCTTAATTTTTATTAAGACTTAGGAAACATATATATATATATATATATATATATATATATATATATATATATATATGCACAAGCAAAAGTGACATCAATACGAAGTCAGTTTGACACCACTTCAAACTGGGTAATAAAAACTGTCATTGTAAGAGCTTCTTGCTGGTGTTTTTTTATCACATCAGAGATGAAAGATGGAAACCAATGGAAACCAATGGAAACCATCATTTTTCTTCAACAGTATGTTTTATATTGATTATATTTTAAATCTGAGTAACACCCAAGTCATGACCTGCCCGAAAATGTTACTGAAATTAGTCATCAATATCATGAATTCATGAATTTAATGTAGTGTCTACCCATCAGACATGCACATAAACTGCCTCACTGTCTCACTCTCTCTCCAGCTCTTCTTATCTGTATCTAGAAGTGGGATTAGCGGTTATGGCCGAGGTATGGGAAATGAGGTTCACCTGCAAGTGGGAGCCTAGTGCTCCATCCCTTAGCATTAGAGAGGGAGATTAGCCCCATACATAAACACACTGGGATTACTCACTACCAAGGATTAATGGATGCATGAATACACTCTTGGGTTAGATTCCTACAGCATGTATATTTATGCATTTATATATACTTTACAACCAGGGCTTTCTAGCTCCATGTTCTTGCACTGCAATGCATGCTCCATGCATGAGATTACCTCCGCAGAGAGTTGAGGCACTTTGAGCCTTTCAATCTCAGAAACCGATGGAGGGTAGATTAGTAAGCATTTCTTAATCGACACATGGCAAACTGTTGAGATACGCCTCCTTTATTTCAAATTTGAATCCTGCCATGTTGTTTACTGACAAGTTGTGCCCGTGTCAGTCAGTTGGTGGCTATTTGTTTGTAAGAATCAATATTGGTATTTTTTATTCTGTTTACTTGCAAGTTCTGCCCCGTCAGTGAGTCGGTAGCTATTTGTTTGTCCAAAATCAATATTTTTGTTACATCCTCACCTGCTAAGCAAAGCAGCTGCCATCACAAGGAAAAGACCTTATGTAAGTCGGCATGGAGCCCACCAAATTGAACAGAGGAATATACACAAACTACGTGTTTGTGAGTGTGTTTGTGTAGGTGTGTGCTTGCATGTGTGCATATAGCTAAGGTGTGCTCTAATTTTTGCAGGAGCCAAATTAGGGAAGGGCAGTGCCTCATTTGAAGTACAACTCGGAAATGTAATTGGTCTCCTGACACATGCGGTTGCGAACAGACACGCTCACATGTGCGCTCTCACTTGCTCAGTCTCTGTTTTCCATGTCTTTGAACCCATCAGAATGCATTAACCAGAGAACAAAGACTGTGTACTTTGGATGATGTTGATTAGTCAATTACACAACAGGGAGTATGATAAGAAAGCTCTGGTGGATCTCACGAATATAATGCCTTGTTATGTCCTCCACCAGCTTTTTTTGAAATATATTTTGAGAGGATTCCCCCTTTTGACAGATCATCCACACTACACAACCTTCATTGGAATGGGAAGTACCATGAAAGTTGTCAATTGGCCTTTGTGTACCTCTGAGCAAATGAAGAAATAATGTGTTGTTGGTGCATACCGTCTATAGATTATCAGTACTTATCACTCCCCATATTTAGATATCACGTCATAGGCAATGATGGGTGTCTTCACTGTAATTTATATTAAAATGTATTTTTTATCTTGAAAAGGTTTCACACAATTACACGGCGGCATAAATGATATATAACTGACAATGGAAGAAGAAAGGGAATGGTTTCTCCTTCCAAGTTGTGGTTCAGACACAGCAACCTAACACAATTTTACAATAAAATACAATATGAGCTCATATTTCCCTTAAATCTGCTTTTGGTCCCTGGATACATATGTCTTGACTAACTGTCAAATATTAGGTCAGGCATTTCAGAGGAGCCTTCTCCTTGTTCGTTATTCTCTAGCTTACTGAGGGAGACATGAAGGAGCGTCTTCTCCCGGCTTCAGGTTTCAAAGCCGCGTTACAGCTACGCACTGGAAACAAAGCATATGTTTTCATCTCTACTTTTAAGAGAACCTATTTATATCCCGTCACCAGCAGAAGAGAGATGACAGCTTCTTCTCTTCTTCTGTGCTCTCTCTCTCTGAAATTTCTCTGATAAAAAGAAATGAGCAAACAGTCATTTCTCTCCTCCCTACAGCATTCACTGTTGCACAGCATTGGCACCAATGCATTCAGACATTGCATGTGTGCTGTGTCTGTGTCCCTGATGCCTACCTATGCCTACATATAAAAAGTACCGAACCTGTTAGCTGTCATCTCCATATGACAACTGTAGCAATTCAAGGGCGCTCGCAACTTTTTGAAGTACACAAACACACAAAATATTTGACATCACATTTTGGAAAAAAAATAACATTTAAATAATATCTTCTGAACAAAATGAGTGCTTTCCAAGATGTGTGGTGTGAAGATCAAAGTGGTAATTTTGTCGTTGTGCTCGGAAGGGTGGGAAAGAAAAGCACAGAGGCACAAAAGAACAAACAGAGAAGTGAGCAAAAGTAGAGAAACATACTGTCTGACAGGTGGCAGACTTTCTCTGTGATGTTCCACGCTGGAACTGATAACAAAACATGTGGCAAATTATGTAAAATAGAAGAAAACTATCTGACATTGTTCTGTTCTCAACTCAACTCTCAATGTGATGTGCTGTAATGTGTTCATAAGGAAGTGAATTCATGCTGTTGGTGGAAGGTTTCAAGGTATAAGTATTAGGGATGCACCGTTATGAAAATTTGGGCCAACACCAATAACCAATATTCATTTTGCTGTGATTGCCATTTACGATATTTACAGATATCGGTGTCATTGTGCATAAAAATACACTGTATGTAAACACTGTGAATTTGAAAAAAAGTCTTCATTAGTTCCAAAACTTATGTTGCTTCCCAAAAAATGTCCTGCAGTTCTTTAAGTTGATTGAGGACTAGTTGAATGTGCTGAATCCAAACATCACGTCGGTTTTGCTCAATCAGGTCAAATTTTTAGCTATGGTAACATGTTGTTTTTAACATTTTTGTTTACATGTACAGGTGATTTCACTTCATATGATAATCAAATTTTATAGAGTTTACATGTGCCATTTTTTGACTAATTGGTATTTTTATTTCACAAGTGAATGAAATGGCTTCGACCAGAAATAAGCCTGATGTATTCTGCTGCATCTGTGGCAAATACACTGTAGTTCATAACAGGAATCTAGTCACAAGTTTGACTGCTTTCAGAAACCTCAGCTACAACTCAAGCAACAAATTGCATTACTTATTCTCCCATATGGATTGTTTTCCTGAGAATCTGGGATCAATGAGCAATGAGCAGGGGGAGAGAATCCATCAGGACACGAAAGAGATGGAGCCCAGGTACCAGGGTCATGATGATTGATTACTGGTGAAGAGAGACGTCCCTGTTGCTGAACATTCTACGGTTTTGGAAAAAGTTTCCTGCCCTAAGTGTTGAACCACGATTACATAACATGCAATTTACATGTACTTATCTTGCCCAATGTCAGCTATGTAATTTACATAAATCTATTTTGTATCATTGAATTAATAACTTCTGTTACATTTTTTTCTCTTAAATTGTTTCGGACAAAAATAGTAACATTAATCAACCCATAATGTCACAAAAATGCTGAAGATCAACTCAGCACAAAAAACCTGACCTAACAGAGAGAGACAGGTGTCATTTTGGGATTCAGTGGTGCAAAATCAAGATAGTTTTAACACAATGTAATCATCTATCCAGTGAGCAGTCAGGCTTTACATACTCATTTGACAATTATTGGAAGCCCAACTATTGATCACACAACTAATGTCATTCACTTTGCTGTCCAACAGTCTGTGGAACGATGTGGCTGCCACGTCGTGCAAAGCAGGAAGGGATATGTCAGAAGCAATCATCTCCAATACCATCTTAGTGACTTCGCCTTTGCACTGTCCTTGGCAAATTTCTGGCACTGTCATTTACATCCACAGGTTTGTTATATTATGTGTCTGACTATGGAAAGAGTCTCGCTCAAGTAAAAGTCTTGTTCTGAAATCTTGCAAAGTGAATCAGCCAGAACCCAGCAGACCCCAGTCAGCTCAGGGAGCTTGTACTATCCCATAGCGACAGACTCACACAGCAGAAGAAGCAGGCTGTGGCATTAGGCAGAGACATTGTTAATCTGTCCACACATCAAGAAGAGTCAAGAAGTCCACCTCCATGATCAGCAGTCAGCTACTCCTCTAGGCCAGGTAGCGTGGAATCAGAGCCAGCCCACCGCCACTCAGTCCATGCTAGTGCATATGTCACCCAGCCTGGCTTCCACTGAAAAGTATGCCAATGAATCAGAGCAGTTCATTGCAGAGCTCAGGCGGGTGTTCGACCGCACCAGACCCGGTTGTGACCTCAACACCATGATAGAAGCTGCTATCCGCACCGATAACTGGATTCGGGACAGCTGCTGCAGGAGACAAAGAGAAGCAGGATGATCAGGCCAGCAAGGTGCGGGAGTAAGGGCATGCAGCAGACAGTGGCCGTCCGGCTCCATGTGAGGAGTCCATGCAGGTGGCCCAGGCCAGACCCGAGGAGTGACAGAGGCACCTGCAGCAGGGTCTGTGTTTTTACTGCAAGGAGTCTGGTCACCGACTCAGTTCCTGTTCAACAAAGGGATCAGGCTTACCAACAGCGCGGAGGGGACTGGTGAGTCTATTTGCCGCTACACAGTGCCCTGATTCAGGTAACGTGCTCAGTTAGAGACCATGTCTAAACCATGAGTGTACTCATAGACTCAGGGGCAAACCGAAGTCTGATGAACTGGGGGGTGGTTCAGGATCTGGGACTGAGCACAGAGACTTTGCAGCAACATCTTGAGGCCAAGGTCCTTAATGGCAGGAAACTGTTTAAAACCACTCATTTCAACTTGTGTCCCTCACTATAGACACTCACAGGGAGACCATGCGCTTTCATGTTTTTGATTCAGCACTTCATGCCATTGTTTTAGGATATCCATGGTTATTTGAGCACAACCCAGACACTGACTGGGAGTCAGGGGCATTGAGGGAGTGGTCAGGTCAGTGCTACAAATGTTGTATAGGGAAGGACACACAGGTGGCTGGTCTAGGGGCAGAGACTAACCAAGGGAATTCCTCTCCTACTAGTTTGCCCCCTAATGATTGTGTCAACTTATCCGCCGTTCCTTCCTGTTATCATGATCTGGGTCAGGCCTTTGGCAAGGCAAAAGCCACTTCTCTGTCTCCCCACAGACCATACAACTGTCCCATTGAAATGCAGGTGGGGGCGGTCTTGCCGAAGGCACAGCTGTACTTCATCTCAGGACCTGAGAGAGAAGCCATGGACTCCTACATCCAGTCATCCCTGCAAGCGGCTTCCTCTTTGTGGAGAAGAAGGATGGATCTCTCAGGCCCTGCAATGACTACGCCCCTCTCAATGACATCACGATTAAAAACAGATACCTCCTCCCTTACATGTCATCTGCGTTTGAGCAGCTAGAAAACACTAAGGTGTTTACCAAGCTTTCACCTTGTTCGCATTAGGGAGGGAGATGAATGAAAAACAGGGTTTAACATGCCCTCTGGACATTATGAGTATCTAGTCATGTCTTTTGGTCTATGCAACGCCCCCAGGGTGTTCCAAAATCTTTAAATGACATTTTGAGAGAGTTCTTCGATTGCTTTCTATTTGTTACATTGATTACATTCTTATTTTGTCCCCTGACTCATGTGCATCATGTTTGCCAGGTTTTGTCTAGGCTGCGAGAAAATCAGCTTTACATCAAGACAGAAAAGTGTGAATTCCATGCCGAATCAGTATCTTTTCTGGGCTTCATCATAGCCCCTGGGTTGAAACAAATGGATCCGCCTAAAATAAAGGCTGTGGCAGAGTGGCCTGTTCCAAATAACCGGAAAAAGCTTCAACAATCCCTAGGATTTGCTAACTTTTACCGGCGGTTTATTCAGAACTATAGTGTCATCGCCAATCCTCTGCATACATTAACCTGTCCCCAGTCCTCTTTCCAGTGGAGCCCAGCAGCTGACACTGCCTCCAAGCAGCTCAAGTCAAGGTTTACTACTGCACCCATCCTCATCGTTCCAGACATGACTAAGGAGTCTGACATCAAGGAGTATGTGGAGGCTTGTCTGGTTCGTGTTAGGAACAAATCTTCAGCGCAGGCACAGGCAGGTCTCCTCCAGCCACTCCCCATCCCCAGCCAGCCGTGGATGGAGATTGCCCTGGACTTTATCACAGGACTCCCCACGTCAGAGGGAAACACCACCCTCTTCAAGGTGGTGGACAGGTTTTCCAAAATGACTCATTTCATTTCACCAGTTCATTGCAGGGCACATAGAGACAGACAACCACTCACACTCACATTCACACTTATGGGCAATTTAACTTAGCCAATTAACCTAATCCCCATGCATGTGTCTGGATGGTGAGAACCCATGCAGACACGGGGAGAACATGCAAACGCCACACAGAAAGGCCCCAGGCCAGAAATCAAACTTAGTTGAAACTCCCCTACAGTTTCAAGCAAGGTGCATTTAACACTGAAAAGAAACATTGTTTCACATGGAAAAATACATTTGACTTAGTATCACCCAGTGATTTCAAAATGACAAGATCAGGAAATGCTGGGCGGGGCCCTGTAACACAGCTGTCCTGCACAGAGGAGCACAAGAAAGGTGAGTATGACTAAAGGAACTCACAATTTTAATATTAAAACCTGCAACTTAGTAACGATCACTCAAACTACCTTAAGACTATTTGTGGCATTTAGTCACTGTACTTTGACGTTGAACGTAACATAATCCAAACCCAAACAAAATCAGGATAATAAGTGGGGGCAGTGTTACATACATAATGGTAAGTCACAGCAAAACAAACCAATGTTTGAGTGAATAGGACAAGTGGTGAGGGAAAGGAGCCAAATGTTTGACTTCCTTCTGGAGTATCAAACAAACAAAAATGAGCTAACTAGCCTCAGGGGTGATTTAGATTGGTCTAAGTACCAATGGCTCAACTGTCAACTGAAGGACTGATTAAGAATAAGAATCACAGTATAACTGCAATGTTTAATGAACAGCATCCTATTCTATATCACAAATATGAATAATAACCATATTAACTTAAATTGCCAAAATCAAAATATATCCAAAGTTTGTTTTGTTGTTTATAGCTATCATTAAATGTATAAGATTATGCAATTCCCAATAGGGGTGTGACAAGATTAAATAGTGACGATATTTCTCATTTGGTGAAAAGATGTCTCACGAGCACAGGGCAGAAAGAAACCTATCTGTCTAACCTAGCTATCCAAGCTTCTATTTGTGACCTGTGTAAAAGAAACTGACAAGAAGAAGGAGAAGGAAAGTGGCAACTGCAGCACTTCGGCTGGTTTCACACCAAATGGACAAGGCGCAGGTGCGCCAAGAGAAACCTATTCAATGTGCATGTGGTTGTGCCATGCAGATGCACAGCAGTCAGCGCCGAGGTGCAGCACAGGGGTGGTGTTTGCGCATACTTGCACACTGCAGGAGAGATGCCAAGAGCTGCACAGAAAGGAGGAAAACATATGTGTGTAAAGGATGGAGGAAAGGCTGATTCTTGACATATAACAATTTGATGAGCTGTGGGACACGAGACTGTAGCTCCTGGACAAACCAAAACTCTCCCACATCCTGCCTCCCCTCAAATGGCATGTACAGTACTCAAACTCTTCTTCTTGTGGATCTCCTTCTCCTCTTCCTCCTCATCATCAGCATAAATGAAGCCAGGGCTTTCTGCTTGATCTGTAGCCTAGCAACATGGGTGCAGTGGTCCTACTCTGCTCTCGTTCGCGCCCTACCCCGTGCAATGTGCTGCACTTTCCACATTCAGTGTGAAACCAGCTTTAGAAAGATAGTGGCAGATTTGAACTTCCTGGATCAATATTTCAAATACAATATGCTCTAAAGATGCAAACAATGCATTTCTGCACTGTTGGTGAGGAACACGATGCACTACAATCATATTTTTACCGAAACAATGTGTCCCCGGTGCCCCACGGAAGACATTGTTCCAAACGAGCACCGGCCTTTGAGGAGACAGAGCAGGGACCGTCTACAAAGTGCTAGACCAGAACGAAAAACAAAAAGCATTCCCAATATGCTGTAGCATCACCATATTCACCTCAGACACATCTGTCACACACACCCCTACTTAGCAAGTGTCCAAATGTCTCATTCATATGTTGTTGTTGTTGTTGTTCAGTTTAGTTTATTAGAATGATTAGCTAATATATTGCAGCAGATATTCTTCCTGATTATCACATAACAGACTTCACACAGTGACAGTGAAACAACAACAATTTACGTAGAATAGAAACAACTTTATTGTCCCACAAATTGTCTTTGGTGTCACCTGGGTAAATTTACACATCTCTCAGTTGTAAAACAGTAATTGCTTTAATATCTATGGTGTACAGCCTATAGCCACAATTTGAAACAGCATAGGGCTCTTAAATCGACAACAAAATATCCTCTCTTGATTCTCAGAGATTCTGCATTCGTGTTTATTTCTATGACATAGATTTGTTGTTCGTATTAAAGCATTATCAGGGGAAAAGTAGGGTGGATCACCAGGACACATCACTAATGAGTTTACTGCATCCTTTCAGATTGGGCCAATGGGCTGCTGTTCAAAGCTGGGTGCCGGGTTAAGTGTCTTGCTCAAGGAGATGTAGACAGTAGGAGTGAACCATCAACTTTGGGGATCAATGATGACCACTCTACCCACTGAGCTACAGCTGCTCACGCAAACTTCCATCATGACATCAGTCACTCAAAGGTAACAAGAAATATATGTCATATTCTTGATATTATTATTTAAATTTACAGAAACTCATTATGGATTGCTTTGTCACCAATATCAACAACATTAATAATGACTGATCAAAGTTAAGCAGGACACCGACTGTAACTGTATATAAGGATTTTCCGACCATTGAGTGATACACATCCTCATCTAATGGGATTCATCTAATTACGCTGTTTTCTGGTTGTTGGCTTGCCTCTGGGGTCGCTGACTGTTGAGTTCCCTCGCTCTATCTCGCCTCCAGGAGCACTGTAAATGTGAAGATCACAGAACCTGAGGAACATTTTAATGGCTGCTGAAATGAACATCTCTCCAGGCAACAGCCCAACTTTTTCCCACTCAGAAACTTTTCTGGAGTATTACATGCAGCCCACCAAGTAGTTCTTTTCTGTTTGCCTACTCTCTTATCTTCACACAAGGTCCTCCCACCAGTGCCTACACCTTGTGGTTGATAGTAAGACCAGCAGAGACAGGAGTTATTCTCATTCGAACTGCTTCAGAGATCATCTATGGCTTTTTTTATTACCCTCAATGTTTTTGTGTTTTATATTATGTATGAAACCTTCAGCACATGGGCTGTTCTCCACAATATTCATTAGCGTCAGATATTCAGGTGTTTTTCTATTTAGAGTTACACCTGCTGTCTCCTGTAAATTAAATAGTTACATAATATCTCATCACTAAAGTGGACTTTAACCTAGACCTAAACCTTGTTTTCAAAACCACCTATTATATATTCCAGACGAAGAATTATACAATACAGCCCTCTATTAGTCTGTCTCAAGCGAGCTACGCCTGCAGGAAAATTCCTTTTGATTTTACAATGGACATTTGTATTGTGATATTTAATTCTACCAACCTATTTAATGAGGACCATAATCGCAAAATGTTAAATTATTTCTTCTGAAAAAAAAAACAACAGATTATTTTCACTTTGGGAAATTATGAGGACCTGAGGACAGTGTGTCCCTCACCACCCTGAATGTGTGACATACTACAGTACAGTAAGGCCCATAACAATTCATTTCATCCATCAATTCTAATATATATTTCAACTGGCTGCAACTGGATGTTTTTGACCGGGGTACCCCAAGGATGCAGATTTTTTTTAATTATTTTTATTTTTTATAAAAGCACTAATTAAAACAGAAACAGCAAACAATGACATGCAGACAATTGGACCAAATTGATTGACAGTAGACCTCTGTGTTCTGCAGGGATCCCAGTCAGTAGAATGAGGGTTAAACAAACCATCCATTAACCAGGAAATAAAAGGCTCTTGTCAATGACATTTGTCCCTTGAGAGAACTCCCCTGCTCATAGTGGTTCTGTGAGAGTGATTGCACGGCTGGCAAAGTAGCTCTCTGACAGACCCTGGCTTGCTGTCATGGCAGTTCATGGATCTTCTGAACAAAGCAAAGCATTCATCAATGTTCGTAAAACTACCAATATTCAAAATCTGCAGTGAATTCAGCGATGAAATAGCACCAGTAAATACCTGTCCACTGTCCCCTAAAAGTATCTACATTTTAAACTATTATTCATGCCGTGAAACTGTAATTTTTTACTTATTTTAAACCATTAGTTAAACAATTTCCAATTTATTTTCATAAAGTAGCAATAGCCAGCTAACATGGCATTAGACTGTTTTACAATGAACTGTTTACAGCATATATCTGCATTTATATCTGAATCATGCAAACTCCAATCATTCCAACACCAAACTTTCACTAACGGATAGCTGACTTCAATAAGTTCATAAATCAGAAACCATGGCAACAACAAGGGTGGATTACTTTTTGGTGTTCTCTGGAAACATTTTCCGTTCTCATTTCTGTAATGTGAGTTTCTTGCAGCACATACTGATTGAGTATTTAGTTATTTAAACTCTGTTTGCAATAAGTTTAGCTCTCAGGGCCACACCTGTGCTGTTCCTGCTAAGACAGAATGTCTGCTGTGAATCAAGTCCAGTACAAAATGTAACATCTTCTGTAATGATGGCCGATTGCAAAGTTGTTTGGAACTAGTCATAATTGGTGGTAGCCTAACAATGTTCCCTTGCATTAGGTTAGAACTTTCATTATACTGTATCATATCAAAAATGTTTACTAATGAGAGAAGCATAAAATGTATTTCATCTTCTTGCAGTCTTCTCACAACCAATGACATTTAGTAAAATAACACTTCAGACAATTTAATATCAAATTGAGCACAGTTGAATGAAGGGTAGCTCATCATAACCACAGATTAGGCTACTGTGGCATCTGAAGAAATCAATAATGCAGGTGGAAACAGCCCTGAAATGATAATAATAATTGAGACTTGCTGCCCACCAGACAAGATTTCTCATTCTTCCGACTCAACATGTGTGTGTTAACTTGTTTCCCCATCTCAGCAATTAAAATCAACATAAAATAGTGATTGTTGACAACTGCACAAAAATATGCTGTTTTCGAGAGTGAGTAATACAACTTGATGCTGATGTGATTGTACTTAACGAACAGAGGAAGTAGGATACTGTTAAGCTGGGCAGACAATGTTATCAATGGTTGTGCTCCATGGTTGAGTTCGATAGTTCACAGCTCATGATAATTTCAAGAGAATCTAGTTGTAGTTTTGTAATTAGTGACTCTGTAAGCTCCCCAGTCTTTGCTGAGTTTTGTCTGTGACTAGCCTGTGACTAAAAACTCTTCTCAAAGTCTTAAGATGTGAGAGGGTGTCAGATGACAGTCTTTTGAAAGTTTTATCAAAGTCCTCTAGTGTATGGGAGGTGTTAAAGTCAACCCTACAGGTGACGAACTCTCATATGAATCTCTATTGCAACCATCATAGAGGTTCTTCTAAGCTTGTAACCAAAAAACAACCCATTATTTTGTTGTTCAGGGCTGTATTTTGACTATCTATCTATCTATATATATATATATATATATATATATATATATATATGAGTATCATTGGTAAGTGTGTAGCACATGAAAATCAGGTCAGAGCCACTGAAATTGAGCTCACATTGGTATATGGGGGCCACACGCATAACTGACCCTCTCTGTGACATTCATGACATGTGACCACTTTTTGGTTATGCCAACAAGAGCAACACTCAAGCCAGAAACTTTGTACCAAATTTTGTTGAATTTGATTAATTTGAATGCTGCAATAAAATGTCAAAATCATGACAATAAATTGAATGGACCCATCATTTCCCTGAGAGTAAATGGAGTAAGATGCTGCAATCTCTGGACTTTATATTCCATAAAAAAACAATATATAGAAACAATACTTTTATATTTTTTTTCCCTTGGAAACTGTTCCTGATATGTTTACTGTTAAATGTTTACTTTATTGTTCCAAGAGCTTAGACACATTTCTACTGTGGCAGAGAGAAGAGAAGAACAATTAAAAAACTGTTTCATCAATTTCATTATTAAAAGAAGCATTGTTACACTGATTAATTGCATGCTTTAAATTGTGATCACTCATTCTGGTGACATTGTTCTCAAGAGACTTAGACCTTGCATTTGTTATTTCTGCATGTTTTTCCACTTTCTCCCCCTACCTCAAACAGGCTACAAAACTTCTATCGCTGTGATCAGGGAGCCCTAATAAGAGAAAATTATCACATTTTCTTTCAGTCTGAAAGATTTTGTCCATCTATTAAGACAAGCAAGTGAGTGGTTGATAAATGTTGGTGAGGGCTGTGCTGCTCATCTTAAGTTTTGTTCCCCAAGGTCTATCATGTGTGCTTGCATGAACTTTTTTCAGTATGCAAATACAAAAATATGGTGCTATGGAGGTTCTGTTGTGGAAGGTTGTGGTTTGTTTAGTTCAACATTTAAATAAAGAGTGATGGGTCATTGTTTGTGCAAATCCTTTTTGGACTATTTACACTTAGGTTTTCATGGTGATATGACTCATAAACAAAGGTGTGTCTATGTTTGCTGGATATTTTCAATCTTCGCAGGTGTGCAAACTCAAATCCACTCTTTGTTAAAATGACCTAAAATCATTTTTAAACAATAAACTTTAGTTCACTTTCAATGCTTTGTTTGAAATGCAACGCCATCTTATAATGTTTCTGTAAATCCAGGATTACAGTCAGTGACATGTGAACAACATTTTTGGTAAAACTCATTATTCCTGATTGTCAAAGAGTCACAGACTCTGCCATGGTAGTTATATTTTGACAATAGGCTAAGCATTCATATGAAGTCAATTTTATTTGTATAATATAATTTATTTGTATATAATCACAAATTACAAATCTGCCTCAGAGGGCTTTACGATCTTTAACTCATAGACACAACTGCAAACCTGATTGTTCAATTATGAGTGCACATATGGTTCTGCATGTGAGTGTGGTTCTTTGTTCATGTTATACAATTGATTTTTGGTTTAGAATTATTTATATTCTGCCTATACTGTTGAGAGTGAAGGGAAAAAGAGGATGATGGGAAGAAAATAGCATATAACTGTTGTTGTCTTTCTGGCTACTCTCTTGCGGGGTCGCTACGGCAGATGATCTGCTTGTAGACTTAGAGTTAGTTTTCACAATATGCCCGTCCTGACGCAACCCAACCCATGCAACGCAAATCATCCGGCTGGGTCAGAAAATAGCACATAACTAACATGCTTAAATATTGGTTAGTCTGGTAAGTAATTTATAGAGTAAGAAGTTTATTATACTAAGCTTTAGCAACACAATTTCTCTTCAAAATGCCAAGTTTGAGCTATGCTGTAATGGTCATAAGACTTACCACTTGCCTTACTGTGCAACCTTAAATGTGTGCTTTTAATTTAAATGATTTTGTTATAAGTAACAACACGTCATATATGTAATGCCATTTTAAGAATGGTGTATAACAATTTAAATAACTACCTCTATCAAATCTATGACACTGTTTTTCATTTCTGTGACCTTTGAATGTGATATTTTACAGCTCTTTGAAACACAACCCATTACTTTACATAAAGGACTCGCCTCTCTACAGCACCATGGTATGCTCAGCTCACAGCCAGTGACCGTGCTGACAAAGAGAATGCTGTCTTAGAGTATATTGTCTTAGGCGATGGTCCATGCTCTTAAGGATTTGCATATCATTAGCTGTGTGTATCTTGGATTTCGGAACTCATAGAAAAAAAGATATCAGCCTGTCAGGGAACATTTGAGAAAAGAAAACAGAAGCACAAATAATCAAGTGGAGTGAGATCACGCCTTCAAATAACAGGTTTGGTAATGTAATTGTTATTTTCATTCTACTTTGATTAACATCTATAGTTGTTGCTAATTATCAATATATGAGAGTGGTGTTCAGCTAGAGGGTTTGTTTCACCTCAGTATTTAGCATTTTCTCTGATTTTACAGTGATTACAAGATGAAATCTATGTTACATATTAAAAATAAAACCACTGTCATTACTTGGACAGGGACCTCCTTATTTATACTGCATTTGAAATCACAGAGCAGTTTGCACTCTTACTGAATGTTTTCATTTATCTTAATATGCATACATGTGCCTGTAAACCTACCTCTGCATGCAATGTTTTCCCCTTGTATAGTTTCAGATAGATGTCTACAACTACAAATAACTCATGTGAAAAAAAAAAAAATTCATAACTCTACAAAGAAATTATGTCCTGTTTCTTTTCATCCTCTAGGATGAATAACGCAACTCTTGAAAACTCCTCGTTGCTGCTCTTCTGTGACAACTTCTTAAACACTGATGTAACACTGATATCCAATCTAGCCAGCCTGATCCTCCAACTCCCAGTTAATATCTACATCCTGCAGCTGATAATATCAAGACACTTGATCACATCAGAGTTCTATACTCTCAACGAGGCCATTTTTGAAATCATCATCACCCTCTACAACTTTATGAGTGTGGTTACATATGTTTTTCCACACTCAAATCTGACTATGTTCAGAAGGTTTTTCCTGGGATTCATAGTCACAGGTCGCCCATGTCTTCTGGCATTGATTTGTGTAGAGCGCTATCTAGCTGTAGCTAAGCCTGTGGTTTTCTTGAGGTTAAAGCTGCTAAAGTACAAAATTGCCATGTCTGGGATCATCTGGTTGTGCACACTGGTTTCTTGCTCCACCACCATCTTCTTGACTTCTTCAGTATTTAACAGTCTTGCTGCAGTGCAGGTCACGGCGTGTTGTGTGGTGAAGGTTTACTGCTGTATTGCTACTCTTCTCATCCTAAAAAGGCCTGGTCCAGGAGAAGGGGTCAGGCAGAAAGAAGGGATGAGCAATCCCAAACTGAAGGCTTTTAAGATAGTGATGGTAATCACCATATCAGTTATCTTTATGTATTTCCCCATGGTGTTTGTTATGAATTTAAATTATTACTTCGCATTGCATCAGTTCATGAATATCCTAAATGGGTGCTACATCTGCACTGCCATTTCAGGACTTGTCCAGGCTATGCTGTTTCTCCAAAGGTCTGGTAAACTTCCTTTTATCAAGAGGCCATAACATGTTTTAGAGTAATAACTCCATGCCCTGTGATCCAACCTCAATTATTTCATTTTCAAGACCACATGCATGAATGCTAAACAACACTACTCTTTGTGAATTGCCTCTAATTTCAATCTTATCATCATGAGTAACCTTCCTTTTATGTTTCTTTAACACAGCAAGATTGACATATCTCAACCTGAACATTTATGCAAAGGTTTTCTGTGACAAACAGTCAAATCCTAACTTTATTCATGGGCTTTTGTGTATTTGCATGTCATTTGCAAAAAGGGTTTACATTAGCACTCCAGTTTCAAACAGCTGAGAAGCCCTCTAAACCAGTGAGTGTCTTTTCAGAACATATTAGGGTTGTGCTGGTACCAAAGTAATATGCTCCAAAAGTAAGATTCAAGTCAAGGAAGTTCATCTTGGTTTGTCCATTTTCTGGAACCAAGTTACAATCAAGAAGCTTTTGTTTAACCTGGTAAGTATTTTTTACTGTATGTGTTAATGGTTTTATCCCCCTATTTCATTGTAATTTAGTCAGTCTTGCTGTTACTTCTTATTTATGGTACCATTTCTAACAGCTACATAAATTGCAAGCATGAACCAGCAACAAGTCATCTGCATTTACATGGTTGGTTTCACCAACACATTGTTTTCAATGTTAGCACATTGTTTTATTCGTCACCAGGAGAATTGATTTTTCAAAAGTCTTACTCCTTTCCAGCCAAATTTAGAAGATATTCTGAAGATATGCTCTGTCTTTTTCAAGGGCAGCTAGATTGGAAGATGGACGGAAATCACAGCCTTCTGGATGTTATATCTCATCTGATCCACTGTACAGATGTCCAGCTTCCACTCATAATCAATATCGTTCTTGGTCTCCCTGCCAACATGTGTGCCATATGGCTAATTTTGGCAGGGCCAGGAGATAAAGCTGCAGAAATTGTTTTTCTTAACAATGCCTTGTGTGAAGTTACCACCTGTATGGCAAATGGGATAATGTTAATTGCACTAAATTATATAGGGTCCCATGATGGGACTTGTACCTTCCTCTTGTATAGTGTCAAATTTTCGCGGGGATTCTCACTTTCAGGGCGCCCAGTGTTCATGACTTATGTCTGTTTGGAGCGATATATCGCAGTTGTACGTCCTGTGACGTTCCTGAAGTTCAAGCCCTTGAGATACAAACTAGTGGGAACTATAATTTCTTGGATGACAGCACTGGTGTGTTCCACAATACTTGTATGGGTACCACATCCAGGCAGTTATTATGTGACTTTTGGCATAGTCATCACCTCATTTCTGGTAACCCTCCTTTGTTATGCTGAAACACTTTGTGTACTTGTAAGACCTGGACCAGGAGAAGGGGGCCAGGGTAATGGAATGGACAGTGCAAAGTTGAAGGCTTTCAGAATTATTTTAATTTTCTTTTTCACGACAACTCTCAGCTATCTACCCTATATCATGGGAGTGATTTTGTCTGGTTCTATATCAAAAGTGTACATTTCTAAACTATTTTGCATTGCCACCTATGGCATTGGGATTACTGGAATCATTCCAGCCCTCCACTACATTCACAGAGCTGGAAAACTACAACATTGCATTAAATATACAGCATAAGTACCAGTAAGATGGCACTGAAAGCTTAAAATATAAAAGGAATAACTTTGGTCATCACAATATTTGACAGGTATAGTCACATGAAGTATAATGTGTCAAAGGAATAGTTCAGTAGTGTTGGAAATATGCTTATTTGCTTTCTTTCCTTGAATGAAATGAGAATCAATAACATCTGTGTCAAGTGCCAAGAGGCAATTAGTCCATCTTGGCTTAAAGGTTACAAGTTACAAGCAAGCAGAAACAGTTAGTCTGGCTCTCACAGAAGTTCAGAATTCCTACCAGCCCATCTAAAGCTCAGAAATTAATTTAATTAATTCTTGATTAATTTACACAGAAAGTGAAATTTTAAAATAACAGCAAACAAAGTTCAACCTTCACATCACTCTAAAATAGGAAATTAACGTGTTTACATCCCAAAAGTTGAACAAGTTAAGATTTGTCTGTTTTTTACACTCAACAAATGTTAAAATGGACATATGCATTTTAAAATAAAACAATACAAATATACACCAGCACCTTGACAGAAGTGTCAAATGTGTATTAGCCTGATCTGTCTGGTGACATGTGTGTTACTTTTTAGTTTAGTCAAGTTGTAATTTAATAGATAAAGAGTGTTTATGTTATGTTTCTGTGTTTATGTTCAATACTGTTTATTCATGGACCGTGTACTCGAAATACTCCTGTACGTCTACAGTACCTCTGTTGCTTTTTATAAACTTGTATATTAGAAAAGAACACGAAGACGATTCTTCTGCTAATATTTTGTTCATTGTTGTGTTGTACGGTTTGCAGACTTGTTTGCCTTTTTTCACTCAATAAAAGAGTGATGACATCTGTGTGTTTTAGCTTGAATCATGTTTCTGTTTGAGGAATGACCTCACAATTGGTCATTTGAATATGTGACTCAATATGCAAACAAGAGACCCCCCAAATTCAAAACTCCTTAAAAACCAAAATTCCATTGCGACCGCAGCCACTTGACTAATATCAAAAATCTGAAACATTATATTAATTAAGGTTTCCTTTGGTGCACTGTAAAACTGTGAAAGCATGAGTTATCATTCATTCCATTCATTTATTTTTCTGGTCATAAATGTGTGTGATTGTTGTGTATGTCATTTATCTTTTTGTATGATTTAGAAAATATGTTACACTAGATTTCTAGTATGAAAAATATCATTAGGTTTTAAAGGGGACATAATATAGCATTTTCAGATTCATTCTTGGTATTCTACAATAAAATGTTTACCTCATTTTATGATCACATAAAAGATATTTACACGGATCAAGTATAACATTACGACAACCTAATATTGTGTTAGTTCATCTTTTGTTGCTAAAACAATCCTGACCCATTGGGGCATGGACTCCACTAGACCCCTGAAGGTGTTCTGTGGTATCTGACACCAAGATGTTAGCAGTAGATCCTGCAAGTTGCAAAGTGGGGCCTCCTTTGATCAGACTTGTTTGTCCAGCACATCCCACAGATGCTTAATTGAATTGAGATCTGAGGAATGTGGAGGCCAAGTCAACACCTTGTTTCCATGAAAGGGGAACCAAGTTTTCCCAGCAGATTATTGCTCAAAGCATCATATCGCCTCCGCTGACTTGCCTTCTTCCCATGGTGCCACGTGTTGCCCAGGTAAATGAGGTACACGCACCCAGCCATCCACAGATAAATCATCATAAAAGAAAATATGACTCATCAGATATGACCACGTTCTTCCATGTTCACATGCCCATTGTTGCCGCTTTCGGTAATGGCCCCATATGCAGCAAACTGTGATGCTCTGTGTATTCTGACACCTTTCTATCAACATTAACTTCTTTGGCAATTGGCCACAGTAGCTCATTTGTTGATCACTAGGACCAGCCCTTGCTCCTCTTGGCAACCCATGACCCTTGCTCCGGTTCACCGCTGGTCCTTCCTTGGACCACTTTTGATAGATACTGACCACTGCAGACCAGGAACACCCCACCAGAGCTGCAGTTCTGGAGATGCTCTGATCCAGTCATTGTCACACTTTCAAACACAATTTTCATGCTTCTAACGCATCAATTTTGATGACAAAATGTTCATTTGTTGCCTTATATATCCCAGGTGCCATGATGAAGAAATAATCAGTATTATTCACTTCACCTGTCAGTGGTCATAATGTTATACTTGCTCAGGGTATAATACAGCTGTATTAATTAAAGCAGCCCACAAAAACCTAACTGGGTTGTCTTATTCTACAGTGTATGTGTTGATAATCACTCCAGATACCCAAATGTCTGTACACAGGCACTGGAAAGGTAAGTTTTTCATGATATGTCTCCTTTAAAACCACGTCTGTTAACATTGAGTCCTTGCCTTTTCTTTCCCTTTAGTTTCTGTGTCGACTAAGACTAAGAGAGACTGTTCAGACCTAATGCACCCCTCCACCCCGACCCCCATCACCACCACCACAGCCACCTGCTTGTCATGAACGAAGTCTTTGTGATTGACACAACTATCTCATCTGCCTTCCCCTCACGCTCAGTAAACACTGTGGCCAAAAAGCAGTGGCCTAGTCTATTTGATGAGAACAGATGATAAACTTGATTTTAAAGTGTTCCCAGAGACGGCATTTTAAATGTGGGTCGGAGTTGGAAATCACCTCAATTAAATTTGTTCCCAACGGCAAATAGCAACTGCCGTTACTGACTCACAACTCTCCTTCAAAACAAAGAAATTACTTATCCTTCACCTTCTTTATCATCCCATTTCTATTTTCAACTTTTCTCTCATCCTTCCAGGAAAGCTCTCCAGCTCTGTGTTTGTGTTTTACAATTGCAAATGACAAGTCATCTCAAGGATAAATTGCAATCATAGTAATAAGCTAAATGTCACATTATGCACCAGCAGAGTGTTTTTCCTATAAGCATCACCTCCCCACAGCGGCAAGTAAGGTGAACTTGATTTAACCAAATTAAGTAACTTCAACAGAATGTATGATTTATAGAGGAACCATTTCTTTAAATAATATTGGACCGATAATATTGAAGAATAAGAACAGCAATATCTCAGTCAGTACTCTCTTGTTATCGCCACAACTTTTACTTATGAAAACAAAAGCAATCTCCCTGTTAACACATGTCATTGGAATCAGGTTTTTGAAGAGTTAACAATTCAAATCACACTGTTATATTAAAGCTCTTTTACTTGATACAATAGCCACCTGTAGTACTGTATTTGGTATTCAAATGGTAACCCAATGCAAAGCAGCCACTTGGTTTGGTGTTCTGCTCCTTGCGTTGTTTTGTTGATTTATTTTTGGAAGTAAAGTAAAGGCTTTAAGTGCAGCTGCAGGCTAGCCTGTTGGCAGCTGTATGCTAATGGGTTGCCTTGTTTGTGACATTGAAATCAAAGCAAGTCTTCTTCTGGTCAGCACTAGCCTTAAGGCAGACAGTTTTTGTATGCAATGAATAAAACCAATTTAGTAATTGTTATTGACAAAAAAAAAATTGTTCAGAATCTACTTGCTGAACTGTTTTTACTTTCATAGTTACTATAGGGCTTTTCAGGGAAAAAAATGGAGCCAATTGTCTGTAACTTTAGCATGCACAAACAAGAGATTTGGGGAGAGAAACAAATGCAGAAATAAAGGCAAAATTGTGCGACTGGTACAGCAGATGAAGTGATCATCACAACATTTTGCTCTAATCACTTCAGATCTGTCACTCTTTCTTTGCACCTCACACTCCCTTCAACTACCCTTCCCCCTGCCCTGGTTCTTTACCTTGCATTTTCTCCCCGGGAGTCTCTCTGAATCCTTTTGACTTCCTCTTCACTTTTCTATTTCTTTCTTCCATATCAATTCCCCTTCTCTCGCTCCCTCTCGCTCTCTCTCTCTCTCTCTCTATCTTTCATGCCTTCCTCCCTTCCTCTCCATGTAGGCTGTGTGATATGTAAATGCGCAGACAGCTGCTCCCGTTCTACCAGTTTTGATTCAGCACTCGCCGTAATTAACGGCTCTGCGAACTGTAACTCATCCCAAACTCGGTGAGAGCAGCTCTATCAGCCAGTAAGCACACTCACTTTCTCTTTTTGTGGTCTCCTCTGTCTCTAAAACACACACACACACACACACACACACACACACACACACACATTGTACGGTATTTATTGAGATATTTACCAAGGCACTTGCACACCTATCCCAAAACATTTGGTGTCATCTCCCAGTGGCTGACCGGTGCATTGTTTGCCCTCTCCTGTCTTGGGTCTTCCTTCCTCATTCCACCTTGTCACCGTCTTCCTCTTCTCTTTTTTCTTTTCGACTGCACCCTGCAGTAACTTCTCTGCTCCCTGGCCCTCTCCTCCTCCCCGAGCCTACTTATCTCTTTAATGGGGATATCAATTAACATGGAAAACTGGGACCTCAAGGCCCCTAGAGAATTAATGCATAACATCTTAAGCCACAGAGACAGAGCTCTAGTGTGCTCATCTGCTCCCTCTCCTGTACTTTCTTCTTTCCCTTTCCTATTTTTCTTCTACGGTAGCTTGCTACTGCAAAAAAGGAATGATTCATTTCCTCTGAAACCTCTTCCTAGGATTGAGCCACTTGCTGTTTATACAGTAGCGGGAAGTTTTATGTTACGTTTTTATAATTTGGCAGGGGTTGGTGAGTCGTGTCTGCACACCTATCCCAGCACGTTGCAAACATATACTCAGTTTTGACAGCATGGCAGGTGTGGAGATTTGACTATGGTAATGGCCCAGGGGTCTGTGGTGGGTATAAGGAAACATGAGCCAGGCAATATTACATCTTGATGTCACATTGAAAATGACCAAAAAGGGCAATTTAAAGAAAACTACTTTTCTGTGAGTTATGTTAACACATCATAAACATTAATCAGCAGCATTACTGTCATCTTAGCGGATAAGATTATCACCATTACAAATGTAAGCAGTGGCAAGCTCAGAAGTACAGTATGCAATCTGACAAAACACACTATTGGAAAACGATAAATGATAGTCATCAAATTCATGGAAAAAACAACTTCATCCTGTTACTGATAGTAGTGAGATTTGCCTGAACCACTAACAAGTTTTCTACCATGTGCACAGGAAGTAACACAGAGAGAAAGAGATAGAGGCTTGCAGCGGGCTAACATCTCTCTCCAAATGGGCCGATGATATTGGATGATTTTGTAAAACCTGTTCAAAGCAACACACTTAATATAACCTATAATTATTATTTTTAAATGACCTTTCCTATAAAGACAACCAAACTAGGGTTTCCTTGTGATCAATGTTTGGCATCTAAATTGTTGCTGAGTCTGAGACTGGTTGTGGACCACTGCCAATAAGTTCAACGCAAAACACAACCATCCATCCTTCACACCTTTCACCATAAACATCACACTGCCTATTGCATTGGCACAGGACGCTAGTATTGGATATAAATCTTGTCCTGCAGAATCATCCGATATAAACGTCATTCCGACAGGGGAATTGGGTAGTGTAGGAAATGCATTATAGGTCCACAGCAGAATCAACGACTGTCACACAAATGACAGGAAACGTGACTTAGAAAGTAATGAGCAATGACATTACCCTCTTAAGCAATTGTTTCAATGTGACAGAAAAGAAATGAGCAAGAATATACAGCCAAACTTTATCTTCAGAGCCACCCCACATTTTGTTAAAGGCCCCTTTTTCACAACAATTGTTCTGACTTATCGTAGAGAGGCACAGGTGGAACAATGTTAACAATGTTCTCCAGGGTCCCAGTAAACGATGACAGTAAGCCAGCATGCCCGATATCCGGACCCTGAAACTGAAGCAGCTGAATGGAATTCAGCCATCGTTAATTTAATTATTCACACCTGTGCTCTTCCTACTAAATTGGCTTGAGATGCGAAAGGAGCATCAAAACTGAGGCAGACTTGGCATTGTGACTGTTGGATACATAGGCAGCCATTGATATGATATTAGCCACACAGATTACTGACTAGTTTCTATGCTAAATAGTATATGTAACTTTACGTACTTTACCAAGCCCATTGTCATTCCCAGAGCAAATACTTATCACGACCATGGTGCCCTTCAGCACCGGTATGACTTAAATGTAGTTTAAAGAGTAAAAAGACACAAAGCTTTCATTCAGGAGGCTGCTGTTTGTTTTCTGTGCATCTCACAAGATTCAGTTTATTTTTCAGTTTAAATTCAACCACCTAAGTAGATTCATTGCCTAAACCTAATGTGACGTCAAGGGGTATGACAGAGGCAGTATGTGATGTATTGACTTTATGTGTAACAACACAAACTTTCTGTATGATATACTGCAGATACAGTGATACATTGTCTTATGTCTGAGATCTACCTGCTATTATCCTCTATCAATATTTTTGCACAGCCAAAGTTCATAGAACCTTTAATAATAGTGAGTGAACAAAAGTGTTATATAACCAACAGTGTGTTTCACAGGAAAAGCTTGAAGGCCACAATCTTCAAGATGACTCAGTGTATTTAGTTGCTGCCGCCCCTTCCTCAACTGAAAATATCATAAATATTTTCTTTAGCTTCCAAAAGCCAACAGGGTGACTTGACCTTATGGTGTGAGGTTACATCATTGTTCTATTTTCTGCTGTGTCGGAACCTAAGGTCTTAAGGTCAACACTAAAATTGACTAAATCAATATCCAAATGGACACACAGTTGAGAAGGTGATGACCTATGGTGGCAAAAGAGGATATAGGGTAATATTAATGACATTATTGATAGTCCCAGTCATTTTAAGAGAAAAACACTTAAACCCCACCCCCACTTCACCCTCTTCCACACAGACCTTTGGTTTGGAGTGATAGTCCCATAGTTTATTTAGCTTTTTCAAATATTGATTAATGCTGGAAAATGATTTATATTCATTCGATCCTCATGTAACCATGTCCTAGCAACATAAGCACTTTCAAACCCAGCACACACAGCTAAAACTTTTTGCTGTGACCCATCCAACCACTGGTGCGGTCAAAGGGTGAGTTAAACCTCCACCTCTGAGATAAAATTCAAAACTAATCAGAGCTGATCCCATTCATATCCATTATGCTCTGAGCTGGATCGATAGTGACAAGGACTGCAGCTCATCGCTCTGGGGCTGTCAGCAGGGGAAGCCCTAATCTATAGGAAAACGGTGGGCCACCAGCACTAGCTTGAGGAGGCACATATAAATGAAACATGGATGTTTATCAAACTGGATAAGATTTATTTAGATATGTGTGTGATTAAGCGTTTGATGTAACTCTTTGAACACAATGTGGGTGGGGGGGGGGCTGTCGTGTGTGTGTGTGCAGGTCTGCTTGTGTGCGTGAGATGGTGCATATGTGTCGTCTTTTTTCCCCCTTTATGGTGTTTGAAACGTTTTTTTCTCCTTATTTAAACCATGTTGCTTTGGTACCCCCTGAGCTTTCAAACCCCTGGGTGGTCGATATGGCCTAGTTTTTTGAATTTCCTGCTGCACACGGAGAAGCACACAAACAACTGGCATACATACAATGCACCGTCAGTCCCACTCTCACTTCAGCGCACACACGGCAACACAGACCTTGTAAGCAAATCGACAGAACATGTATGAAGGCGCTTTGTTATTTTCCATTTTCATTTATTACAGCATCTGAGGAGGAAAAGGGAGGATGAAGGAAGGAAGGGAGGAGGTGAAAAATGAGGAAGGGGAAAAAATGGAAGAAGAGGAGGGGAAGACAGAGTATAATAATGTGTCACAGTATATGGAGCCGAGCCAAGACACATGCTGTGAATAATCTGTGGTGGTTTTTTGCTGAGCCGGTTGTTGTAGCATTAAAAATATAATGCCAAATATGTCCCAGTGTCTGGCTTGCCTTAATGATGACAGCCCATGGGGATGGATAATTAAGACAAAAGGATGAGGAGTTTGCCTCTATATACTTTTAGTAGTCTTAAAATGGGTCTCATTCAGTTCTACTGTACAGGACTGGATTGATACTTTGACCAGCACAGCACTACCCTACACTGAATAGACAACACAGTGTTCTAAATGTACACAACAGTACATAATGTGCATCTTCAATGCAGCACTTCATAGAGACGTACAAGTGAAACGTGTAGATTCCACCATCTTCAAGGTCTGCTGCTTTTTTTTTTTTTTTTACAAATGACAAAGTGCAGGAGAAAGTTCCTGCATGGCCAAGCCTCCATAAAAAAAACAGATAAAGAATTTCCTCTTATCATTTGGGTGAATCATGAAAGCGAATACATTATGGACAGATGGATACAGATACAACAGCAGGTGCATAGCAATAAGATGCATCACCTTGAAATACAGGTTTAGACCTAAATCTACTGAGGTGGTGAGTCCCAGAGTGTCTTAAATAAACCACTCTGAAGCCAACATAGCTTTCACAAGTCTGAAACTATAAATCCAGAAGGTATAAGGCTTTATAATATGTACTTCTCCCCTTCCTCATGATGCCCTTTGTCTGCCCTTTGCAAGGAGACACGCAAACAATCCAATTGATTAACCAATTTTGTCACTGATTAACTGACTCATTGATTCACATATGAGGAAGTATTTTTTTACTCGTTGTTGCCTTTAGTGAACAGTTTCATATGGTTAACATTCAATCACATAAAAACACACAGTTGTTTACCATACAGTGAAGTGCATAGCTCAATATTCCAACAAAAACAATCCGATATAAATACGGATGCACAGAGATACACAAGTACAAAGCTGACACGCACACACACACGCACACACATTTCATCCCACATGCTCTGTAAATAGAGAGCAGGATGTTGCAGACATTTGGTTGCCTGAACAAACAGGAGATGTTCCTAGAAAGACAGAGATGAGAAAAGGATGGAGGGACAGATGAGAGACGGACAGGATGAAGACAGAGCCAGGGAGAGCTGGGGGTAGGTGGACAGATGAAGTGGTGACTCAGGAATGAAGATATGAAAAGAAAAGATTCAGCACTTGGAATTATTCTTCCTCTTCCTCCTCCTCCTGCTTTCTCTTCTCTCATTCTCTCTGCGGACAGCAAAGGTAGCATGATACAGACGCAGATCTCACCCTGACCTTTGCCCCTTTTGTTACTCACTCCATCCATCTTCTCTCCTCTTTCTCCAGTCCCATCTCTTTTTCCCTCATTTCTTCTCTTTTTGTCCTTGTGTGGGAGAGTGTCCAGAAGTCTGCCACTCTAACTTTGTAAGTATAGCAGCAGTCACCAAGCCGTCAAGATTTCAGTTAATGAAAGAGAGGCTATTCAGGAGATGGGACACAAACCTTCTGCCTGCAGAATTTTTGACATGAAAGTATGATAACAAGAAAAAAAATGAGAGAAATGAAATACTGCTGTGGTTGGTGCTGTTGCCTTGAAAATATTTTATTTAGCTGTTATTGTGAAAATAAAAATAGTGTCATCTGTGCGATTTGGATGAGGGTTCCAGCATGACATTTTAAATTTAATATTCCACTCTCTGTGATGTCATTCTTGAGTTGAAGTGTTTTCTGAAATGTAAAACATGGCAGTATTTTCTTTGCTTTCAGAAATTCCAATGCTTAAGTCTTTAATATTTATATGTAATTCCTTAAGTAAATAAGTGATTAGCCAAAACAGTTCTCTCATTAATCAATCATAATCATCATTTGTTATGGGAAACTACACCTCTGATCATTTTCTTTACCATTTAAGGTGTAGTTAATTTTGAAGCTTTCATACAAGGTAAGCTGCTGCTGTGAAACAAAACCCTACCATATGCATATAAATCGTTCATTTATGCAATTAATTTGTACATTCATCAAAATAGGGAAGGAATCTTGGAATAGTGGTTCTCATCAAAACAATGGGGGGGATGATAAACACTCCAAGGGTTACCTCCAACATCTTAGGTACTGTCTGTGAGCCCAAAAGTCCCAGGTCATCTCTTGAAAGCATGTTTGAGGAGGCTTGAAAAGATTTTTTTTTCAAATTCAAATTATCTTTAGCCTAACTATCCCGCAATTATTATAAGACTTTTCTGTGTGTGTGGCAGCTCCCCCCCTACTATTTCCTTATGGCTGTTAGCTTCAGGGCATATTGACTTTATCATACTGTACAACAAGCTGTACTGTATTGTATTGTAAAGCTAAGCAGGTAGCTCAGATGCCTTTGAGCGCCTCTGTAAAATTCGGAGACTTTTGGTGAGTTCACGTGATCACGTGAACGCACAACACGTCCTTTGTGTTTCATATTTTGTCCTAGTTGAATAACTTTTTAGTGGTGGAATGTTTGATTCAATTCTGTGAATCTGTCTCATTGCTGCACCTCTGATCCCCCCCCATCTCTCTCTCTCTCCCTCTCTGTATCTCTCTCTCTCTCTCTCCTCCCAAGCTTATCTCTGTGCGCATCGTCAGCATCAGTTTGAAGTCAAATCTGACAGCCGCTGCCTTGCTCGCTCCTTTTTTCTGTCTCTTTCACTCTCCAGTGGTCATCCCGGCTCGTTTAAGAGGTACAGTCCAGGATTAGTGGGATAAACGTGCGTAATTATTGATGCACTTTTAGGGTGGATGTGGGGGGGAGGTAGGTTGACCTCGATTGTCGCCCGGGATGCGAGAGTCCGTAGGCTGACGTGCTTTTCTCTCAATGTGGTCTTCTTACCTTCTTCTTTTTTCCTCTTTACAGCTCAGTCGGGACTGTGTGGGAGCGCGTCTGATCGCTGCCTTCAACTTGGGGTGAAGAAAGACAGGGAAACTCCTCGGGATTCTCCGTACACCGAGCTCTGATCCGGATATTCTGGTGAGCAGCACACTGTGGCCAAAATTGTTGCTTGATTTGTTTGTTTTTGCATTGTGATTTATTATGCTGATTTGAAACGGGTGTGACTGGACACAGTTATATTTCACTTTTTTGTCATGAATTGTTTGCTGGTGCCCGGAGGTGAAAGAGACTCCTCTCTCCTCGCTCCTCTGTTCCAAACGTGCACGTCTCCCACGGCAACGAAGTTCGCGCTTGTTGTGCATGGGAATTACACATGGCCATTTGTGACAATTATCAGTCAGTATTCTTATCACGGAAGGTGAAGGGAGTAAAATACAGCCGGCCTGGGTGAAGGGGTTGGAGAGAGATTAGGAGTGTGAGAAGAAAGAAACATTTGAGGGATCCCTCAGGGAACTACTGCTTCCCTCCTTTTACGACAGGGGTTTTATTACTTTTTTATTTCTCCACAATGATGACATGATCTCATATTGTTCTAAAGCCCCTACTTGATATGCTATTATTGTCGATGCCATTACTCCCCATCATACATATATATATATAGTGACATCCTACACTACTGCTGTCTGTGCTGTAGGCAGAAATCTATGGGACCATTTGCTACTTTTATTGTCCTGTTTATCAATTAAGCTTGTCTATAATGGAGATATCACACTTCCTCCAACATAAAACATGACTCTCCCACACACCATCCGTTAGCATCTCACCTCCCACATAGCCACACTTGCTGTCCACAGCCGATTATCTGGTTATGTGCCACCATTTGCACTAATAGAGAGCTCCTACTTAATGTAATGACAGCTCGATCTGTCAGGCCGCGCACAACAGAGGGCCGCTTAAAGGCTCATAAGCGGTGTCATCAAGGGCATATTGAGATGCCGTGAAGACACAGAGGACATGACAGAGTGCCTGTGGAGGTTGCCTGAGTAGTTTGCTGATGTGTTTTATTGTCCATGTACAGTATGGGGCCATTATTGTGAAGCATGTGCCCAGGAATGTGTGTGTGTGTGTGTGTGTGTGTGTGTGTGTGTGTGTGTCAGCTTTGCTCAGTCGTGTGTGCACAGTAAAAATAAGTGAGCAAAAAGAAAAGAGGGACAGAGAGAGGGAGAGGGAAAGAGATTATGCTAACTCAAAGTATTGGGGGAAGAGGAAAACCCATGTAAGCAGTTTTCTTTTAGGTTATATATTTATATATTTAGCTGTCAGGCTCTTCACTGATATGCAGTAGGTTCTTCTGGCTTTGACATGCTTGTCACCCGCCTGAGATTTAGATGAAATAAAGGCCACTGCTTATTTTAGCTTAGCTATGTGGCTGCAAGACAAACAAGAGAAGGATAAGAGGATTGACCATACAAGACCACCGACTTAAATGCAAACGAGGGCAGCTTATAACTCAGGTGATAGGGGAGGAAATTCACTGGACAACAGTTGAGGATCCACCATGCTGTCTCCGCTCAGGTTTTTGCAGTGGCCAAAAAAAATAAAAAATAAATAGGTGTGAGCATGAGAAACAATGAGGGGTGATTATTGGGGTGAACAATGGATATTTAATAATCTGAATTAATCTTATGTCTCTGGGTACATGCTAGGTTGAAGTAGTAATGTAGCGAAGGCAATTTATTTTGGTCAATGAGTGTCAATTTACCTCCTGCACTCTCTTCAGATGGGTTACGGTCTGGGTTTCACACAAAATCTTTAGTTGATTTTGACACTAATTGTAGTCCAAGCAATCATGCAGTGAACCATGGGCCTCCCCCGTTACTTTTATCACCAGGTCATGAGATGAAATATTCTCTGATGACGTGCTGACATGATGTCCCTGATGTCAGTCAAGACGATGATGATGATGATGATGATGATGATGACTGTGTTGCTCTGGCTTGTAATACAGTCTGTTCTCATTTGCTGCTCATACTTAGACCTCATTTCCAACGCGTCAAACAGACACCAACGTAGGCGTTTGATACCGTTGCAGAAGGCACCCTTTAGAATCTGTATGAAACACGCAATCTTTCCATTAACTGCAATGTAAACCTGTCGGCGGCAGCAGTAAACGCTCTGGAAGCACAGGGGTACCTCTGAGGACATCCAGTGACGTGGCATTGTCACATAACTTATGTACTTTATTAAAACCATGAACACAAGTAACGTAATAAATAAGGCTGTCAGCATTATCACATTAATTGTGATTAGATCAAAGTGAAAACATGACAGTTTTTTTTTTTTTAATCGTGTGATGCTGTTTTGTCGCTTGGACCCATGCTTATTTGCAGCGTCTGCTTCCTACTGCAGTCATGGAAAAGAGTGACAACAATACGATTCAGAATGGTTCATTTTATTTTTATTTTTTTTAAAAAACCTCCCTGATGGCTCAGTCAAGACATCAAACCTAATTTGCACCTTTTCTGAAACAGAATTACAATATCACCAAAGTGCTACCACCTACGAGCTAAGCATGCTAGTGCAGCTAATCAGACTGATACTAACCAGCACAGGCAAAGCACAGAGCTGTGGATGAAACTAAATGCTTTCTAATAGCAGTCAACATCATGGAAGACTGTACTGTGGTTGGCTTATTGTGAAATGAATTCATTGTACATACAATTATTGTTAATATGATCCTATATTTAATATAAATTTTAACATACAATGAAAATGTGGTTAATTGTGTTAACTATTGGAATTCTGTGATTAAAAAATATTATTGACAGCCCTGGTACTGCACTGCAGGAGCTTGGGCAGGTGCATGTTTGCTTATGTTACTGGACATAAATAAGAGAACACACAAATAAGTTTCTGTTGTAGCATCATTTAAAGTGATAATAGAGTACAGTGCTGCAGTCTGGAGAAGGATGCTGCAAGTTACACCAGAATAGGATCAAAAGGCCTCAATTTCCCACAATACAATTCACTCTAAGAGCTGTGTGACTTATGCTGCGTTCGTGTTGTCCTCATAAGTCGGAATTTACAAGTTGTAAATATCAACTGAAATGCCCCTCAAAGTCAGATTTCCGACTCGTAAACTTGACCACAACGTCATAATCCAAGATGGTGGTGCCCTGGGTTAGCGCCGTGTAGCGTTATACGTTACAGCCTACAGTAAAGTCAAATGTTTTCCCACACATAATTACACAGGAGAACAAACACACACCCTCCGCGTCTTCTTTGTGCCTGTAATTGTGTTTGAGGACCTCATATTGCTGCATTGGCTTCCCATATGGAAAAGAAACAGAAAAAAAATATTTATTTATTTATTATGTATTTATTATTATTTATTATTTAATATCCTTATACTTCTTTTTCTTATCTTGTATGAAAAGAATGCATAAGTGGCCAATTTCAAGAGTAAATCATATATTATTCATGAATTTCAGTACATTTTTTGAATACGTTTTTTCTGTTTCTTTTCGGTGTGAGTTTCTGCATTCCGATAGAGCAAGCACAACAAACGTTTCATTTGAGGTGTCCATCTTGGTTTTCCCACTTGTTTACTTGAACACTGTCAACTCGGGTGTGACGTCATACCCGACGTCCAACACAACACTAACACAGCATTACAGTATATTGGAAAAGGACAAACAGTGGTTTAAGGGGCTCTGGCAAGAAGTAGACAAGTTGTGTATCTTTTGACAGCATGAAGGACTGGATCTACTTGTGTTTGGTGTTGTTGTTGAGATGGTGGGCTGGCAGCATCATCACAGCCTTAAGAACATGACAGTCCGTGCAAAATGGTAGCAGCATACAAAGCCATTCCTGTTTTTTCTATGTGACAGATTGTGTGTGTGTGTGTGTGTGTGTGTGTTTTTTTTTTTTCTTCCCTCCCGTTGTTGTTGTTTGTTCTCTCAGACCCACACCTACTAAATCACACATACCACTCACATACACACTTAATGTACTCAATTTCTCTGGAAACTTGGACAAACATGACAAATAAAGCATTTAACACATTCTTAACAAAGTCAAAAAGATATGCAGGCCTGCAGTTACAGTGAACACTTAGGTGAAACCGTGTTGTGCATTGGACGTATCCGCCTTCTGTCACGCTGTACATGGCCTTGGGCATAAAAATATCCGAGTACAGACACACATATCCACAGACACACTCACAGATTTAGCGGGGACAGCCCTGGTGTGCTGGCACCAAACCAAAGAGCTGGTGATAACGAGGTTGAAGTTAGTTAGGATTTTAGCTGCGCCTCAACCTCCTTACACCCTTTCTAAATCTGATTCATCCCCAAAATGAGATGTTTTTTCCAAGAGAGGGAGATGAAAACATTCTCTCTCCCCCTCTCTCTTTCTCTCTCCCCTCTTTTTTCCTTGCCAAATACAGTTGAGCTCCCCCCCGTTCTATTACTCTCATACTCTCACACACTATCTGTTTCACACCCCGTTCCTCCCTCCCGTTCTCTCACATCTCTCTCTCTTCTCTCCTCCCCTGGCACCTCGATGTGTTTCTCTTTAATTGAGATGCATTTCAATGTGGTGCAAATTAGCTTTCTCCAGCTCCAGTCTAAACTTGCAACCTGTGTGTGTGTGTGTTTGTGTGTGTGTGCCCATGCATGTATGCGTGCATGTGTAATCTATACTTGTGTGTGTGAAAAGAATTCCCACAGTTGAAAGTGAAGGTGCTACCTTCCTGTTCGTTTCTCCAACACATCTTGTGATGCCTCCTCTCTGCCACAAACTTGCACTTTTAGTACAGCATTAATAGCGTTCATCGGTTTGGACTCTTTTAGTTTGTGCCTCTTGACTGGAGGAATTTACTTGGCTCCCCCACTTTGGATTTGAATCCAGATCTGTGCCTCTGAGAGATGACAGTGCATGGCAGCTCATTAGGGAGAGGGATGGGAATCAGGGGGGTCATGGGACTTTTTAAAGACACGGTTCAGCTATGCAATGCTTGCCTTCCTCAGCTGATCTGATCTGGTGCCGTTTTGCAAAGGAAAAGGCTGGCTGGTGATGTTCAGGGTTAGGGCACAATGAAATGTATGAGAAAATATTTTTGAGTAACAAGCAAATCATTGCCAATTAATGGATTATAGTGTGATTTTTCTTCTTTTGAGAAAAAATATCTAAAATAAGAATATAAACAGATGTTAATTCTAAGGGGTTGCAAGATGATTAGCAAGAAAAAAAACATATAATTTCTGCTCACTCTTAAAACTATTACGTATTACTTAATTCAATCAGTGAAACATTTTTGCACTTAGAAATACTGAGTAGATTTGAAAGCTCTACTAATTAATTTGATGTCGTCAAATCAAATACTCATCATGATGTTATTCAGCATTTTTATTTAGCATGTATAACTATGTATATATTACTGTTACATTTACAGGGTAATGAATCATTGCTTAGAGTGTTGTATACTTCAGTATCCTAACTTTTCTCTAATCTTTCCTTTTATAATTGTGAAATACCGGATTGTTTAAACTTTATTTGGAAGTTATCTCACTCAGTGGTTTACTGACACTTCTTGAAATAAAAATAATGTAGAGGATAAATACATCAGAGTAGTGCGAGTGTGAGCATGGCATGCACATGCATGTATGTGAGAGAGCGAGAGGAGTCGTTAGGGAGAGTGATGCTGACAGTGGGGTGACCTTGGGGCTCCCAGTCTTCCTCCTGTCGATGAAGGGGATGACTTAGTGGCTCCCTCCCCTCCCATGATGGCTCATTTATTATCATTAGGCACACAGTCAAAAGATGCCGCTCAGGCCCTCAAAACAGAGTGATATGTCTGCAGGTGTGTGCGCTCGTCTTTGCATGTGTGTAATATTGAAAGTGAGCGACAACAGGACAGAGACAGAAAAGGAAGTCTTATCTCTTACGATAAGTGCTTGCATGTCTCAGCATATGTGTCTGTCAGACTGTGTTTGTCACAGGTGTGTTAGCTTCTGAACGTGTGTTCATCCATATCTTGGCAGACGCAATACCTGTCAGTCCACATCTGCCTGTGAGACTCGCCTGCTTACCATGCAACATAAATAACTTTGTGCCATAACCCTAACCTTACGTCACCTCAGCCAGCCAGAGAGCAACATCAGTGGTATATGGGTGCATCAGGGATGCGTCTGTGCTATCGTTTCTCAGCATGATGGATGGAGACTTCTGCAGGCCAGTCAATACCCAATCTGAGCCCCACTGTCCTGATTTAAGATACAGCTGCACCCAGGTGACACACTCAGAGGCACGCCACTTTAATCACTCTGAGCATCAACTCTACACTACCAAGATTGGTGTGTGGGTGGGCTAGTGAGTGTGAGTGTGTGTGTGTGTGTGTGTTTGTATTAGTATCTTTCTCAGTCAAGCACTGCTATAATCACACAGCGATCGGCAAGTGGCTGCACTTCTGACAGAGTTAACGTTTCTCTGGAATATAAAAGCAGCAACATAAATAATGTTCACAGTGGAGGATTTATGCTTTACATGCAGCACAAACAGTGGCAGAGAACATGTTTGAGCACTGTTTGATTAGATTTTGCTGAGATTCTCTGTTGTTTTTCACTCCATGTCATGTGTTCCACATGTTGTTATGTTTAGGCTACTGGGCCAAGTGGTGAAAGTTAGGGGAAAGATTGTGGTATTGGCTAAGTACTGAAAAAAAATCAATGCATTGTGTCTCAATTCAGCTTCAAGCCAATCTTTACTTTCACAACATTCAACCAAGACCAATACTTTTCCCAAACATGAACCAAAGTTGCATTCAGATATCTTGAGATCTATTGAACAATCATTTTAAATTCACATTAATTGTGCATCATACAACAATAGAGTGAGAGTGAAGTGTGAATTTTTCATGAGTGGAAGAGTGGGAAACTTAAAATTCGGCATCCTTAGTGTGTACAGTCTCCCTGCTGTTTCAGTTTATGCGCGCATCATGCCGGAGAAAATGTTTCAGTGCGTGCGATAATCAAGGGAAGATTGTGTTTGTATGAGTTAGCGGCTGGATGTCGCTACTTTATCAGAGAGTAATCTGTTTGTGCTGGATCAAATTGTTCCTTCTTGACATGTCATCATTCACATACATGCACAACACATATTCACTTATGTACACAGCAACACACATACACACACCCACGTGCACAGCCCCTCCCCTCCAGCCCCTCCACTTTGGCTGTTAGTCTAATTTATGAGGTGCCGTTAATTTGGCCTAAACGCTTGTTGCGAGACCTCCCTCCTCTCTCATCCCTTCATCCCTGCATCCCTCCTTCTCATCCTCCCTCTCATCAGTCACTCGGCTGAGTAAATCAGAGGGGTGGTATTGCACAGCAGGCAATACATAGACTGGACACCTTGACTAATATACCGCTGTCCTTCTCCCTCCCTTCCTTCCTTCCTGTCTATCTAACTCTCTTCGTCCCCTCCTTCTCCTCTCCCGACATAGCTCTGTTACCCGCTGTCTAAATCAAATTTGGCTCCTCTCCTCTCTGCTCATCTATTCCTCTTTTAGTGTAGCTACTCCCTCATTACTGTCTCCACTTTTGTCCTCTTTCTCTCCACTCTTCCCTACCCCCCATGCACCCACTGTCTCCATACTTGTGTCCTCTGCCTCTCTTCCTCTAACTTTCCTTCTTTCACTCCTTTACCTTGCCTTGCTCCTTCATGCCTCCTCCCCCATTCTTCTGTTTTCATGTTAGGTGTAAATTTAGAACAGAAGGCATGAGGGGCTGCTCTCTCTCTCTCTCTCTCTCTGTATCTGTGTGTGTGTGTGCACGAGAGAAAGAGAAACTCTACATGAAAGCTTCTCAGAGTCCCCATACAGCGCTCAGATGGGGCTGATTAAAAACCTAAAGCCTTGGTTTTCATCCACATTTAGGATTCACATAAATTCAAAGACACACTCACTGATGTGCACACTGTCATGTGCGCACACACATTCACGTGTGCACCATTCACGCATAAACATGCATGCTCACACAAGCCCCCCTCATTATCTTCCTCTTATTTCTCTCTTTTGCTCCTTACTTCTATCATTTTCTTTTGTTTTTTGGTATTTTGTGTCTTACTCTCATAAACACACACTATAATGAATGGAGGAGGGTGATATGCCCTTTTTACAGCAGCCACTTTGACATGTAAACCAGTGGCTGTTGATACAATGGATGCACTAGGTATAAATGGGCAGGTTACTGAGGAGAAAGTGGGTTTGCGCAATATATTCCATTTGATAGGCAGGTATATTGGTGATAAACCAGAAAAAAGCTGGTTATACCCTCCACCACTAAATTCTATTTAGCCCTTCCAGTGAGCCAGCATGTGAAATACCAGGACCCTTGTTCACCTAAATGGAACAGGACCCTGAAATTTCAAAACCGCTGTGGTGAAAATGGTCTATGTTCTTCCCGATACAGTGGAAATGAACAGACAAGAGCATCAGACATCTGAGTCTCCCTCATCGCTTTACTTCACATTGTTCTCTCTAATTCCATACACGGCACACACTGGGGAGTAACCTTGTGCCGTATGCACTGTTCTGGACTGCCCGGCACACCTATACATCACTGTCTATCTCTCCACCTCTTTCTCTTGTCTCTAGCTGTCTCTTTTCCATCCATCACCTGTGCTCTAAATCGTTCTGGGTTTTCATGTCTATTTACTTTTCTTCTTTTCCTTCTCATCTCTCATCTTTCAGTGTCTCTCTCTCTCTCTCTCTCTCTCTCTCGTCCTCAAACATCTACTGGCCCCCTCGCTGTCCCTTCTCGTCTCTCCTCTTCAAATTCCCAGAGCACAAAGGGCTTAGCTCCCTCTCAATAAATGTAACAACATCTAGCCTCCTTTTCTCTTCCATACCCCTGCTCTCGCCATCTTTACCTCACCCCCCTCCCTCCCCCGTCTGTCACTTCTACCTCTCTCAGTGGACTTCCTTCTAACGCACATTACAGTCACAAGATAAAGCATGCTACCTCTGTCTTATCCCGCTGCGTATTATATAAAGCCACTGTGGTTATCATTAGGCAAGAACACCTAAAAACACTGCTTCATTCTATATTAAGATCAGACTCTGTTCAGAGCATAGATTTGACTAAATTAGAATTAGAGAATAGAAAAAGGGTATTTGAGGATGATACCACCTTGAAAAATATATGAGACAATATTTTTTTACATCCTATAAACATTTTCCCTTATTTTGTATTGTTTACTTAAAAAAGGACAATGCATGAAGCCAATTGTCATTTGCGATGTGATTTGAGGGCGAGTACCTCCAGTGATGCACAGATAGACGCTGTGAAAAATTTTAACAGTTGTTGCGACTTAAAAGATTTTACCTCAAAATAAACACAGTATGACATCATTATGACAGCCAAGCTTAAAACAGACAACAAAGCTATCCAACAAACTACTAACTTAAGTAATCTGAAGCATAATTGAAATCTTGCAACCTCAAACACTTTCCGCAAAAAAGTGGTTAATATGAACAAAAACAAATCATCTACATCCATTCTTTCCTGTGAAATTTATTAATGACTGCTTAATAAATGATCCACGAGTGATCTGCCATGCTTTCAACTCATGTTTTGCTGCTGCTCAAAATCAGTTTGATGTGGTTTTCCCAGATTCCTGTCTCTCTCTCTCTTTCTCTTACACTACGTCTCAGTTAACCCTTCAAATATTCACTTCCTTGCTTGTTAAGGAAATACTACAATCTATTGATTGCAGAAAATCAACTGGGGAGGATAACTTAGACCCTTACACATTTTTTTTATTCTCTCCATTTCTCTTGGAGTTATCCCTCAAGTCTAATAATCTGCACACATATTCCCACTCCATAAGGGTGGTGGAAAAAATTGATCTAAACAACTATCACCCAATTTCCAAAACTGCCCTGTCTGCTAAAATCCTGGGATAATTAGTTAATTATCAGCTCATATTATTCCTTACATGTTTAACCCACAACCCGGTCATTAGTCTGGTTTCAGACTTTAGATGAACGATATCATAGCTGCTGTCAAGTTATATGCTGTGCTGCTCTTTTTGTTGATTAACCCAAAGCATTTTACAGTGTTGATCATACTCTGCTCATAGAGATTACATGATATTGGTTATGACTGTAATTTATGAAATTGGTTCCAGAACTACCTTTCTTATAGACAGGAAAATGACATCTGCATTTTTACCCCCCTTTAAGGGGGTACCACAAGGTTTAATTTTGGGTCCTCTTCAGTATTTATATTAACAATATCACATCCTCATCAGATCCTTGTGAGGCCCATCTATCTGATGATCCAGTTTTGCATTGATTTTCAAATATTGCACACTCAGCCACCCAAACCTTTGATAACTTGCAAAATGTAAATTAAAACTATAGCCAGAGATATTATTGATATTTTTGATAAAAGTTTACATGTTGCAGCCCTAAATGGTCACAGTGTTGAGACGGTATTGCACTATAAATATTTTTGTATCTGGTTGGATCAGAAAGTCACATTTAATTTACAACAGGAAATTGCTTATTTGTACAGAAACACAGTGAGTTTTCCCATATTCCTGGATTATGGTGACATCATCCAGAGAAACACATCTGCCTCCATTCTTAAAGCCCTTGATTCAGTTTATCACTCCACCTTAAGATTTATTACTGGTGACAGTTATTCTATGCATCATTGCATCCTATACGAGAAGGTTGGGTGGACATCTTTAACAGTTTGACGTAACAAACATGGGTTTCTATTCATCTACAAAGCTTTAAATGGAAATTTGCTGTCATACATCTCCTCCTTATTAAACTGATCCAGTGTTCATTATTCAACTCGTTCAAGTGATTGGTTAGTGCCTCCCCAAGTCCCAAATGTAAATACTGAGCGTGGCGAATGTACTTGTATCTATAGGCCAATTTAAAACCATGATTACAAAATATATCACCCTCAAATGTAATTGTTGATCATAATAATAATAACTGTGTTTATAGGGTGCTTATCATACAAGTAGCTCTACAAGAGAAAAGAAAATGCAGCATACAAGGAAAGATACAATAGTCAGACAATAAGTGGAATGTAGATGCTAAAACATATATATATGTGGAAGAGAATATTAAGAAAAATACAAATTAAATAAATAATTAGAATTAGAATGATTAATTATAAGCAAAATTAAATAAATAGGTTTTCAGCTGACATTTGAAAATGCTCACACAGCCTTCATCTTTTTTGCCCTTTACTATGATATTCCATCATTCTGGGTCATAGTTAAAAAAGTTGATATACATAGAGTATATATTGCATACCCATCCTTGCAACTGACTTTTAAAAATGTAATTCACCAATCAGCTCATGATCTTGGGGATCAGCAACATAAATCTGGACTTATCCACTTCTGACAATACTGGCAGCCTACTAAAACAGTCAGATAAGTGGACAATGATGAATTCTTATCAAATAAAAACTTCAAAATTTTTGAACTTGATTTTTTGGGGATGGCTGCACTTGCGAAAAGCCTTTGACACATATGAGAAATTCCAGTATATGGATTTACATACACTTTCTACTTAAATAACAATCAAATTTAATGACAGACATGGAACTCGCAAATCAAGGATGGTGCATTTTCTTGTGTGAATCCATTATGTGGCTGTATCTGTGTGAGATCTCTGGGAGGCAGGCCAAGTGTCTCTGGCTGAGCCATCTCCATTCACTGTGTGTCTGTTCAGTCAGCCACACAGAAGACAGATAGAACTACCAGTCTGCTCACCCCTCCAGTCGCACCAATGTAATCAGACCTCAGCAGCTATAAACCACCGGCTATGGACACTCTGCCTGGCCCGCTGTCTCACACACACACACACACACACACACACACCACACAAATCTCCAGTACACTGATACAGACAAATGACTGTGAGTGTAGACTCGTACACGGGACAGAGTTGCATGCGTAAGCCTAGACAAACTCACAAATATGCTGTTACGTTGCCTCTCAAATGCATACCTGTACCCGCTGACACATATATGCACACACACACACACACACATCTTAAAGTGAGGCGTCCAGCGCTGAGTGGTGGTCCTCTACAAGTTGAAGCTCTCTGCCCGATATGTCCCACTTTACTCGGTTAGAAAGGATGTCTTCTAGCCCAGGGGGGATTTTCATCAAGTTGCTCATCTTTGCCACAGTGTGTGTGTGTGTGTGTGTGTGTGTGAGTTATGTGAAAGCTTGTGTCTTTATATCCGTCCCTCATTGTCTCTTCCCTTCCATCACTCTTTTAGCACCTCCATCAGTGTCTGTTCACCCCTCACCACCGCCTGCGTCTCAGGCCATTTTTTGTGTGTTTGTCTTTTTGTTATCTTGTATCTTTCGTTCTTCTCAACAAACTAACACTCAGTGTTTCTGTCTCCCTGTCTTTCTTTGCTTGCTCTCTCTCTCCCTTTGTCTGTCCTTTGCGGTGTGTGAACGATGGTAGATGACTCCTTTAGGAGATTTACTGCTGGATCCTGTCTCTGTCAGGTGTCGAGAAGAAAGGAAAGCGATGAAGGGGGGAGAAGCAGATGGAAGCTAGAGCAGTACACAGGGAGATGACGGAGGGGCAAAAGGAAGGAAATGGAATCAGAGAATGAGGGAAAAGAAAGGGATGAGAAAGAGAAACTTATACAGGAGAACATAGAACGAGATTGAGTAAAAACAATGTTAACAGAGTATAGAATGGAGAATATTGGCTATGGTTTTTGGGACAAGAGTATTGCTCTGTGCTTCTCACACACAGTTACAGAAACAAACAAATGAATTCTTGCTGTCAGTTCGGGGCGAAACTTGCATTCACACTCTCCAGAAACCAATTTGTGCTCCTCTGTACATGCGAAGATTTGCTGATCTCACGTTCTCGTTTGAAACTGATTCTCCTGGCAATAAAGCACTGTGGGTTTTTGCGAGGGGTTAAAGTTGCGACTGAAGGGTCACTGTGAATGTGTTTAACCTACTAAAAGACCATTCACACTCTTTAATGGCTCCCTAGAGGAAACACACACGTACATCTTCAAAGACCAGACTGACTGCCTTAGCAGCACAACATAATATTCACAGCACACACACACACTTTACTTACACTATGTCTGTGAAGCCCATCCATTCAGCATTGTTTTTCTGTAATTTTAACATTATTAGTCACTACTGTTTGTAATTAAAAAATGAATGATTCATATGTCACTGTATGGATTTTTTCTCTTGTGATTCACTTCCACTTTGGCATACACTATGTTAAAGATGGTCGAGATGATATTCAGACCATTAATAGAGCTGCAAACAATTATTTGCTTTGTAAAGATATAGAGGAGTAATGTCAACCTGATCAGAGAATGAAGTCACTCTCCCTGTTTGTGTTTTCATGCTGATGGCGCCATAGGTCACATGGTGCTGTTGCATTAGCACAGTTCCTGCCCTCCAATTTGCACAGGTCGCCATCATGTCAGAGCTGTGCTGAGCAGGGTTGCCACAGTAACCCTGAAAAAAAATTCTGATTACTGAATACTCCTTTAAAGGTAGCTTAGTTTAGTGATTACTTGATTTTAAAAGTAGCTATGTTAGATTAGAAGTTACTTTAACACCAGATAACACTAGATGACACTTTGTCAGCAGCACAGAGTGCACAACGAACCTTAATATTGTCATCTTTAGCTGACACAAACTCAAAATAGTGACTGTATTTCCAGCGAGAAAACATGCCTCTCTCTCTCCTCCCTCCATTGTTGTTTACGTTTTATTACACATGAGTTGTCCTCATGCTGAAAACATGATTTGTCGTATACGTGAAATCATATACAAGACGCAAGAAGAAAGCAAATCTATATTTCAACAAAGGAAACTGACAAAAATAGTACCACAGTGACTTGGATAAATAACTCTGGAAATGGTAATGCGTTAGATTATTAGTTACTGAAAAAAATGGTCATATTAGAGAGGCATCACTGGTGCAAAGGCAATCAAAGGCTCACATTTAGCACCTTTAAATGAATGTAGATGAAAATAAATTAATTCAAAACAAGACAAAAATAGACAGTGGTCTGCTAAATGGCCAAGTAAAGTAAATAGTCTTAAAAACAAATTGTGGCTACAGTAGTTTCAGTTTGGTCAGAACAATTCAATATTAATTGATTAATTGAAACATAATATAATTCTACTTTCAGTTGTCTCATGCCCATATTTAAGTGTGAACCTGTGTATTAGTTGTGTTATCAAGAAACTGCTCATAAGGCACAACTGCTCCACCTCCTAAGGCCAAAAATAGCCCTGCATCAAAACAACACAAGGGGCTGCACTGGTGTGGGCGTGAGGCTCCAGGAACTGGTGAGAAGACAAGATAGAAACCAGGAAGTCCAGATTGAAGCCTTATCATACAACAAGACACTACACAGCAGTTTATACTCCTTTGAGGAAGGATTTTACAACTCTGCAAAGTGATCATGTCAGCAATAATTTGCTCCTTCGTCTAGACGCTGTAGCATACTGCTACGTAGCACAATAGATTTACAGACCATACGACATAACCGTTTGCATTAACCGCAGAACCAAATCATCACTCTGAGAATACGTACATAAATTTACTTTTAGTATTAAAATGCATCCCTTGAATCACACCGGCAGGAATTTATTGTGAGGCTTCTAGCTGTTAAGCCTGAAAAATTAAGACTTTGTTTTGGTTTCAATTGCTGAACCGTATGTTTGCACTAAAATATTCTATATTTAAAAACTTTTTTATTACAATCTTACAACTCAGACTGAGGTCTAACATCTCCATCAGAAGATGTTAGGTGCTAAATTTAGGACAGGAATAAATTGTGTACATGTATTGGCTTCAATCGAATGTTTGTTTGCATCTTGATTTCTTATTTTGGGTTTCTTTGTATTTCATAGTTTTGCACAAAATAAGAATTTCTTTATTAATTCATTTGTTCTCCCAAGGATAGCAAAAATACTCACACTTAAAAACAGAGATGCACGACACAAAAATGTGGTGAACCTGTGTGCATGCATGAATGGTTGCATTATGTGCTTTGGAGAAAACCAGAAAACCAAAGATGTGTTGAGAGAAAGAGAGCAAAAAAGGAGATGGTTTGAGGCATCCATCTGTCAGAAAAAAAGAGGAGGGACGGACAGAGTTGTGGAGAGAGTGAAGGGCGGATTGACAAAGTGCAAACAGCATGTGGATGTACAGACATGGACAAGGAGACAGACAAAAAAAAAGGGGGGGAGGGTGTAGCGACAGAACAGACAGAGAGGAAACAGAGAAGAGACAGAGACAGGAAGAGAGAGTGAAAGACAGCCAGCCTGAGAGAGTGACAGAGTGCAGTCCTGAGAGGGAGAGTGTGTGGGTGAATGTGAGAGCAGCGCTAGCTAACTCGTCTGTCAATCTGAATCCTTGATTGACACCTTGGGGTCCGGCGCTCCTCTCTTAGCCCATTGGCTCTTCCTGTCAGGATGTAGGGCACAGGGTCATACATACACTCACAAAACACACACAGACAAACGCATATAAAAAAATGACATACCTACTGCAGGCTTTGTGAGAGACACACACATCGTTATGTGATAGAAAATAGGGTATGGTTGTGTGTCTCTTTGTGTCAAGACACATACACAGGCAAGATCTCCTGTGGGGTCCACTCTTGCTGACTAGACCCTAACCTTGGACATATGACCTTTGACCTTTACATTGTCAGCAATACATCTTTCTGGACTTATCTTTCACATCAGACTGTGTATGAGTATGTATGTGTGTTCTATGGGTTACTGAGTGCTGAGGCACAACACACACAGTGTGTTAACATGCATAAAATTGCATGTTTCTTTCATTCACACACACACACACACATATGCAGCAGTGTCCTCTGATAGAGAGATGATAACAATGAGTCCTCTTCAGTATATCCTGACCTCTCACAGTTACTCACACTCCAGGCTGAATCACTCCATCTGTGTGTGTGTGCGTGCGTGCGTGTCACAAAAATAGCAGCATTAGTGTAACACTGTGAGAAATACACTTCTAGTCATATTCATGTTCCAATTTTCTCAATGTCCAAAATGTCTCAATATTTTCATTGAAAAAAAACAGTTACCACCCATAAATGCAACAATTTATTTTGGTCATTGTAGGTAAAACTAAAGTAAAGTAAAACTAAAAACTAGTGGCCCCAGTTTTTTTAACCTACAATGTTCCTAATACACTGTTGTAAATTGGAGATTAAATTCTGAATTTGTTGTATGTTTGAATGTCATTCTACATATCCTCGACAGTATACTGCAGGGGGGGATTGATCTTAGTTTTTCTTAGAATGTGAAAGTCAAAGTGAAAACCTAATGCATGCATACTATTAACAACATCTGTTGAAAGATATGGTCAAACCCAAAAGCAAATCTTTGCATATTTAATAAGAGATGGAATTTTTGCATAATATGCTGCTAAAAAAACACAAGCATTTATATTCATGGTTATTTAAAAATGTTTAGTTTTAGTTTCAATGTGACCACGAGTTTTCTCTTAAAATCTGAAAAACAAAAAATGTTTTTTTCCACAAACACTGACCATCCCAAAATTCACCAACCAGATTGAGCAGTGATGACAGTTTTAAAATCACACATATTACACTTTTTTTTTTTTTTTAGATCAGTGCAGCTCAACACCTGCACTGGCAGTGATGTGAGGACGACTGATCTGTCAAAGCAGCTTTCGCTAATGGAAGGAGATGTAATACCTTCTTGCATTACATGTTGTGTCTGTGTGGCTTTCATGTCTTGTTTTTCAAATATCACATGCACACACACACACACACACACACACACTAATGAGAGGAAATGTCCATCTGGTGGCCTTTCTCTGTGTGTGTGTGTGCGTGTGTGTGTGTGTTTAATTTTGTATGTCTGAGTGTGCACCAGTAGGGGTTTGTGACTAATGGGGTCATTATTGATGCTGAGTCAGGATTACTGCTGATTGCAATGGTTGGATACCAACCTAACGAGTATACAAGTACACACACATGCACACCTAACATGTGCGTGCATTCTCACACACACACACTCTCTCTCTCTCTCTCTCTCTCTCTCTCCCTCTCTCTCTCTCTCTCTCACATTTTCATTTCTTTCAGGCTCTCGTAGGTGCACTTATGCACATAAACCTCCCACCTCAACTAATAAACTTACACACATATCCCCCTCTCAACCTCTCTAGACCTTCACACACACACACATTGACACACACACCATGAGCCCGATATATAAACAGACAGGTGGCTGGTGCTGTGTTCAGTAACCAGTCACTATTGAGCAGTGCTACAAATGGTCTTGACACACATAAATCTCAAACACAATATACAGTAAGAATGCACACTGGTACATACTGTACATCAACATGCAGTGTACATTTACTGGACAGAAAACAGTTGTTAGGAACAGCTGTGAGAAAAAAACACTTCATTAAGTGAGCCCAGGCAAATAGCCAGGGCTCAATGCAATGAGCTATACAGCTCTATGTAACAGTTGTTTACAATGAGGCTTCATAACAGCCTTATTGAGATGCTAGCATGACTCCTCATGTGGTTGTGTCAGGTGTGTGTGTGTGTGTGTGTGTGTGTGGGTCTGCCTTATGTCCACATTGGGGTCACACCCTTAATACCATACTTAATACCAGTTGATTGGGGACGGCATGTGCAATTGAGGACAAAATCCATGTCCCCAATTGTTCAAAGCTTGATTTTAGGTCAGTGGTTAGGATTAGGGTGAGGTTAGGATTAGGGTGAGGTTAGGATTAGGTTGAGGTTAGGGTTAGGATTAATGGGTTAGTTGTTGTAGTTAGGCTTAGGGTAAGTTTTTAAGAAATCCAAGTCTGTCCCCAAAGGGGGATAAACATGACTAAATACCCCAAATGTCACTTAAGTAAACGTTTGTGTGTGTGTGTGTGTGTGTGTGTGTGTGGGTGTGTTTTCCCGAAGATATGGGGACATAAGTCTGATAACACACTCATATTGTAGGGACTCACGCTGACAATGTGGGGACTCACCGTACTTATGGGAACAAAGTGCAGGTCCCCATAATGTAAACTGTTAGATTTCAGCCTGAAGACTTGGAGAACATTTAATGTTACTGTAAGGTTAGGGTTAGGATTACATGGGTAGTGGATATGGTTAGGGTCAAGGGAGGCGTCTAGGAAATGAATGTCAGTCAATGTAAAGTCCCCACAATACACAAATACACAGCTGTGTGTGTGTGGCCTCATTAAGCTCCCCGAAGAGGGTTGTCCTCTCTGGAGTACCACAGCCACATATGCTCTTGAACCCTGAGCTGATGATCATTTCTATTCTTGGTTTGGTCGGTCATTAGAGGAAACCATGTGATTGACACATGGCATGATGATAAGGTTTGGAGCAGTAGGTGTTTGTAATTATAAACAGTTTGGATTAGTGGTGTTACAATATGGTGTTACAGTATGTATTTATTCAGCTGTGTACCATATTTGTGTGTGTTTCCTGTTGTTTCCTGTTAGAGTGATATTATTGAGCTGATAAATTACACATTCAGAAATATTTATTCTTTATAACATCTCAGCAGTATAGTGTCCCAGGTTTTAGTCATAGACAGTACAAAAGAAGTGGAAGTAGTCTCTGTCACCCATTTTCGTTTTTCATCTGCTCTTTTGAAGACTGTTCAGCATTTTGGCCTTCACAACAGTGACCATACAGCTGAGAGGGTAAAGACATGTTATTGTGAACATCATGTTGTATTGACGAAGACTTGAAACTAGCAACTGAGACCATTAAGCACATCTTGATGATGTTCATTGAGGTAATAAATCTAGTAAAAATTAGGGGCATTTTTTTCATCTCTCACATGAAAATGAACGAAACGATGAAAACAAGAAATGACAAAACATTAACTGAAGTAAAAACTAGAATTTAAAGAAAAAATGATAGCTAACTGAAACTGTATTGTGTGTTTATAAAATTATCTAAGATCTAGAGATAAAAATCCCTTCGTTTTCATCTTTGTCAATTTTGGATTAATATGAAATTGATTTATTTCACTTGAGCAGTTTTACGAAAGCTGGCAACACCGTATGGCACCTCACGGTCCATCATATCTTGTCATTTCTCATCATTTCTTGTTGCTTTTCGTCGCATCTCAACGCTTCTTGACGCTTCTCGTCACTTCTCACTTGGAGTTGGGTTTGGCTATTTTGATTTCTAGCAGGCAGACTCGTTCCCTGTATTTAATCACAGAAACAGTATTACACACATTTTGCACTGCTCTGCTGCTCTGCTACAGTTGTTGTGCACATCTGGTTGTTCAGCAATGACTGAATACATTTTTTTAAAATGTTATTTTTGTTGAGTTTTATTATTTTGTTCTTTTTAAATCCTGCACCTGACAAATAACCCAAAGTATTAAAAAACTAAAACTAATAAAAACTAAACTAAAACTAATCATTAAGGTAATTTAAGGTACTTCTGCTTTGGCTTCATTTTTCAGACCCAGAGGCTATGTCTGCTTCTTTTACACAGGCTTTATATTCATCAAAGAGTTGTATGTCACACGCGTGTGTGTGTGTGTGTGTGTGTGTGTGTGTGTGTTTAGCTTTATGTGAAATGTCCATTGTTCCTGAAAGCCAGTAGTTTCTAAATCAAGTATTTTATGAAGGTCTGCTGCTGTGGGCAGACCATTAACATTTCATGTCACCCTGGCTCACTCTCTTCCTTACTCCTATGGGCATTAAGCAGAAGTTCCCTCTTTGAATAATCCCTGCTGCAGTCTGCAAATGCAAAAAACAGTGGCCATGCTTTGTTTTTTAAGATCAGAGATATTTTGTATTTTTTTCTTAACCTTGACCCTGACCTCAACTTTTCCACACAAACTTTGAATTGTAGTCTTAAATGTTCATTTTGACAGAGTGATGGAGCAACAGATTTTTCTTTTTTTTTTTTTAAAAAAAAAAAAGTAAAGAGTAGAACCGTAGGGGGAAAAATTTTCTCATAAGTTTCATCACTTTGCCAGGCTTAATAGTCTCTTTCTCTTGCTATGTCCTCACTCTCTTAACATTCACCACTCACTTGTCAGTTCTGAAGTGCAGCTTGCCTTAAGTATCGGGATTCAGCGTGTAAGCTCATCTCATTATCCCCCGTTTGCGTGTGGATGTGCGTGTTTGTGTGCGCTTCATGTATGAGTGTATAACTGACTGTGAGAGTGTGAGTGAGTGATGGGTGCGTAAGCCCCCCTCTCTTGCGCTCTGTTTGAAATAAAGCGACAGATAATCGCAGGGCTCTGGCGAAGCGAGCTCATCTGAGCGCCAATCGATACGGGTGCCATAGCTTCAAAGCAACCCTTCAAAGAGGAGAGAAATAGCCATATGCTCTACGTGCTCTGTGTGCGTGTGTGTGTGTGTGTGTGTGTGTGTGTGTGTTGCAGATAGAGGGAGGGCAAGAGAGCTTGAGCAAATGTGTGGGGAAAAACAGAGAGAGATTGGTAGTGAGAGAACAAAAGGAGGACAGAGACAGTAGGAGTCTTTCTGTTCAAATGAAAATAGTTTTCATTTGGTTGCAAACATTCTCGCATCAAAGTTGACATGTGAAGTTCTTGTGATGCAACTAATGTCGCTGCTTAAATTGGACAAAATCATTGTTTCGTTAGCTGGTAATCTCCTGATATTATGGCTCTGTCATCTTTTATTCAGTAAACCAGCAGCAGCTGTGGCCTTTGTTGAGAAAATGGGCTGGGAGAAAACACACACACACACACACACACACTTATTCTCACAGAGAGAGAGAGAGAGGGAGTTTAAAGACTAGGAGTGTATGGTGTGAGTCAAGTGGAGAAAAGACTACACAGTATCTAGAGACAGTGGGAATGTGTGCCGGAAGGAAGGAGTGCAAGGACAGGAGAATGACAGAGTGAGAACAGGAGAAGGAGGTGTACAGAAATGTGTTTCTACATGAGACTAAAAGATGGAGAGAGATCCCCGAAAAACATGTTGTGTTTAGCGGTGTCATCTCACCTTCCTCAAAGTGAAAATGAGAAAGTATTTTTGATTCGTCGGTGTTAAAAAAAAAAAAAAAAAAAAAAAAAAAAAAAAACTGTCCACAAGTTTGTGCGTGAGCCTGAGTGTGATAGAATAATGTGCTTGTGCGTGTGCACAAACATGCTTAATTATGTACGGCGTGCTGTGTGTGTGCAGGTTGTGAGAGAGAGATGCAGACAAGTTTAATTACCTGAGACGAGCCGAGTGAAACGGCAATTAATGACACGAGTGACTTACTTCATTATGTCCACATGAGCTTCTTGTGTTGGCTGAAGAAACGCGCACACGCATGCAAACATGCTTTATGTTTACATACTGTATGTATGTGTGTGAGAGAGAGTGAGCATGCTTTACATCCTTTACCACAAAACAGTAGAGTGACAGTGAGGTGAGTAAGTGGACACAATCGTCACACACGTTGCCGTTCAGCCACTCAAACACTCATTTAGTTTGCAAATGGACTCATTACTAATGAATTACAAGCTGCTTTAGAGCAGGCTGAGCACACAGTAATGGTTTGGCTATTTTCCAGAATACAGGCACTATACACACACACACACACACACACACACACCATCACACTGACAGAGATTGAGAGTGAGTGTCCAAAAGCCCCAATTACCTTCACATCCAATGTAAGGGAACAAGCTAGAGAGCTAATTACAAGTCCAACACATGAGACAGGAAACAAACTCAGGCAGATAATATGTCACCAGTAATGGCATTCTTCTTGTTTTTGTCCATGATTGTTACTGTTTACAAAAAGCTCATTATGGGAAAATATGGGTTTGTCATTGTATTATTATATATGAGTCATGATTACAACCCCATAAGCCCAGTGATCTTTATTAAATCATCAATAAGGCTGTGTAATTCCATGTTTTAGCCAGATTGATTTACACTTCAGCCCTCTGATGGGGTTGAATGAGATCAAATTATATTAGATACCTCTAAATGCACCATGTTGTCAGTCAGTAAGTGGAATAAATATGTTTGCTATTTATCATTAAAGGACTATCAATCTTTTTCTTGTCATGGTTTGCCAAGACATAAATACTGCTGATGTTCTCTGTCTCTCTCTCTCCCTGTCTGGTGAGTGAGTGTGATGGCAGTGATTGGACAGAGTAATTGGACCTAATGAATATGTCAACTGCCTGTTTCTTTCTCTCTCCATTAAACACAACAGGATTAGATTTACTGGGCTGGTTCGCTAACAACTTAAAGACTCCATCAGTAGACTACTTTCCACACACACACACACACACACACACACACACACACACACACAAACGCACACAGAGATTGGCTTAGCTCAGTAGATCAATGGCCTCTTGGTCAATGTCTCCTTCGGGAGGGTAATCTATCTGCTCCGCACTAATGAAACACTCTGATCGCTGTGTGTGTTTGTGTGTGTGTGTGTGTGTGTGTGTGGGTCTAAATGTCTTTGTGCATTCAGGGGTGTCAGATTGTGTCTGGAATGTATGGCTGTGGTGTCATGTTGTTTGTTCTTAGGTTAGTTAGAGACTTTAGCTATCATTTTGTGTAAGATAAGCCACACATGCACACACCATAGGTGTGAGTATCTTGAATATGTTCATATGAGAATTCTTTCTTGGACAAATCTCATCATACAGTATCATCAACATTGCTCCCAGTCATCAATGACACCAAACTGACACAATGTGCAACTATTCTGCTGAGAGTGTCTACATGTGCAATAATTTTATTCATTAATGTGTGATATTACTAGGGGTGTCCCGAGTCCCTGCCCCTGTCAGATATCAGTCTGATATCAGTGAAAAAAAAAAAAAAAAAAAGCTAGTATCGGATTATATTAGTCTGCATCTGAAGAAGTTCTTCTTCAGCTAGAAGTCCATTCCAGACTAATGTGCTAACAAAGTAGTAAGAGTAGGAGTGATGTCGGCCGGGTGGCAGCATTTTTTTGTTAAAATCAGAAAAAGACGTTGCAGCTGAGTGCAAAACTTGTCAGGAACAAGTTTCCTGTGGTGGAACAGAACCAGGAAGTTTAATATGACCAACCTCATCAGCATTTGAAGCAGCACCACAAAAAAACAGCACAAGGATTTTCAGGGTCCTCTAATTTATTTTTATTTATTCTATTCAATTGTAGAATATGCTTATGGTTCAAGTTAAGCTAGAGGTTATTTTGCACTTTAAAAATATATATTTTTGTTTTTATTGGATTTATTGAGGTTATTTGTTCAGGGTCTTCTAATTTATTTTCTATTTATTCTATTAAATTGTAGAATATGCTTATGTTCGTTAAGCTAGAGGTTATTTTGCACTTTAAAGATATATGTATTTTGTTTTCCTTGGATTTATTGAGGTTCTTTTTTCAGGGTCTTCTAATTTTTTTATTTATTCTATTCAATTGTAGAATATGCTTATGTCAAGTTAAGCTAGTGGTTATTTTGCACTTTAAAAATATATATATTTTGTTTTCATTGGATTTATTGAGGTTCTTTTTTTCAGGGTCTTCTAATTTTTTCATTTATTCTATTCAATTGTAGAATATACTTATGTTCAAGTTAAGCTAGTGGTTATTTTGCACTTTAAAACTTATTTTTTGTTTTAATTGGATTTGAGGTTACTTTTTGAGGGTCTTCTAATTTAGTTTTTGTTTATTCTATTCAATTGAATATTCTTATGTTTAAGGTTAAAATTCATGTAACCCATTGGTTAATAATAAATAGGTCAGTTTTTCTCAGACCTACTGTTGCTGACGATTGTTCTCTGTTTGACTAATTTTACTTGATGAATCCCTTTTCTAATACTCCATACCACAAAATAAGTAATAAAAGTCTGTATGATTCATGATGATATGGTATCAGATCAATATTGGTATGGGCCAATACTCAAGGCTGCTGGTGTCGTATCAGGACACCCCTAATTATTCTTTACCTTCATGTGCAGCACTTCTATTATCTTATTCCACCTGTCATACATTGTGCTCACATACAGTATGTACGTATATTTGCAGAGTTTTTTTCTCCTGGCCTGTTGCTTATTTAGATGGTTATTCATTGGTTACTTACGTTCCATGCGAAAACACTAACCAACTCTTGTGTATCCTGGTGGCCTAATTGTTGACCACAAAATCACCAGTAACATGCAGGCCATAGGCCTTTATTGCATGCCATACTTCACTGTCTCTCTTGCCTTGTTTCTTCTCTGTATCTCTCCTGCCAGATCTTCAATTGGTTAGTGATCGGTAACAGCGCGTAGCAGCACTCATTACTGTAAGACGGACTGAAAGAGGAAACCCATGCCCAGTGATGCAAAGAATGTGCACAAAAAAAAGTGAAAAAAAAGCATTTGCTGGTTGTTGCTGCAAAGTGCACTAAAATAGTAGATTTATTCAATCAGTCTGCAAATGATGATGAGGATAAAACTGATATACTGTGAATAAAACATGCTTTGTGTGTGGCATTGTGAAACTATAGTGCTTTATTGTTTTATAGTGGTGTGGATGCAGTATGAATTAAGTGTTCTCCAGGAGATTGAGTCCGTTGGCTCTAATTTAGTGCTACGTTTAACATTTCAGTGTTGACCATTTTATAATACTTTAAATAATTCCGATAATAAAAGTAGGCTATTAAGTCAAATTGATGGTTTCAGGTGATTATTGTGTTCAACTTTGAATTTTTACTTTGAATTAGAAGGAAAACCATGGAACATTTGTTTCTTTATGTTGTTGCACAAAAAATAAAAAAAAAAAAATAAAAGATTGTTATTATGTTTTTGATTAATGATTCACAACATGTTGCATCAGTTCAAATTTGGATAAAATTGGGGCTGCTTCCTGGCTGCTTTTTGTTGACAGTCTGATTGTCACCATTCAATAAATGCCAAAAAAGTAAATACATAAAACTCTTCCCTGCATTTTTGTGTCCTGTATCCCTCAAGAATCAGCTCTTTCCTGTGTTGTTTCAATTACATAACTAGAAAAGCACTCAGAGAGCACAAACCAACACGGCAGCGATGACTTTTTCATTTAAAGTTACCCCCGCCGTCAAGGAGGTCATGTCCTCTGAAAGCCAAATCCTCTGAATCCATATGGTTTCTATACATAAGTATAAATAAGTAAGGGCTTGTACTAGTTTTTCAGAACCTTAAACACAACTTATTGTGTATTCAAGTGCTATATAAAGTAAAATAATGGCACTTTCTCTATCTGTGACCTTTTCAGAGACCAAGAAGATAGAGTATTGTTATTTCAAGTCAGCTCAACCTTTTCAATATGTCTCACATCATAGGTAGTATGTGCAAATTAAGAAACACCCCATCCCGCCATGTGCAAGTACATGTGCAAGTGGAGCCCCAGAAGTGACAAAATCATTCATAAAAGGCAAGTCAAGATGTACAGTATCTGCATATATACAGCAAGGCAGACAGGATTCACTGTGTTTCATGGTTGTGTATATGTTCATTTCAATATTGAAAATGTGTTTATAGTGTTATATTATGCATTATAGTGGACAATGTACAGTTATAGTGTCGTCAGTTTATATAGACCCATATGCTGTTGCACTTTCCATTTGCTACTGTAACAGTGTAAATATCCCTGTTGGTGGAACGAGTATTGATGGTTCATCTTATCTAATCGTATCTTACATGGGAAAGATTGAGTCAAAAGCCAGCCATTTGAGAGGGGGAAACTTGTGGTTGGATTATGGTTCAGGCCAGTGGAACCAGTGTCTCAGGACCCTGGGTGCTTATAGCGTGAACTAACTACTAGCCCGACTCTCAGTTTTGCTCTTCAAGTGCACCAGATTGCATCTAACATTAAAACATATCAACATTTTTTCCATTCCCAACTATCTCTTTTTTAGCTTGCAGCCCATGTAGCTTGTTAACAGGAGTAGCTGGAGGTGACAAAGATGTGTTCCCAGGGGCCTCAAAAGGACCATGATGTGGCCTTTAAATACCAGGATAACAGTGCACGTTGTCAGACAGTCGCTCCTGCGCTCAGTTGTTCACATAAAGAGTGATAGAAAACGTGCACACAGCTGGCTGATCACAGTGTGAAGTAGGTGTGAATGTCGGTTTTGGAAAGTAACTGATATAGTTGGACACAGTCCTTGCATAATCTGACATCAAAAAGGTGGTGGACAGGGATTCGGAAGCTATTTGACCATTGACAAACACTTCTGATGAGTGTACTGGCAGCTTTGGGGTGTTTGCATCGCCCCTTTCCAAGGCTGCTTGTATTGCAGCCAGTGCAGCGTGGCAGTGTGAAGTACAGTAGGTCAGTGGTTGGCATGGGATGAAGAACAACACCCAACAAACCATTACTATGTTCCTTGCTGCTCCACTCTACTGGGGTCTGATAAAGTCTCAAGCTGCAGAGGGAAGGGAGGAGAGGAATAAATATTGTACGGGTTCCAGAGCAAATCCATGAGGGCTATTTCTAGAATATTTTCTTTGTTTGTTTATTTAAACTGAGTTCTCTCTTAAACAGCCCCCTCAGTCGCAGATTTGAGAGCGGCCTCTTTTATGATTTGTTTTTAAATGATCCAACTGTCAAATGTATTCAGTGCACCAGAAACTGCTTCGCTTTGCCTCCTCGTGTTGATCAAGTCCACATTTCCAGTCAAAGCTGTCAAAACCCTCCTGTGCCGGACTTCAAAATGTACAATAAATAAGATTAAAACCATTTCATGCATTTTTATTGTGGATTAGATTACTGATCTCATAGACTGGTAGGGATTTTATGAGGGTTTTCATCATTAATTTACATGCATTGTGCAAGAGGTAATTTTTATTTGTGTGACAACTGTCATTTCACTGAATTCATTTTTTAGAATCTGTTGAGAATAATCTTGGAATCATATTGGGAATTTGCTTATGTGATAAGCAAGTTGTGATTTTCAGTGTGCTAAAAGGCCTGAGGTGACATAGTGACTGTAAAACCTCCATGAGTGAAGAGACCCAGACCCAATCGAGAGATGAAATCTACTCATGCAATCTCTCATTTTCCCTCACACGCTCTCCTGTGAAGTGTTTTGGAAAGTTGTTGTTCTGCAGCTGCAACCTGTAGTGATCTAATTTCAATATTTTTTCCCTCCCTCCTCTGTCTCTCCCCTTTTTTCACTCCTTCTCTTGCAGTTGGGCGTGTTGAAGTGCTTCTTAAGGTAAGAGAGTCTCATTTTGTGTTTTCCCTATCCTGTACTTTCTTCCTCTGATTTCAACCCATAAAACACAGCATGTCATCAGCATTTGGCACATTGTGTGTATCACGAAACAATGTGCGTCCTCAAAAATGATTTTGGCTCACTGAAACACAATAACATTGTGTTAAGATAACAAAGACACACTCTGGGTAACACTCCCACTGCACTCCCCCTGGTAAAGCCATGGTCAGGAATGCACAGAACTGAATCAGCAGCCCACAGGACGGTTTACAGAAGAATTATACAGCATGTAGAATAGATTTACATCCCATCTTTGCATTAGTTAATACACGCTTTTAATCAATATCATATATCATAAACGCTGTGTAGTAATTCTGCACAGTGCACACATAGAGTAATAATGTACGGTAAATCCTCTTCCCCGCTTGTCTTGCTACTGAATCTGCTTTCACAAGCTGTTATTCATAACCAAGCCTGTCTGGGGAAAAAATGCCGTATAGTTTTTTAAAAGGCAAGGCCGCTGTTATTGTTTATTTGTGGATTACAGGTTTCAGCCTTAGTAGATCTCAAACTTATTACTTTCAGACTGGGGTGCTGTGTAATAATATCAGTAGATTCACAGTTCTTCTCAGGAGAAAATTAAATATGCTACAGCCACACAGCTGGGCCTGACCTTGTGGCTGGGCACACAGGATGTGTGTGTAATATCTATAAATTGTATGTGTGTGCAGTGTGTTTCTTAGTTAGTTAGTTAGTTACGGCTTTTGTTCATAAATGGTTTGATTTTTGGAGCTCGGTGGTTTGAGTTTAGAAACAGTAACATGGTTCTAAAAACAGGGAAAAAATGTACAGTATACTTCTCTCTGGCTCCTCAAAGGATAACAGCAGAATTGTAATTATAAAGACTGTTGTTTATAGGCTCTTCATATGAGTGTAGTTAATCGGAGTTAACGACCTAAATACATTTAAAATTACACAAAATTACAAAGTTTTGAAGGCACACCCATGACACACAAAGCCCCAAAAAGTGACAAAATACAGTAAAAGTCAAATCAAAAATATATCAGCATACATCAACAGATAATATTGTTAATATTTAGTAATAATAAATAATAAAAAAATAAATATAAACTTTTATTTTATCCTCCAATCGAATGTTTACAAATTTTGGTGGTTAAGGAAAAATAATGATAAAAACACATATTTATTTTTACCAACTAATTTGTGGTCAGAGGAAGAGTATAAAACTAATTCTATGTCTTTTCTATTTCTATTTTAGCTGTTTAACTGATGTTATTATTTATATCAGAGTTATACACTAAATGTGAGTGTTAATGTGCCAGATTAGAGTGCTCCCCTGGACTGAGTGGGTGTAAACATGTTGCTTGATAGACATTTACCTCACAATCTGTTACATTTGTTGTAACTGGAAGGGCTGGACAATATATGTGTTTATTATTTTTATTTGTATATGCAATTTAATGTCCTCTCATTGTCCACAGCATGGCTCCACTGAACATCAACCTGAGCAGTCTTACTGTATCAGCCAGAACTAGAAAAGCACTCAGAGAGTGCAGACCTCTGCCAAGGCGGCGGTGGCAACTTTTTATTATTATATAAAGTTACCTCTGCCGCCAAGGAGGTTATATTTTCACCGGGGCTTGTTTGTTTGTTGGTTTGTTGGTTTGCAAAGTAACTCAAAAAGTTGTGGATGGATTTTGATGAAATTTTCAGGGTTGGTCAGAAGTGGCCTAACTTAAAACTGATGACTTTTTGGTGGTGATCAGATGCAATTCAACGGCACCACCAAAAATTCATCAGTTTTAAGTTAGGCCACTTCCAGCCAATCCTGAAAATTTCATCAAAAATGTCTATAACTTTTTAAGTTATTTTGCAAACCAACAAATCAGTAAACTAACAAATAAACAAACCCCGGTAAAACCATAACCTCCTTGGTGGAGGTAATAAATAATAGTACTGAACCTAAGCAGCTAGGTTACTGTATGTGTCACATTTAAACATTTCTGACTTTGGTGATCCAAAGACACTCATGAATGGCTCTAAAGCAACTGCAAACAACTGAGCAAACAAACAGAATCATCAGAACAATTTGAACAATGCTGTAATCACAAACTCATATTTAAGCACTTATGGATAAATCATAATATAATTTTGCAATTACAATTCAAAATAACATTTGGCTCAAATAGGTTGTTAAACTTTTTACCCTGTCTTTAAATATGAAATTTGATCACATATCAGTGTTGAGAAAACACTGATAATTATTGCTGAATTATGTCCAACTCACCCACGCCTACCTCAGATCTGAGGACTGGTAGAGAGAGATGCCAATCCTCCGAAGAAGATACTACAGCTACAAGGTTTTTACCGAACACATGCCATGTTAGTGTGCCCCTTTTGCTTTGGTGCCCAAGGTTGTAAGTGTTTCTGATGTGGGCACAAAGTCATATATTACTCTCCTGCTGGCCCATCTGCCACATTGGCCTCCCTTGAGACTAAGGGATTTGTCTCATTTTCTGTGCGTGTGCATCTTTGTAAGCAGCAGTGGAAGGTGGAACATTTACTCAAGTTTGGTTCCTGCTACAACCTTGGGCACCAAAGTAGATACTGCACCATGAGCCATGTGTGACAGCTACCCACTTAACAGTTTGAAAATATGCTTTGCAGATTAATTTACGCTGTATACAAACCTAAATTAGCTCCACTTGACCAGCTTATGTTTAAATAATTCATCGCTCACTAGATACATAGATGAATGGATGGATGGACTGGCAGAGTGACCTCTGCATGAACCAGTCCAGTGCATGAATGTATTGTGTGTTCAACAGCTCCACACAACTTAAGTTATGTAACGTGTTGTGTTCGTGATAAAACTCGTTTAAATCCTTAGCTTTAATAGCTCCGCTCAGCAGGAGAAAGGTTAATTATCACATCCTGTTACAGACAGACAGGACACCTCCTGTCAAGCACACACACATACACTCTAAACCACACAACCCAACCAGACCATCAAACAAACTCTGTGTGTGTGTGTTTGTGCGTGTGGTCATATAAAGATGTAATCTAGCGTCTATTTGTCCTTGTTTGCTTCATCACTCAAGTGAGGCCTTAATTTTGTTTTTCTCCTGCTTCCCTCCTCCTCTCCTGCTGGCCATATTCACAATATGACAGCTCTCACGCCACAGAAAAAATCATTCATGAAGTCATTCATCAGTAAGAAACAGACATGTTCCCTTTGGCTCACGTTTCTTCACTTTGATATAATGTGTGAATTGGGAAAGTTTATCATTGAAACACAGAGGCCCAATTCCAAAAATGACAGACGAGTGGACAGAGGTGTTCAGTGGGTGTGAAGCAGTGAACCTCAGGAAGTGATCGCTGATGTGTTCTCTGGTTGATGCCAAAATATTTAGCGAGAGAAAAACTGAAGCTGACAACTCAAAAGGAACCATGAAGAAGTGGTAGAATTTCTTTTCTTCTAAAAATGAACAACTCCACTTTAGATCATGAACCCTTTTACAATAAATCTAGACTCTTTCATGGTATCCACTCAACTCCTCAATGCACTTTATAATTCTCCTCCAATGTCCCAGTCTTTTTCTTTGACCTTCATTCTCCTCAGTGTCTCCTCTTCGTTTGAGCCTCCTATTTTTCTGCCCACATCCACCTCCTCCTTCTCTCCATCCCCCTTTCATTGCCAGTCTAGACAGCTCCTCAAGCAGGTGGTGAGGTGGAGAAAATTGGGTGAGAATGGGCGAGGGAGGGAGCAAAGGAGGAAAGGAGCCAAGGGGATAAGGAAGACTGAGCGAGAACAGAGGGAGATTAATAGATCAAGTGGGGAGGCATATGATGAAAGTTTAGAGGAGTATGGAAAGGAAAGGAAATGAAAGGAAAGGAGAGGGATGGGTCAGGTTGAGGTAGGATCGGAGCAAAGACGAAGGGGGGGTGATATGAGAAAAGAAGAGATCTGAGTGAATCAGGTAGGTGCTATGTGGAGGGGAGAGGTGCGGAAGAGGCTATTTTAATGCAGGGTAGAAATCAGGTGCTCGAGGTGGGGAGAGAAGGAAGTGGCAAAGAAAGGAGGAGGGGGAGTGGCGCAAAGGAGCGAATGAGGCAAAGAGAAGAGAGGAGGGAAGGAGGGAGGTTGGGAGGAGAAGGAGAGGGAGAAGGGCTGAGGGAGGAAGAGGAGGGAGCAGAGGGATGGATGGATGGATGGATGGATAGAGCATATGTAGGAGAGAGGACAGGAGCAGTGTTGTTGTGCTTTTACGGGAGGACATCGGCTGCAAGGAAGTGAGGTGGGTAATAAGGCTATAGCTCATTCCTGTGGAGCAGCCGCTATCCTATTAGTGACTAGCTCTCACTGGATGACTTATATGCACCTCGTTTTTCACCAACAGGATGACGGCAGTTGGAAGAAACAAACATACACACACACACACACACACAAGGCACATGCAGCTACAGGAGTGATGACAGGAGAAATCTGCTCCTGTTTCCTGATGTGATGAGAGAATGACAGCGATGCAGAAAACCAGCAGCTAACAACCATGCCATGTTGTAAAAAGATTTTTCTAAATGAAGAACAGCACTCACCATTTAATACTTCATTTACACTTTAGCAAATCAACAACACCATAGAGCCAGAGTAAAAAAAAAACAATAAAAATTAGTCTAATAGTCTTTGAAATTATATTAAATTTCCCCTGAAAAAAACCAACATAAATACGACTTAACACAGTAGTGACCTTTGGCTGGTTGGCTGTAAAGAGTAAAGGGATAATGGCGTCCACACAAGCTAAACAGATTGAAATCACTGTATACATGAGGCAGTAGGACAATGTGCCACGAACTGTTATAGATCCTGTTGGAGTAGCAGACTACAGTTCATAAGGATAAGTAGCCTCTAGGCACCGCCCTTCATAGATGCAGAGTAATCTGACAGCTCCAAACACACTCTGTGCAGAACATCCAAAGATGGCGAGGTCGTGGTTAGGCCGAATGTCTTCAGACTATGCTTTTGAGAGCAGTTCAAAAACCTGAGAGAAGTGCTTTTAATGCCCCAAACTTTCCAAACATCGTTAAACATCACATACTCTGCATTTACCCACCATCAACACCTTCATAATGTTAGCCTCCAATTTGGAACAGAACCAGGTGATTTTTAAATCGGTTCTTAAAGGTAGGCGTTAGCAAGAAACAACACAACAACAGATTTTTTTTCTCATTTCTTTTGGTAGAATCTAATCACCTCCCGACACATACTGAACCAGTCTGTCAACTGAACACAGATAGAGCAAACTGATATCCCCCTCTATCCACTATGGAGCCCTGGTAATACAGTGTTTTTAGGAGGCTGGATCAGCTTTTGCTAACAGTGTTCAATGAGAGCATTTTGCACACTGCTTTTACACTCTACCAGGCTTTTGTATTAGTAGTTGGTAGTTTAAAAAAAAAAAAAAAGTCAACTTGGAGCAGAAAAGTGATTTCTCATTGTGGTGACTTTTATAGACAGATGGTTCAAATGGAAGCTTCTCAGATGGTGAAACATACCATCTGAAAGGGTTAGGGTGGATTTTTGCAGGATATGTGGAGCTATATGACTTAACCAACCCTAGTTACCATGATCTGAACACAGCGCTTCAGCACAGGTTCAGCTGACCTTAATTGTTTGCATAATGAATGCATCATGAATGGTAATGACAAGATCCATTATTGGTTGATGCGATGCTGATGACTGTGACTTGTTTGTGGTTTAGTATTTACACCAATGCTTTCGAGGGTGATTTGTTGAATATTAAATACGTTACACAAGAACATTGGCATCTTCCACCACATACAGTAAACGCTGCCCTGCCCCAGCTTCTTCTTCTACTTCTGTCAGAATCCGTAAGTGTTGTATTACTGCCATCTGGACTGTCCTTTGCCCCGTCTGTTCATGCAAAAGACAGAAATGTTCCTGTGTGTGTGTGTGTGTGTGTGTGTCTGTGCGGGTAGTACTTACATTATGGGGACATCAATCTAAATCACATTGTGGGGACTCATCTTCCTTCTGGAGACAAAATGTATGTCCCCATAATGTTTTTAGGCTGAAGACTTGGAGAAGATTAGAGGAGTAAGATGTTAGTGTAAGGTTAGACTTTGGTTAGGGTTAGGATTAAGATTATGCGGGTACTGTAAAATCCCCACAACAAGAGTAATAACTTTGTGTGTGTGTGTGTATGTGTGTGTGTGGTCTGCCTTAGGTCCACACTGGGGTCACACTCTTGACTTAAGACCAGTAGATTGGGGATGACATGTGCAACTGGGGACAAAGTCCATGTCCCCAGTTGTTCAAACTTTGGTTTTGGGTCAGTGGTTAGGGTTAGGGTTAGGTTGAGGTTTGGGTTAGGGTTAGGGGGTTAGGTGTTGTAGTTAGACTGAGGTTAAGTTTTTAAAAAAACAGTTTGTCCCCAAAGTTTTTTTACTTGCCTAAATACCCCAAAGGTGACTTAAATAAATGTGTGTGTGTGTGTGTGTGTGTGTGTGTGTGACTATTGAAAATCAGTGGGAGTGTCTGACAGGTTATCATAGTAATTTAACTATTTGTGAAACAGATTTACGTAATGTATTACTGTCCAACACTGAAGAAAAGAAAGTTTAATGGAAGAAAAGGCAAACAGAACAAACATGTGAACCAGCTGTCATGTGTTGATATATTGGCGCCGCCAGTCCAAGATCAGATTTATGTTCAGAAGTACTTCTGGAAAAACTGTTGCAAGCATGGAAACAGATCATCTTCTGTTCAGTTAACAACCTTGTACGCTGATAGTGGGTGTCTGAGTGCTGTATAATCAGTCGCTCCAGGGAATTTTGTAATTGCAGGATATTTAACAAAAACCCCTGCTATCTTGCAATGGTTTGCAGTTTCGACCAGTCCCTACACTTTTAATTCATAAACACTCCTAGATCCTTTTAATTTTTCTAAATTAGTGCCATTGTGACAGAATGATTAAATCAAAAAGACTGGTAAGCATTTAAAACAATTTGCATTCAAAACAAAATGTGGAATAAGAGCAGTCCTAATTGTCTCACAGTTCTGCAGAAAAGCTACCAGGAAGTAATTTAAGTGGAAAATTCAGAGAGGATTGGTGCTTCACAAAAAAACTGATTGTCTTCATACCACACATATAAACACACACACACACACAGAGTTGAAACATCTTTTCAATCCCATCTTGTCCTTTAAAGTGAAAGTTCATTTGCACTATTGTAATTTACCATCTCCATGGTGACATTTTCTCCTGAGAATGAAGACTGACCCCGTCAGACTCATCACCCGCTGGAGTCCAAGTAAACCCAAGGACTAATGGTTTGAAGAAAGGGAACATAAGACCCTTTTCCAATAATTTCAGCTGTTTTAATTAAATTTATGCATATTCTATCCCTGTGAAGAATTTGGGGCAGCCGTATCAGCGAGAGGGGGGAAGAAAAAGAGAGAGAAGAAGAAAATGGGTCACTTTGGCAGAGGGACTAAGAGGCTTCATTAGGAAACCTGATGCAGTCATTCTGTGGCCACTAATTCCACACCAGCATTCTCATTCAGCACTCACGGGATCCCTGTAGCAGCCTAAAGTTTGTGACCTCATCAAAAACAAGAAATAAGCAGGCGTCAGGTCATGTCACCTCTGTGACAGTCTGCCACCTTTCTCCATTCATTCTGCCTAAATTAACTCTCCGTCTTGCTTGCCTTGGAGAGAAAAATGGCAGGTTTGTCTAAGACAGAACTTTGCAAGTTTCAAAGCTGCATGCATTGTCCTCACCTGTGAAAGAATTAAGATGTTCGCACTGAGACAATTTGATGTTAACTCTGCCAGGGACTTATATCTTCTGTGTAATTTTGCCTTTCAAATATGGTAGCTGAGCAAAGCTATGTCGGTTTCTCCACTTTATGACAGTTCTTCCTCCCTCTTATATCTCATTTGCCCTTTTTCATTCATTATACTATTTCCCTCTCTCCTTCTCACCCCATAACACCCATTCATTTTTCTTGCTTCCCCTCTGTGTTGTAGACATTTTCTTTCACTTCTCTTGCTGTCTCCGTCATTCATCCTCCCGGCCTCAAGCACAGTAGCATCTAATATGTCTTTAAAAGTAGGACAGCACTGAGTAATTTGTTGCACCTACCAAATGTTAATTCAGGATTGTTGCCGTAATATCCATGACTGCAGGGCCACCCTAAGCACACAATAGCATCTGGCGCTCAAGAGAACAGTGATCGTGATTTTCTCGGCATTGTATTGTTAAATAGAATTTTGAAAGTAAAGGATTATTTCACAAAGACGTGACACCGTCTCACAGCAGGGTTGCTTGTGCCCTTTGTGTAAACTGTGTCATTACACTTCCATTACATGGAATTTGCTGTTTTATGGGTTGCGCACAGCCACCCTCTGCTGCAGATTCTCTTCCTTCCAGTGAGACAGACAATCGCTGCCTTCAATTTCACCCTTTTTCTCTGTGATGTTGTAGAGTAACTGTAGCATTTTGAAAAGGTGTAATTTAAAAAAAAACTTGTTTACCTATTTAGGGGACGAAGAAAGGATCATCTTTTCTTATCTCATCTGGTTTAGCCTCAAAATACAGGACTGAACAAAGCAGTATTTACACATGAAGGTCACTTTAGTAGCCTTAAAGCAAGTCTGAGCATTGTATGATGCCCCAGGCCACATTCAGCCCTTTGGCTGTCCCTGAAGGGTCCACGAGAAGTTGATGGAAAATTGGGAATCAAACATAACATAAACATAAATTTACATCATACAGTATAAGCAATACAGCTGAGCATTGCTTTTATTTTGTAGACATCCATTATTTTGTCAATTCCCATATGTCCTTTCACTAGAGCTTCCCTGTAACAGATGTTGATCAGAGATGTAAGTCACAGTTAAAAATTTTAATTTCAAACTTTTAATTAAAGTTTGAATCACCACCACAGAGAAATACAAGAATGTGACTGAGGCAGAGAATGTTACTTTTTTGTATAAAGTTAATCTTTGAAATTCTGCAAAAACATGCTCATATTCAAAATTGTTTTTGTGGTTCAGTACTGACATGATGTTTGCCTGTTCTTCTATGCATGTCCCACATTTTCATAGCCTAATTGTGACATTTACTCTTATTGAAAAAATACAATTTAGTGCTTCTTAAGAAGAAATAACAAAATATTAACACAGAGCAGAATTGAGTTCAGTTTATTGGTCCGGCCCTCCACAGCACAACAGTTTTTGATAGCAGTCCAGTATTGAGTGAGAGTGTTCTCGACTGCAGCAGCTAAACATTCAATAAAAATACTTGTTTTTTTCCACAGCCAGTCTCAGATAGTGTCAGAAGTGTCTGACATTATGGAAAGGACCCACAGAGAAATAAAAGGTTGCTTGTTTACTTTCTGTTTGTTATTGTCTCTAACCATGACTCGTTTAGGGAAGCTACTTTCCGAAAAATCTTGCATTGTATCTACATTTCTGAAACGAGCTCGTTGCCCTGAGTGATCACATTGCAGCTCGGTTTCAGCATTATCCCTAAATACTGGACCTAAGATTGTTGTCTCCATTAGTCACTTAGACATAAAAACGAGGGAAAATAGTTTCCAGGCTACACAAGGTGGACCTGACCGTTGGTCTTTGTGGAATTTGTTCCACCATGCCTCCATTATGATTGGACAGCTGGGTGAAAAGTGATGAACACATGTCTTTAAGTTAAACTCTCGCCAACTACAAAAAAAATATGTGCAGCCCTCAGCGCAGGTTAGACTCACAGCACGCTGATGGCATTTGTAGCTTATCATTCCAAGCACAAAATGAGTTTTATATAAATTATAAAACATAACAATGATCAGAAAGACAGTTGAGGGAGACTATGGTTTGCTACTTCATGTGACATCTTGCACATTATTCAAAGTAATTATTCCCATTTTTGTTAAAAAAAAATGTTTTACTGTATTAAATTCTGTAAAGTGAAATGAGCTGTATCATTTAATTCACAGCTTAAAATGCTTACAGTATGTAAGGAACTCCAACATCTTAACCCTCCCTCACCCTGATTTAACCCACAATAAAATCAACACACTAACATTGAATATTCCCCTTATTCTCTTTCCCATGTGTCATGGATAAATATCTCTTCAAGAATGCTTATAGAGGCATATATAGAGATTAGATTTAAGACCAAGTCTTCCGTTTAACTCCTGAAATACGTTGCTGCACTTTGTATGTTAAATCAAGACATGAATGCACACTGGTGCACTGTAATGTGACTTGACTCAAAATGCCAGATCCTACTTTAGATCTTAAGAGGACCTCATTTTTAGTTTGGGACTTAAATTTTTATAGTGTGTGCATCTCTTCTTTGTCCTATGTACAAGTTGTTGTATACACAGAGACCATAATTAGACCATAACATAAGAGCATCAGGCCACCTTTGAAGGCTCAGTCAGGCATTTGTGCATCAAGCATCCTCTGCGTCACCATCCAGATTTTATTTTAGATTAGATGCATATCCCTCGTGCAATGTCACACACATATATACACAAATCATAAACAACTTCAAGTTGTTTACACAAATCTGCGTCATGTCGCTCTGAGAGTCCCTGATGACGAATTGACCTGCAATAACCTCCTTAACATTCTGCGCAAACTTTGATCAGCACTGCATACACACCTCGAAAGAGTAAACATGTTTACAAAGTTAAATTTGAAATTAATACCCTCTAGAAAATCACACTACTGATGAGCATGTGAGCTTGAAACACTGCAGAACAAGACGGTGCAGCTCAAGGAGGAGATAAAGTGTGTAGGTAATCATGTCAGTGTTATGCATGGCCCTGCTGTGACACTACATTTAAAGTAGGGCTCAAGAGAAGGCCCTCTGATGCCCACTCTGCTGCCCTGCTTACCCACTTGCCTTGATGTTGAGTCTAGATGACAGCAACCTAAGAAGAGTGTTTCACATGCTGAGTGAAGCCAAACCAAAGTAAACTGAGTTTCCACTGAGCTGCCCTGGTTAGGGTTAGACATCAAAAAATATCTGGGCCATTGCTGTGCAGATCAGTGCAGAAATAGTTTGGTTCATGTCGTGAAAAGGATATGTGAAAGCACTTTAGTGACCCAGATAATATGCCGCTTTGCCCTGAACCATTTCCACCACCAGCAGAAACCTTTAAAGGTGATGTCCAGATGAAGCAACTGGAGTTGAATTCTGTTCAAATTACTACCTACATTTTGACTCTCACTGAACAGTAGTCACTCCAGCCATCAACATGAAAAGAATTCAAAGGCTGCTCTGAAGAGCTCCCACGGGAGTCCTCACAGTGATGCAAAGCAACTAAAAGGGTTTGCAGACAGACTTTCACCATGGGTGCCACTTTACTGCACGAAAATCAGTGAAGACGAACAGCAGTGTCACGTCCACTTGTCCCAGCTTATTGTGCAAGACCTGTAAACTGAAATTGCTTGCGCCAACATGAGCTTTCCAAATGATCTAGTTTCCAAACTCTTCCTCTGCCGAGGCTTTAATTACTTCTGCTGGGCCAGCACAGGTGAAGCACATTCTCACTAACAAGGTGGTTTCCATCCAGGGAGCACTGAAACCCAACAAGAAAACAATGTGATGGAGAGGAAAATGGGAGCCCGCAATAGAGGGTAACTGATGCTTAATAATCCCCCACCCAACTGATTTCACCAGCCATTGTCAGATCGTTACAGAGGAAACATGGTGCAGGTGGGGAAGAATCCACAGAGGAATGTCATCAACTGAAAATAAAGTGTGAACTTGTTTTCACATATGCTACACATGCACATTTACCACGCTGTGCATATATATGTGAGCTAGGGCAGCACTAAACTCTGATGCCGTATAGACACTCATTCTTTAAATGGCTTCTGATTACATTTTATGAGATTTGGTCAGATGTGAGCCATTGTGATCTGAAAACAGCAGATTTATGAGGTCATGGGATGTAACACTAATGACATATGCCCTAGTTTTCATTCGTAATTAAATAACTCATGATCTTTGCATCATCAGAACCCACAGTTAATGTATTCTGCCATCATCATCCCTGTCCTTGTTTAGTAAGTCGGTCAGCAGCACAAACACAGGAGTGGTGTAACAGCACAGACTAGTGGCGACTCTTTGTTATAGCACCTTGCTCCAAAATCACTCTAAATATTGTCTTCGGTGTACGGTACATGCTGTAATCTTATTCTTGTGATTTTTGCTGTTATATACCATCCCTGCAAATTGTCATATGTGTCATTAAGAGTATCACTGGAAAAGTGTTGTTTAGCCTTAACAGAAGACAAACATTCATTACAAAAATAACTGCAACTGCCTGGGATCCTTTGAGACCCCTCCTGATTTCACTCCACCGGTGAACTGATTTCATTTTTGCTTTGACTATGGTACAAGAGTAACATCTGTATATGTGTCCATTCTTTCTTTGCATCCATTTCACTCTTCCTCTGTGTTCGAATTCACACGTGTCCTAATATAACCCCTTTGATCTGTGAACTTGTATGCTTCTTCCACTCCAGCTTTTCAGCCCTGCATCCCATCACAGCCCTTTTGGCTTGTAAAAAGCCTTAAAAGCCAACAAGCCCCCAGTGTATGGGAGTCGAGCTGTCCCTTTCACCCAGTGTGCTTTTTGGATTGCACTTTTTGCACATTATTCATGTTTATGTCAAAGCATTCAAAACAAACCTTTCAATTATTGCACATGCACCAACAATGTAAAGGCAACTTCAAGCAGACAAAACACAGAGGTCAAACTCGGAGTTGGCTTTAAGAGTATTGAGTTGAAAGGTTAAGGCTCTGTTCCTAATCTTTTCCCTATTTTTCCTATTTTTCCATCCCCTATGTGCTCTCCATCCCTCCTTCTCTCTCACAGGAGAATTCTGGGGAGATTTCTTACTCTTTCATTCCTCAAGGATGAAGCAGCAGAGTGGACCTGTGTACTGAAACAGGTAATTACTGAGTATCATGATGACCTTCAAACACACAGGCAGACATATTTCCTTCCCTTGCTGTCACAATTTGTGTATGATTTATGTTGCTAAAAGGCTGTGCCATATGCACCGAGAAAGACACAGAGAAGGAATACAAAAAAGAAAGGGGTTGAATCTTCAGAGAAAAAGAGCAAAGGAAGCACAGAGACTTCTCCTGAGGGACAGAAAGAGCGAGTGAAGAGACTGTCGACAGGATGAAAGTTTAACCAAACATCAGCTCCCCACAGGAGTGGCAAATCTGCTGCCGTCGCAGTGGACAGACTGGAGAAGAGACATGCAGAGACAGACCGGCAGACAGAACAAGACAGAGCGGCGATCCCCAGCTGTTTTTAAAACGCTGCCTCTGATACATTATTGAATATGCAGCTCTCCAACGCATCGCTGAGCTTTCCTCTCATGTTAGGGCTCAAGTTTGCACAGCGTCACCATTCTAAATATAAAGCATTCGCTCAACCCTCTCCGGTTTGTTAAAAGATGCAGGGGCTGCACGTAGGCTGTGTTTGTGTTGCTCTGAGTGCCACTTTCCTTTTTCTGAGGCCGGCTGGAGTTTTGTGTTGGGTTTGTGCGTGACTCATTTTGGTAGCGAGCCTCTGCAAACTTCAAAAAACAAAAATAGATTCAATCAAACTCTTTGAAAGTATTGTTAGATGATGTGCAGAGTATACTCAGCAAGCGGAGTGCTTCACTGGGAGTCGCACGTACTGTACACTGAAGCAATTGAGATGTTACCAAGGGATTCATTTTGACTCAGACAGCATGTGGAACAGGTCTATAACTATCTAGTGCAGTGATGACTTAGTTTGAATAAGTATTGCAACTCTTTTCCGAGGCCCTATTTTCCACATAAAAAAGTTGGATTTGGATGGCTGCTCTAAGGTCACTGTCCTTAGACTTTGTGGAGGTGGAGTACTAGGTCTGGTCTACAGGTGGCAGCAGAGCAGCATACCCAGAAGGCATGTTTCTGCAGCTGACTTGATTGGCCCCATTTTACCAAATCTCTGTCCAGGCCTCACTTCCTTTATTTATCTCATCCAAGACAGCTTGTCAAGCAAATGATTCTTCCTGACCAAGAAAAACAGTGGAGAAAACAATCAATATGATATATTTTTGTAGCTAGATCAAGAGTGCAGACAAACTCACATGAAAAATCTTGCTTGTACTATTTCAGCTTCCACTTTCAAACTTCAAGTTCCAAGATGAACCATGAGCAAAGGTAAGAAACTTTGACTTGACCTTATTTCATGCAAGTTTGTGTGTGTTGATGTTTCCTTGTGAGCGTGTGTGAAGATGCATGCCTTGCTGTGTGTTTGCTCGGATGTGTGGACATCTGAGTCCGTGCCGGGCTGCTGGGTGTATAAGGAGTTGTATAAATGTTTAAGGGCGTGTGTCTCTGTTTTCTGACAGATGTTGTAACGACATGATTAGCCCTCTGGCTGCCAGTATCTCTGTGTGAGGTTGCCATAGTGACTGTGGGTTGAGTGCTGGGGAGGCTAGAGTAGAATATAAGGGTGCCGAGGACGTGGAGAGGGGGTGGAATAGGAAATGAAGTGCTTGGTGCCTCCGGCCTGTGTGTGTGTTTCTGTTTTTGTGTCCTGGAGTGGGTGTGTTTGTGTTGAAAACGTCTGTTTGTTTGTGTATCCCTACGAAGAGCACGGCACTGAAGAGACACTTCAATGAGTTATTGGGAATTTGATCAAGATAACGCACAGTCAGTCATGTACAGTGACACGTTCAGTTTGCATTGGAGCCATGGAGAGAGAGAGAGATCCTGCATTGGCTGGAACGTGGGCTGAGGGTAACCTGCTCTGCCTCACAGACCAACACCACACAAGTTGGGCATTTATCACTTAAATTGCCACCTCAATGGAGCTGTTGTACGAACTGGTACAAGTGAGAGAAATGCCCTCTGCCTTTGTGAGCATAGGGACTGTAATGTAATAGTGTAGTTTCGAGCTGCATGCATTTTAATACAAGGCATAAGTACAGTTTGCTTGTGCTCTAAGGAAGTGCTTATCAGCCAGAGGGGTCAAGGGACTGCCCTGTAAACGTGATGGAGGGCTACTTAGGGTTACATTTGATGAAGTACTGGACAGTCTTACAACATGAGGCATCTAAATGTGTTCAGTTCAGTTTTAAAGGGGAAGTGTTGTTTTTAAACAAATTGGACCTTATTTCTGGGATAAAATGCTGTCATTTACTCACCCATTTCACTCTGGAGTCAATTGGAGTATTTCGATATTGGATTTGATGATATCCATTTAACAGGAGTGAAGAGGGCACAGAAATGCAGCCAGGAAATGACACAAACTTGACCATTTTTTAAATGGCAGATGTTTAATAAGATGGGCTACACTATTACTATTCTCATTTTAGTCCGGAGTACTAAGGACCCCTAGTGCCTACCTTCAGGCCTTCACAGTGCCTGAACTAAAATATTTATTTGTGATGTTGCCACATACACATACATGCTTTGTTTCAGGCACTGTGAAGGCCACATAGGTGGGCACTAGGGGGTCCTTTGTACTCCGGACTAAAATGAGAATAGTAATAGTGCAGCCCATCTTATTAAATGTCTGCCATTTGAGAAAGGGTCAGTGGATATCACCAAAACAAAGATCGTCACAAATACTCCAAATGACTCCAGAGTGATATGGGTGAGTAAATGGCAGTAGGCAAATAAGGTCCAGTTTGGAAAAAAACAGCACTTCCCCTTTAAGAGGTTACAAGAAGCCCTACTGTGTGTAGCCAAGGTTGCCTTGTTTGTGGAGATGTCTGAAAAGGATGCATCAATTCAACTTTTCCTCTCCTAATTCCAATAGCTCGTACTCTGCCAGCACCGAGTACTGTCCAATATCAGTGCTCTCTTTTTCCAAAGTTAACATCTGTATACCTCACTGTGTGGATCTCCTTTGACTATTTCTTATGTAAGACTAGATTAGCTCTTCGTTGGTGGCCCACTGTGACTGAGTGAATGTGACTGATAATGAAAGCAAAGAATATTGTTATGATATTGGGCACTGATACAGATCTGACAGCTTAGATCCATACACTCATATGGACACACCACTGTTAAAACAACATCCAGTAATAAAAAGCACCAGCTTACTACTTTTGTTGGTGTATTAGTTGCATTTATTGGCATTTCTAGATTTGTGTGTGTGTGTGTGTGTGTGCGTGTGTGTGTGTGCTATAGTTTCTTTCTTTTTCTTTTTCCTAAGTTTCCTGACTGCAACAAAGAAAATCAAATAGAAAATGTTAAATGTTAATGCAAATATGAAAAACTAGGAGACAGGATTAAGAAAGAAATATGTGACAGGGTGTATTAAAATTTAAATATTTTAATCACTGTGGTGAAAAACATCCCGTCAGAACTCTGAATTAGTTGATGTATTCCCGGAGGGGCCACCCTAGGTGAACCAAGCTCCTTTTACATAACAAGTTAAAGCAACCCTGAAGCTCTGCTAACGCCTGGCTCCTGTATCTCCTGAGTGTGCATCCTGCTGTGTATAATAGACATGGTGTGGGACATAATGTGCTGTACCATACAGGGCTGGCTTCACACAGGGATTACACCTAGATGATTCTTCAATAGAGAATTTAGTCTCGGGCCGCCGAGCCTTAATCCCCGCCTGTGGAAGCGGACCACAGTGCTGTGCAGCTGTGGCCAGATATGACAGAGAACAGAGAGCAGCCAGATTAGTTCATGCTAGAGAAAGAGCTGAACTTGAAGCAGCCTGACAGAGCGTCTCTTGACAGCTCCTCCCAAATCTCTCTACTCTCTCTAATGCAGTCTGAGGGAAACATTGTTCCTCTTTCTGTCTTTCATACTGGAGCTGTCTCCCTCTTTCTCCCGCTCTGTCCCTGTCTCTCTGTGTGAGGTGAGAGCAAGTCATAGAAAGAAAGTGTGTGTGTGTGTGTGTGTGTGTGTGTTATGGCTTCATTAGCCCATAGACTTCTGGGTCATTCGTAGCCTTGTTCCCACTGTCTCAGATGGTGTAATTACCCTCACGTGAGTCACGTCTGATAATTAGGATGGTCCGAGCAGAACTCAGCTTCAGACACACACACACACACACACACACACACACACACACACACACTCGCCCTTACACATGTGACACTCATGCACACACATTAGCCATTAGAGAAGAGCTTAACATGCAGTACAGCGCTAATGGGATTATCATTGCCGAGGGTCCCACTCATCAACCTCTTACTCCTGTTTCTATTCATCATCAAACAGCACTCTTAAACAGTTATTTCTACATGATCACTTTATTTCTTTCTTTCTTCCTTTCTTTCTTTCTTTCTTTTTCTCCCATGTTACAGTGACCTTGCTCTATTGACATAATAGAGAAGTGAATTGTTAAAACAGACTCAGTGACCTATAGGGATTTAAGCCACTGACCATATAATTTTGTTGTCCTCGGTTTGAAACCGACTGGGAACCTTTCTGTTCCATGTCTCTTTCCCTTCATTTCGATCTCTTTCTAGTGTCTGCTTTCAAGGGGTGGCTGTGGCTCAGTGGTAGAGCAGGTCAACCACCAATCGGAAGGTCTGTATTTTGATTCCCGCCTCCAGCAGTCATGTGCCGTGGAGTCCTTAAACAAGATACCTAACCTGGAAATTGTTTCCAATGCTATGCATTGGTGTGTGAATGTGAAAAATGTGATACTTGTCTCCCACCATCAGCATGAATGTGCGTGTGGCTAATTTAAATTGTCCGTAGGTGTGAATGTGAGTGTGAGTGGTTGTCTGTCTCTGTGTGTCCTGTGATGAGGTGGCGACTTGTCCAGGGTGTACCCTGCCTTCTGCCCTAAGACAGCTGGGATCGGCTCCAGCAACGCTGCGACCCTATGAGGATAAGCTGTAGAAAATGGAAGGATGGATGGATGGATAATAGCGGTTCTCAGCTCTTAGCTGATGAAATTAAGGAATGTTTTCATGGAACCATTTTTCATGGATTGCATGTATCTTACAGTTGTGACTAGTTTAGCCTGTGTTTTTTCTCCCTGTTTTTTCTTACATAGTTGTTATAAGCCTCCAAAGATAACATGATCAAGCAATATAAAATATAAAAAGAGGGAAAAAATTTACAGGAAATTCACACAATTTTGTGTAGCAGAAATGTGGTTTTTTTTTGCTGCTGTCCTATCCTTCCTTGTAATCTCAGGACTTTGATCCTCCTTATGGTCCCAACCACCAGGTACCAGGACCACCTCTATGTTATATGAAAATCAATTCTAGAATCAACCTTCTGTGTGAGGAACAGTTAGACAGTTCAGACAAATTTTGTTTAGTTAAAACGGTATGCACACACTCATTTATTTGATATTTAACAATCATTTTAGGTGTTAATTCTAGACTAGATAAATAGCTTGTCAACCATCATTACAGTGATAAATCAAAAAGCATCCCCACATTGTTTGTAAAAAAAAAAAAAAAATTCAGCAGAATAGCAGCAGCTGAAGTTCCTCACAATCTCCTTTCTCCAACTCAACCACTGTCTGCCTTCCCTCCTATCATTGCTGCACCCATTTCATCAGCTCATTTAAAAGTTATATTTCCAATAACCATTCAATTTTCACTGTGTTTATTCTGTTGGCTGAAATGATAATGGAGATATTGACAGTGGAGTGCAGAGTGATTCTGTCCAGGCCATTGTGTTGAGTGGTTCAACTGAGAGCAGTGCATGACTGGAGGGCTATCTGTGGTATTACATGTAGTGTGGAAGGCGTGGGAAAGAGAGGCCCTCTGAAAGCCAAAAGCTTAAATACCATGCATCACATGCACAGACATAAAGAGACAACTCTCACTCACACACACACTCACTGGATTAGGATGGGGATTATGGAAGCATCGCTATAAAACAGGCAGAGACAGATCAGTGTTATACTTAAACACACATGCTGGACGTGTACAGTAAGATGGATTTACTCTGAGGTGGATGGTATGATGACTTAGGTTTACGCATCATGTTGAGCACTAAGCTTAAATAGGAAGACAACTCATCTGGGCCACAAAAGCTGGAATACTGGGTACTGAAAGCTACCAAGATTCCAATTCTGAATCATAAATACTTTTAAAATGCTCATGATTTTCAATTTGAGAGAAAACCACAATGTGGTGTAATATTGTGAGCTTGAAATATTGTATCATATTGAAAATCTAATACACCATAATATACAAAGAAAGACAACCTCCAAAACTTAAAAAAAAAAAAACAATAAAAAGCTAATTAGTAAGAGACAAAGTACAGCTGAGGCTAGCCTGGCCGTAGCCCTCCGTAATCTTTCGCTCAATTGTCATTGCCCTACAGACTACGTCTGGGGTTGATCCCCTTGGACTCAATTTCTCAGGATGATTTACATCCTGGCCAATCAGCAAATGGTTGGGGACTGGGGAAGGCGGGTGTTAATGATGATGTCGAATACGCAGCATTTGCTTTGTAGTCTAGCTGGTTGTAGTTTGTTAGTGGCGGTGGAGACGGAAGTGAAGGAAGCCATTCAATCCGTTTTGGCTAGACTCTCAAATATTCAACAGTTGAAGTTAGAGTAAGAGGAATGTTTAACCAGTTTAATTGCTGGCAAAGATGTTATGGCTTTAGGAATGTCACTGTTAAAAATTAGGGTGCGACTGATATGGATTTTTTGAGGCCGATATGGATATTTCGCAGTAAAATAACCTCATAAAGGATTAATTGGCCGATAATTTTTTTGTGAAAACATTTTTCTCAGTCCTTTAACACTTGCAACAATGATGAAATTGAAGGTGTAACTTTAATTTTCAACTTTCAAGAAGAAAGAAAAAAATAACATGCAAAACAAAATGAGTCATGACATATACTATAAATCCCTGATCTCAGCAGCCCTTAAATGTTCTCTGCTCCGTCATTCTTTACCATCTTATTTCATTTTGAATATAATGGTCACATTATACAGTCTGACACCAACATCACTGAATCCCAACATGACCAGTGAGCAGCCAGCGTGTTAACGTTGCTCACAAGTGAAATTAAGAGTGACGTGACCTCATGACGGTTACCGTAGAAGAATAAACTACAGGGATGTTATTCAGTTTCACTTTTCATGACAGCACTGGGTAAAGGTGCATTCACACCGGATGCAACGGAATGAAACAAAAGTGAAAGAATTGTAGTAGCATTTGGTCGCTGGGGAGTGATTAGAGTCAGCGCTTCATTTACTGGATAAATAGCACTGGGACACCAGTTAATGACTGTGTTTAATCAGCAAAATTCTGGCTGATGTTTATGATTATTTTAAAAAGGGCTATAATTGTCCAATTAAATCGGCTGACCGATTAATCGGTTAGGCCCCAGTAAAAATCAATGTTCTAACCAAAGTAAGACATAGGCCTACACCACCTTACTAACAGCTACCCATATCGTAAAAGTTGAATGCAATGAACACATGCACATGCACAACCACATTATGAGAAAAAGAAAGGGAACAGTTCACCTCTCCAGCACCTTGTTAATTTGAACAAATTGCCCAGACGTTGAAAGCAACGCACTGTTGTGAAATCAGAACAAATTGATTGCACTATATGAGCTGTGTGTACTCTTTTACTGTGAGCTAAAATGCTGACTGATATAGCCATGCAAGACGTCGTCATGTAACGTTTCAAAATCTAGAAGCACAGCTTGCTTGCACAGTGCTCATGATGGAGCGCTAGTCACACGCTGACTGAGTGCCCCAATCTGTGGCCGTCTACTATCCGGCCCTGCTGCATCAGACATGTCTTGGTCACCAGACATCTGTCATCGGCACACAGCTCACTGGAGGTCTGTGGCTCCCTGTGATCCCATCTTCTCTAAAACTGTCAAATATAATCATCAATCTCTCCTTTGCTTCCTTTCATATTCACTCTGCATATCTCTGCCCAGCCTCCTCACACGCTCCCCTCTCATCCTCTCCTCTTTTCTTTCAGTATGCTGAAATATATAACCAGCAATTTGCCAATCTCTCCCACTATGACACACACATGCACACGCACAGACACATGCAGAGGCATCCAGACCGCAAGAGCTGCTGTGGTGTATAATGACAGATAATTGGCTATTGTGGGTTTGCCCTCAGCAGCAGGAACCAATCACAGTGACAGCCACTTCTCCATGACCTGTGTGTGTGTGTGTGTGTGTGTGTGTGTGCGTGTGTGTGTGTGTGTGTGTGTTCGCATGTGCTTTGTACAAGTATGAATAGCTGAGTGTGTGTGACACACTGATTGTATTTATTTTGCTGTCTGTCTGCCTTTGTTGCTCTGTGCTAAAAAGTAATTGCCAGTAAAGCGAATAGAGTTTATAACTGACAGTTTTCTTTGTAGTTTATATTCCTGTCATTGTTGCATGTAAACATAAATATGCTATTCAGATCTGTGTGCGTGCGTGTGTCTGTGTGTGTGTGTGTGTGTGTGTGTTTTTGTACGGGTATTACTGACGTTATGGGGACATAAATCTGTTCACACAGTCACATCGTGGTGACTCATCTTCCTTCTGGGGACAAAATGCATGTCCCCCATAATGTTTTTAGGCTGAAGACTTGGAGAAGATTTAATGTTAGTGTAAGGTTAGACTTTGGTTATGGTTAGGATTAGTATTATGCAAGTACTGGTTATGGTTAGGGTTGAGGGAAGTGTCTAGGAAATGAACGTAAGCCAATGTAAATGTAAAGTTCCCACAACGAGAGTAATACCAGTGTGTGTGTGTTGAATAAGCACTGCTGTCCGACATTTTACTAAATCATAATGTGTCTATACTTTCAATAAATCTATGTAATCTCCGCACAGATGCACTGACATATTAGGCTTGCACACAGAGATAACCTCAATAAACTGTCCTTGTTTTAGACAAATTGCCATGCAGGGTTTCTCATTTTACATTCTCAGGGTCTATGCACCCGCCTCGAAGGCCCACAGCACCATACAATGCAGCCTTGCTGTTCTCTTCTAATGTGATAGCTGCTTAGCTTGTCATTCGTCACTCATTTTGATGGAGTCAGCAGTCCTGGTTAATGGTCTGTCTGCTCGCCATTTGTATGGAACCTGTTGACTCGTAGCTGCTCCAAACTGATCATTTGGTTTCTTTTTTCCTGGAAAATAATCCTGATGTGTTTGTTCACGCTGGGATGAATTGTAGCCGCATCAGCAACAGCCTTTAAAATAGCAGCCGCACTGGAAGTGGAGTGGGTGTCCCTCTTGTTAACACACACATTCCCTCTCTCTGCTTTTTCATTATTTCCCTTTTGTCATTCACTCATTTATTCCTCACTACTGTGTTCCGTCTTGCTTTCTCTGCCACTTCCTCTTCTCTCGCTGTTTTTTTCTCCTACTTTTCCCTCTCTGGCTGTTTGCACCAACTCTCATCTCTGCTCTTTCAATACAAGACTAAATGAGATTCTGTGTGTGTGTATGTGTGTGATGCATGCATGTGTGTAGCTTTGACTCTCCAAATATGATCTTTTCTCACCTGCTAATACACACTACCATACAAAAATGTATGTCTGTGTGCTTGTGTGGAGGAGGAGTTGTGTACTTCATCATACCAGCCAGTTCAATATTCACAAATGCAATTTCCTCGATGTGAAAAGAGCAGACTAGATGTTCATCATTTTATATTCCCTTCTTAGTGTTCAATAAAAGCTTCTGTAGGGCTGCTAGGCTGCTCGTTCTTATGTTCTTTATTTTTTGGTCCTGTCACTCCCTTATTTTCACCCTTTATGACTCTGCACCCATGCTCACACACTCCTGCCGTGAAACATCGTGGATCAGTCTCCTGCGCATGATTAAAGTGCATATCACAGTACCTCCTCTGAGTGGTTCTTTGTAAAGCTGCTTTACTTTCTGAGCTGAGTCTATACTTATCTGTACTCAGTTAGTGAAAATTATTCCTTGCAATGGAAATTTCTTTTTACATTTATTGTAGGCATTTTAAACACACATCAAATGTATCAATTCACAGTTCTAAAAGCTCAGAATTCTGTCTTTTAGCACAGCAAAAGCATTGCAATGTCAGGGTCGAATCAACATGTACAACAAGATACAAAAAGACTCAATCAGCGCTTTCAATGCCTGACTACTGACTGAAATTTTGTTGTCCATTATTATCCTCGTGTAATCCATTTGACTATAGATAAATGATATAGCTTTCATATGGGTATAATAAACCAACAAGCAGCCTCTCTCCTGACATCGCTTCAGCTGCTTGCACTGTTCTTGTTAGCTGCATTAGTGTCTCCGTCTATGAAATCAGGATTGTAATTGTCCAGGTGCAACTAGGGAAGGTGCCATTTCTAATACCAGCCAAGCCGCTAATGGTTAGCAGCCCGCTGCAGCACTCACATGTCTGGGTAGAAAACAAATGACTGAAGACCTGGCAAAAGCCAAGTCAGTGCCTAAAGGAAGGAAGGGATAATGATGTGGTGTGTGTGTGTGTGTGTGTGTGCGTGTGTGTGCGTGCGTGTGTCAAATACATCGGTATGCAGCCGAAACACATTTACACGGCACTATTTTCCATATCCACTAAGACATTGGTGTGTGTCATAAAGCCATCAATTTTTGAAGGTGGAGGGATGTTTTTCTATGTATATACACTCCTGATCGAAATTTTAAGACCAATTGAAAAATTGCACTTTACATTATCTCCAAATCACCAAGTCAGTAGTGTTTCAGCATCCGGGTTGCCAGCTCTGCTCTAGTTACCACAGCTGCAGCTACAAACGTGTCGGATAAATAATGTCTAACATTACAAAACCTAAAAGATCTCATTATGAATCCGAAATATGTTGTGACAAATTCCGATACTCTCACCGTGGACCCACATCCCCCACCCCGGAACTCCGCTCACATTACCACGGCCCTCCACAGCTCTCCTCCGGTATATTTCACTCCTTCTAAGTGCCCATGGTGATGCCCAAGGTGGCTACTTTTCATTCACTGTAACACTCCGTTCCTGTTGTATCCTAGCCTAGGTGGCAAGCTCTAGTCAGGGGAGAGAGAGAGAGGAGAGTCACCGCCGTACAGTAATTTGAAAGTGATTGCAGTACCGGTTTTGGCCACAATCCTACATAATGTTCCTTTAAGAAGGTAGTGCTTCAAAATGCAAAAAGAAGAAAAGGGAGTGAGATAAAAAAAAAATGAGTAAGCAATTTATTGCAAACAATCATTAAACTGAAATAGGCTGTTCATCAGCTGATCAAATCATCACATCGCAAAAAAAATCCCAAAAACACTAAAATAGAAATACAATTTTCAAAAAAGGACTCAGTAATGAGTTGCTGCGCCATTCTTGTTAATCATCTCAAAAATTCGTTTGGACATGCTTGATGCTAGTGTTTCCAGGAGGCTAGTGGGAATGTTGCTCCAAGTGGTGAATATGGCTTCATGGAGGGCATCCACTGTCTGGAACTGGTGTCCATTTTTGTAAACTTCTTTTGCCATCCAACCCCAAATGTTCGCAATTGGATTTAGCTCAGGGGAACCGACAGGATGGTTCAAAAGAGTGATGTTATTTCTCTGGAAGAAGTCTTTTGTCAGACGGGCATTGTGAACTGCAGCATTGTCCTGTTGAAAAACCCAGTCATTAGCACACAGATGATGGCCTTCAGTCATGAGGGATGCCCCCTGCAACATCTCCACATAGACAGCTGCCATTTGACGCCTCTGCACAACCTGAAGCTCCATTGTTCTATTGAATGAAAAGCCCTCCAGACCATGATGGCGCCCCCTCCACTGTGCCGTGTAGAAAACATCTCAGGAGGGATCTCCTTGTCATGCCAGTAATGTTGGAAGCCATCAGGACCGTCAAGGTTACATTTTTTTCTCATCAGAGAGTAAAACTTTCTTCCACCTTTCAATCTTTGGTGCTCTCAAACTCCAAACGGGCAACTTTGTGCCGTTGACGGAGACAAGGCCTTTGAAGACATTTTTTGTTCTTAAAAGCCTTCTTTTGCAGATGGCGTCTAATTGTTATGGGACTGCAGTTGGCACCAGTGACAAGCTTAATTTGGGCCGAGGATCGCCCTGTGTCTTGATGGACAGCCAAGTGGATCCTCCGGCTCAGGGCCGGTGAATTTTTTTTTGGGGTCTACCACCTGACTTTTTTTATTCCCTAACCCTCAGGATCTTTTAAGAAGTTTAAAATGACTGTCTTACTGCGTCTAACCTCAGCAGCAATGGCACGTTGCGAGAGGCCTTGCTGATGCAGCTAAACAATCCGACCGCATTCAAAGAGAGAAAGCTTTTTTGCCTTTGCCATCAGGAGGTCATACCTGACAAAAAATGACACTGAATCCACATTTATGTGAAGATTTATGCTTTTGAATGCTGTGGTAAGTAAACAGCCTATTTCAGTTTAATGGTTGTTTGCAATAAATTGCTTACTTATTTTTTTTGTCTCTCTCCCATTTCTTCTTTTTGCATTTTGAAGCACTACTTCGAACCTTCTTAAGATCCAACAGTGCAAAATGTAAATTCTTGCAATTTTTCAACTGGACTTAAAATTTTGATCAGGAGTGTATGGGATGGGGTCAGTAGGAGGGTGGGTGGTTAAGTGTGGGGCATTAATCTTTAAGCATCAATGATTAAGGTGTGTGTGTGCGTGTGTGTGTGTGTGTGTGTCTGCAGGAGGCACTCTGGCTCTCTATGATGCAGAGATTAGAGGCAATTATTGAAATGTCATGGCTTTAATGGGCCGCTGTTCTGCACCCCTCTCGTAAGTTATGTGTTGAACTTTCAAAGTGATGAAACAAGGAGCCATTTGCTGAGTTTTCCTATGTTTTTAACACTTTTTTCTTAAATTTTCACATCCTCCTGGCTTCCTAATATTCCAGGGGTTCATAAGGGTGTGTTGTCACCATAACACTCTTTGGGGCTGCAAATATAGATTATTTTCATGATTAATTAGATTGTTTCCTTGATTAAAACAACTGGTAACTTAAATAAAAGTAACTTTTTCTATCATATTTGGTCAAACTGTCACTTTGTTATGCGAGACATATTCTGGCCTCCTGCAAAATTACACAGGATCTGAAGCAAACCAACCAGAGCCGAGGAGTCTCTCATGCCAATGGTTGTGAAGATCTCAATCAGACTTTCAATGTGAATCATGATTCTGTTTCTGGGTTGCCTGTTTCTCTCCTCAAATGTCTCCTCAAGCTTCACAAACAGTGAGTGATGCTCCTCTGCTCTGATTGGCTGGATTATTTCAGGCACTGTGGACTCTTTCAAAGGAGCACTAAATGGAGGCAGAGGAACCTGATTTTTTTTTTTTTTTTTTTTTTTTTTTTAAACAGATTATTTGTCTCATGCACTACTATAGGGGAGAGTTTGAGTAATATGACAAAACATTTTTATTAAAGTCACCAACTGCATCTTTAATTTACTCAAAAACTGTGAAAAATATTAAACAAAGCCCCAATTGAAGTCTTAATTTAATTATGATAAAATGTAAATGTTATTCACATTTCTTCATTTTCAGCTCAAGCGTTCTTTGAGCATGACAAGAAAGAAAAGCTTAAATAAATCATACTGGATGGACCTACTCCTTGAAGGTTAAAACTGAAATAAACTGTATAAGCCATCTTTGCACAACGTATATGATTGTCATTATTGCAGTGAATTGGTTTGTACCTATCATAAACGCCACAGTCTCTGTTGCTCATTTTTTTAACACAAAGGAAACAATTTTTTTTTTTAGTTCTTACACTGTTCTAGTTATTAAGTGAAGTGCTAGTTTTTGCAGTTTTTAAGGGGGTTAGTCATATGGCAAAATCAAAAAGGTTGTTCAATGAAATTCCTTTTTGGACAGCCTTAAAATAACAATTTATCTTAGTGGAAAACAAAAAATAGTAAGTACTATTTTTTTTTTTTAAATCTTAGTGAAAGCATTCATAATGCTTGAATCAATATTTCTGTCATGTAAATAATTATTATGTCTGCTGTAACAATATATGATCTTTCTTTAATGACTGTGGTCTGAGGCAGCTCATTGTATAGTGTGCAATTAAATACTACACCAAACTTATTTCAGACATGTTTGACTTGTCATACACAGGTGTGTGTAATGAAATTAATGAGGGCTGCTTCCCATCTATTTGCAGCACTGTAGGTGTTCCAGCTGCTGGGCTCCAGCATTGTGCAAGCTGATTCACTGTCATGAGCTACTGTCAAACCTAAATGGAATGGAGCCATCATTAATGATATTGGATGCACTTCTGTACTGTTTTTTTTTTTTTGTCATGATTAGTTGAAATTTGAGCTGTAGGCAGAGGCAGTGGTTATCAGTCCAATGTTCCAACAAAGTTTTGGTCTGTTCAGCACAAGCCCGTATTGTACTGTAACTTCTACATGAGGACACAGTTTGGGCTGTAGGTTGTCTAGTCTATCTATTTTTTAGCTGTTTAAAATGAGAAAACTGAGAAATATAACTCTATATTCCAACTAACTGATAACTGCTTGGTGATGTTGACCTGTACATTAGATAGTGGTTTAGCCACACTTGTGTTTTGGTGTGTAAACATGCTAAAGTAAAAGCACCACCATATGTAAAAAAAAAAAAAAAAAAAAAAAAAAAAGCAATGGCAGACATATTTTATATTTCTTATCTGTCACTTATTCTATTTTTAGAACACTAGCATTCAAAGCCCACATATTGCTGGCTGTGAGAGATGTAAAGCATGGGACTTACTATCTCCGGATCACAGGATTAAAACCATAAGTCAGCAGGACATATTCTATAAAAAGTGTGCTCTTCATTTATCAAATCCCTTCATGCCATATGAGAGAGTTTAAAAGTGTCCCTTGTCCAAATGTGTGTCTTGATGCAGACTTAGAGAGCTGAGAGAGACGCAATGAGTGAATTAGTGACAGACAGTTGATAACGTGTGCTGAGGAAAGACAGAGTTCATGCATGACTTAAAAAAAACATTGAAAACTGATAAATTAGTAGGTTGACAGCACAGTGCAGTATACCCACAGGGAGTTTGTAAACCTGAGTGAACATGTGTGTGGACAGTCATGTGTTTTCCCATTCAGAAAGCATCCATCCATGCATACACACACATCAAATATTGAACTCATATATCCATACATATTTATCCGTCACTGACTAGAATATTTAATCAAGAGCTGCTAGTGCAGATATGTGTCAACAGTGAGAGAGTACTGTGGTGTGAAGCTACAAAATAAAAACAACATCATATGTGACACAATGCGTGTGTGTGTGTGTGTGTATGTGTGTGTGTGTGTGTGCTATGTCATGAGGCCCATCAAATACAGCCCTTGATTTTCTTTTAGCCAGTGAAGTTATCTCAATAGCAAACCCCTTATCTCTTAAGTGCTGAGGTATTATCTTTTTAGTGTCTGTGTGCTCAGCCCCATCGTGTGTGTGGACACATTTGTTCCTAATGCGTGTGAGGGCTTGCAGTTGTGGATGTGTGTGTCCGTATGGATGTGTGTCCTCAGCCTGAGGCTGTGTTTTTTCGTACCCACTGAGCTGAGGAGTTTCTGCAACAAAGGCACGTTTATGCTCCTCCATCTCATTTGCATTGCGCTGATGGGAGTCTGCGGCACTACTGATTGTGTTTGGAGTTCTGGGTCAGCACACACCCACATAAGTGTGTGTGTGTGTGTGTGTGTGTGTGTGTGTGTGTGTGCAGGTGAGGGTGTGTGAGGTAAGCATGTTCTCAAATACTGGAAATTGGAGTTAAAGCCTGTCGTATCCCCTTTTCTCCCTCTTTTGCTGATTCCCTGCCAGCACACAGTCCTGACACTAAAAAGTTTTTGTACACACCGTATATACTCAAACATATACTTAATATCTGCAGCAGCTCATTTCATACATTATATGACTATTCAGAATGGCATATATGATGCATTCAGTTTCAACAAAACTCTTGAAGTAGAACTTGGTTTGAAGCACACATGCACACTGGCATAATCACGTTGTGCGCTCCAAGCAGTCCAATCTGGGAAGACTTCTGATTTAATTTTAGAATCATCACACAACTGCCTGCACTGTATTTGAGGCAGCGGGAAGAGAGGATTAAAACAATAACAGTGTTAGTTTAGCTGTGAATCCTTTCTTGTCATTGAATTTGGAAAGTGTTGACCTAAATAACATGAAAAAGTGTCCAAGCAATATAGAAGTTTATTAAAGAGCTGCTCCTTACCGGAGATATGATCGACATCACTTGTCTCTTCGGATAAATTGTGCTTGTGATTTCCCCTCTCCTAATCTTCAAAAAGCCCTTAAATCTGGTGAAAGATAAGCAACATAGATTTTATCTTGAGTTTTTCCATATAAACTGGGGTGGCTTAATTAGAATAGAACAGAATAGAATAGAATAGAATAGCTTGTTATTCATTCCCCATTGGAGAAATTCACTTGCCACAGCAGCATAAACAATTTATAGTAAGAAACAAACAATAAAATAGGTAATAAAATAATAATTAATATTTACAGAATGTACTAAACAAAGAAAAGGAAAAATATATGGCAATTATTTACATATGTATAAATAGATATAGAATATTAATTTAAATATTTTTCTCATAAAATATTAAAAATGAATACAGCATGTGACCAAATGGAGAAGAGTGGCATTACATTGATTATTGAGCCACCGAGACGATTTCACGTTTTACCGGGCGAGGGAGTGGTGACATAGAAAACCGGAGGCTTTTGGCAACTCCACATCTCTCCACACATATTATGGACTCCCCAAAATAACGTCGCAGGGATTACGCGCGGCGTCTGCAGCTTTAAATGTGCTTCAACTTCACTCCAGCCACCATTCCGGGGGATTTAGCAGCTACCTTACCGAATCATAGGCTATACTCACCGGGTAGGAAATTATTAGAGCGAGAGAGAGAGAGAGGGAGAGAGAGAGAGAGAGAGAGAGAGGGAGAGAGGGAAACAGACGCACGGCTCTGGATTATTTGGGCAGAGCGGCTGCAGCCTCGGTGGATGTTACGCAGGCAGACGACGGACGGAGAGCTTGAATCTATTCAGACTGCGAGTTTTACCAACGACGGCGCCGAGCAGGATGCTGATATGGTGAGTGAGCCTCGTCATTTTCCCGTGGAGTTGTTGTTATTGTTGACATGCACAACAGAGCGTCAACTTCCTATGATCATGTCTTCCAGCGCAAAGCGCATCTATACGCATCTGCCCTTATCCGTTCGTGTGTGTGTGTGTGTGTGTGTGTGTGTGTTAAAAGGATAGGACTGACACCTAAATTTCCTCCCAATGACCTGCCAGTTGTTTTATTGGTGTTTCATGTGGTCATTTGCCTTCATATTGTGGATATATGAATAGTAGGACTTGGAGCGTGTCGGTGGCAGTCAATAATGAGTTCACATTGATCTCAGTTTAGCCCAATCAATGGTTTTTATTATTATCTGCCATGCCTGCACTGGATCTCACAGCACAATATGACTGTCATCCAACAACTGTGAGCTTGTTCATTATTTCCTGTGGTGTCACGGTGAATATTATCATTCAGTAGAGTTTGATTCATTTTATTGCATTACATCCTTGTCACATTGACTGTGAGGTTATTACAGTTCTTTTACACTACAGGGCGGCTCTTGAAATGAGTTTTTTTTTATGCTGATGAGAGATTAAGGAGGCTGTAAACCGCTTGGTTTTCACTGGGGTTTGGTGCTCTCCCTCCAAACACGCTCAGAGGGTATTTTCTCACGACTGAACGATGTCACTGGCTACACAGCAGACTGAATGGATGTTTAAAGGTGTGCGTGTGTGCAGACAAAAAGCAATAGGATTTGTTAATGGCTGTCACTCAGTTCAACCTGTTTTGAGTGGGCTGTCTGCGAATTTATGCAAATCTGCATGAACAGTTTAGACTCCAATAGGTCACAGTGGATTATATGGGTGGATTTCTTCCTGTGGGTTTCACTCTACCAGCCTGGGGTCCAGTCCATTTTGGATACATTTTAGAGATGCCATCAGAAATAGATCATTTTTGGATTGATTCCCATGTCCACTTTGTCAGTCCAGAGTGCTTGATATGCTTTCACCTGTGAGATGTAGGGTGCTATTCATATTTTTTTTTCTTAATACCACAGCATAATTCAATGACTGTAATGTGCTATAATGTGCTGATGGCTGTGTGTGTATGCAGGTTTGGCAGTAGTCAGCAGTCTTGCTCAAATGCCTCAAATGTCTATGGCAGCATTACAGACCCTACTAGTTTACAAATCAATCATGCAAGTCATGCACTATAACAAGCAATTAGGTACGGGTATGTGAGAGAGACATATATACGTGTCATATACACACATATAATGAAATGCTATATTTGAGCATCATACTAAAATGCATCATGCAGTTCAAGTATTGAATGTAATTTTTATTTTTTTTTTCTAAATCTACCAACAAGAGCTAATGCTGCTCTCTATAGATATACACGTGTTTAGGCATCAGGCAAGTAGACTGCAACCTGTTTTATGACCACAGCCTGCTGCTCTCAGGTCAGAGGTGCCTTGTCACATGCCAGTCTGTGGATGAACAAGTGCTTTACCCCAACTGATCTTCCACCGTGTTGATGTGTGTGTGCGCGTGTGTGTGCGTGCGCGTGCGCGCGTACATGCATGCCACTGCAGCTGTTCCTCCTCTCAGTGAGATTAAGTTTCACAAGATGTGATGGATGCCAGTGTCTGCAGAGCCAGCTGTGTGAGGGAGGGTGTGTGTGTGTGTGTGTGTGTGTGTGTGTGTCAGCGCATATCTGCATGTCTGCATTCACAAATGCATGGTGCCTGCACATGTACGGCGTATATATGTCGTAAATGTCCATGTCATTGCCCAGAGGGTTGGGTCAAGTTAGGAGAGGTGATGTTAAGGTCAGGGATGTTTTGAGTTGGGTTGGTAATTATAGAGACTGTGCCTTTGGTTCCCACAGACCAGGCCAGCGTAGTCTAAACCAGGAAGACATGAGCAGGTCAGCAGAGCGCAGGTCAACTTTTTCCACTGCTCTCTAAAAAAAAAAAACACTTTCTCAGAGTAGAACAGACAAGTTTGTTGCTTTAAAACGCCTCAGTACCATAAGTTAGGCTTACTTCTTGCGCGATCATGCAGAAGATTGAGAAATGAAACACACCTATGTTGTTTTTTTTTACTGTATATGTAAAGGGTTTTAAAGAGGCTATTTTGAGAGACAGCCTTGTAACAGGCTGTAACAGTCAGAGCAGGCAGGCGGGAGGCTTCTACTTCAGCTCCAGTTAGCCAGCATCCAGCTGCGTTTGCCACTTGCAAAAGTGATGGGATGCGTTGTCGAGAGGAGTGGAGGAGGTGGACGAGCGCAGAGGCTCAGCGATGCTATTGATTTACCTGGCAGGCGGAGGGGACAGCTTCCAATCTATCTCGGCTCGTCCCTATCATCTGTCCGTCAGTTCACCCGTGTCTCAGCCTTCCTGTTCTTTCCTGTCTGGCTTCTAGGTCGCCCCCTGCTCTCACTGTCCCCATACCTCGCCACCATTTAATCAATAGTATGTATTTCTGCCCTCTCTCTGTTTGATTTGTTCATTCATGTTAGCCCTCATTATCTCTTTTTCATTATCTGTCAGTGCCTTTGTCACTCTGTTTTCATCCAGCTTATCACACAGTCACACCCAAATACAGGCTGTGAATTGGTAATTAACAGCAAAAAAACTGTGTTCACCTGTGGAGAAGAGCATATGGTGAGATATTAAAAATTTAACTTAAGACTTCCCTCCTTTCATCTGTTCTCCACTCAGGCGGGTTTGTTCTCTGTTTGCCTCCTCTCCTGTAGATCTTTCTTTCTCTCTCCGCCTTCCTCTTTTGCTCTCACTCCATCTCTCTCTGCACAAAACTGCCTTGTTAGTTTCCTTTCTTTTTTATTTTGATTCATTTATTAATCAAAGTGTTGTGGTGGCAGCACATAGCAAGCAAACTCTGTTTACTATTCCACAACAGAGACATGGCATCAGATTTCCATATTTATTGCATGTGCTGCGTGTGTGTGTGTGTGTGTGTGTGTGTTGGGTTCTTCAAAGAGGAGAGGATATGAGGTCTGTGTAATGAGTAACAGGCACAAATAGAGGACATTTAGAGAGTGATAGATAAAGAGAAAGAAAGAGAGACAATGACTGCAGAGACAGAGTTTGTGGTTGGGGACAGTCCCTTCATCCCTCGACCCCCTGATGTTCCAATCACAGAGAGACACTCTGAAGGATCCAACTACGACCACAATAATTCTAGTTTCCAACCACGTTTACACAAACTCACACACTAAGACAGACATACAATCTGAGCCAAACGTGTTTCCCTCCTCTTCCTATTCTTCCTCACACTTAATGTCTTTGTCTTCTTTTTGCTCGTCCTCCTACTTCAATTATCGTCTTCTCCCTGTCTCACTTTGCTCCCTCGTCTCACCCTGTCTTCTATTCCCTTCTATGATGGTTTGACATCGCTAAACTGGTGCCAGACCACAAAACCTTATTTTCCTTTTCTCTTCTCTCTCTTTCTGTCCATCTATTGGTCTCTCGCCTCCCCACCCCTCCTCCTTACTACCACACAGTTTAATCTGCAGTGGGGGCTTAGTGGCATGGCTGCAGGACTTCCACATCACTTCTTTCTCTCTGCCAGAGGATTTGCTGCCGTGCAGCCGTTCTCCCATGGCCCTCTCTGCCCTTGGTCCTCCATCCGCTCCGTATTCTAAAGCTATTTATTTGTTTGATAATTTATTCACTTTAATTTCCTTTAGTTTTGCCCTCTCCTCTCACATCCTCTCTTATCTCCTCCCTCCTCTATACAGTGGCGCCTGCTTGACATGTGTTTGCATTACATCTTATTATCTGCTCCTTTAATCACTGTCCTATCGACGCGGCCGTAAAGCTCAGTTGATGTCTGTGAAATCGCTGTCGTGGGTTGTTTTTTCTCTTACAAAGTACAGATCCAAAGATAGGGCTCTCAGATGGCTGCTCCAATGTTGAAGTGACAGAATATGAAACTTTAATCTCTTTAATTGGCAGTCATCCACATCTTTGTTTTTTGTTCTTTTTGGGCAACATTGTTGGCACTCAGCGGTCATGCGCTGCTCTTTGCCTTGGATTTTTCTGTTGAAGAACTTTCTGTAGGTCATGTGGGGCTCCTCTTATTCATTCAGTTGTGCTAACATTCAGTGCTATCCGTTCAGTAAATGTAACAGTAAATGTTCAAGCCTTTCATGTGAATCCAGTATGCGTCACCGTTGTGTTATGTCAGTCAGTGATGGAGTAACAATGCAGACATTTATATGAATATTTTGAGGGATTACTACTTCAAGTTAGAGCAAGGAATTTTCCAGTCCATTAAATGAGAAGCGAGTGTTTGCTCTTCATCCGCTGTGGAAGTCTTTACCTCTGCTGTCCCTGCCATGGCAGAGCGCCATTCCTTGGGCCAGTCTCACAACCGTTTCATATCCAACAGCATGGACGCCTCAAAATGGCTTCCACTAAACATTAATTCTATTAGTCTCTCTCTGTTTCTAGTCTTTCTAGATCCTATTTTTTTCCAGCCTGTCCAGGATTAGTCCTCACCACTGTTTGTCTGTAGATTTGTAATTAATGACTGTGATTGTCTGTTTTGTTTGTTTTTGCCAATTGAATCAGGATAAGACTGTTGAGCTGAGCTTTCTCTTTTGTCCCTTTGCTCATCCTTCATCCTGTTGTTATTTGTTTCCCCCTGTCCTTCTCTCTGGGGGTCTGAGAGTCCAACACAAATCCCATTTCTTGTTATTTGTGTTTAGGAATTATGTTCTGCCTCCCTATTTCCCTCAGACTCCCTAAGGTACCTGGGATTAAATGATCTGTGATGTGGTGTGTGTGTGTGTGTGTGTGTGTGTGTGTTTCTCAGCCTTTACTGATAGTCTTGATTGTGATTTCTGTGTGCAGCTATTTGACCTCTCATGAGGTTTGAATGTTTGCAGGATGTATGTGTGTGACCATTCCTGTGTGCGTGTGTGCGTGTGCACGTGCGTGAGGATGAATAATCTCTTTACAAGCACCAAACATTTGAAATTACTCGACATGCCCTGTCCTCAGAGGACAGGACGCCACAGGCCTGAATGCAAAATTTACAATCCTGACCTGAAATGTCCTCCAGTATCCGTTGGATTCAGCGCTTTGTTTATTTGACTCTGAGAATGAATACGTGTCAGTGTGTGTATGTTAAGGGCACACACACTGTATGTATAAATGTTCAACATCACAGGTCTGCAGATGTTTACGTCTGTCAGAGCATGTGTAGCTAACTAGACCAAAAAAACCTTGTCCATCCCTGTTTGTGTTACAGTCAGTGAATGCAATAACGCCAGTGCTAACATCATATGATGTGGCAATGCTTTAATACAAACATACCAACAGACGGCGTTTGCATAATTATACTGTGCTCATCCTTCACCTTGTAAACATGCACTATGAAATCATTTCCTTTCCTCTCTAATGTATCCCAAACTCCTTACTCTGCAATTCCCCAACTACTCCATTCCTGGATGGCCTTTAGACACAGGAAGAGCCTTAGCAGGTCTCTCAGTATTGCAATATTAAATTAGACCTGCCATTTAATACATCCCCCTGGTGTAGAGATTGGCATCATTTTCCCCATGCATCCTCTGAATCTCCCGGCCAAAGCAAAGAGGCACCTAACCAACCGCTGGCCTCCCTTGTGCCTTTCATAAGAAGCTCCTGTAATAGGTTTATTGAAAATAACAAGGTTGTCTTCTAAAGTTACAGACAGAGGCTCTGCTTCTGTCTCGGTTTGAACGTCAATAAACGGTGAGTCTTTTTCAATGGAGCCACCTTTTTTTTTTTTTTAACTTATTACCGAATGCAGCTTAACGCTGAGGATAGCGGTGTGCTTTTCTGTGTCGTTCTTATAATTCATTACTGCAAAATGGATCTAGGAGAAGAAGGAAGTAAATAAAAACCAAAATGCATAATACTCACATGAAAAAAGAGTTGGATTAAAGAAAAATCATTTGGTTTTATGAAGACACAAAGCAACTTTGTGTTGTTGTTGTTAAACACTGACTGTTTAATTAATGTATTATTACAAAGTCTAACTTTTATAAAAGACATTGTAGGAGACACAGAGAGAGCTTATTAAGCAGCTTCTGTTCATCAAACAAGTTAATTATAGAAATTTAATTGGCCCTCAGTTGTTCTAGCAGTGTTTTATGAGTGACACAGTGATACTTGAGTCATGTTCAGAATTCAGTCACAGCATAGATTAACACCTCCGTCACCTCCTGACCCTAAAAGCCAGTGAGCTTTGGCATTAATACAAACTCCTGTGCTCTTTTCTTGAATACACCTTCTATGTCCATGTGCATGAGAGTGGTTGTGTGCAGGTATCTAGCTGTCTCTCTTCTCACAGAAAAGCAGATATAATAGGCCAGTGTCAGAACCATGACACACATGTGTACTACAACACAGGATTATAATGTAATCTGACATTTTTTGGTTGATATCCTGATTCACCGATTAGAAACCAGTCTGCCATGCCACTAGTGTGTGTGTGTGTGTGTGTGTGTGTGTGTGTGTGTGCATATCCGTGTGAGAGAAAAGAGAGACATAATGACAGATAAAGTGTTTGTGAGATGGAGGGGTGTAATTGCAGGCAAGCTTAATGTATGCCACCCGCCAGACCACATGCCTAACCCCAACCCATACCCTAAACATAACCTAAGCCTAATTCTAACCCTAACCCAAAAATCAAGTCTTAATTCGTCACTCCAGAGAACACGTCTCCACTGCTCTAGAGTCCACTGGTGGCGTGCTTTACACCACTGCATCCGACGCTTTACATTGCACTTGGTGATGTATGGCTTGGATGCAGCTGCTCGGCCATGGAAACTGCTGAATCTCTCTGTACACTGTTCTTGAGCTAATCTGAAGGCCACATGAAGTTTGGAGGTCTGTAGTGATTGACTCTGCAGAAAGTTGGAGACCTCTTCACACTATGTGCCTCAGCATCCGCTGACCCCGCTCCGTCAGTTTACGTGGTCTACCACTTTGTGGCTGAGTTGCTGTCGTTCCCAAACACTTCCACGTTCTTATAATACAGCTGACAGTTGACTGTGGAATATTTAGGAGTGAGGAAATTTCACGACTGGATTTGTTGCACAGGTGGCATCCTATCACAGTTCCACGCTGGAATTCACTGAGCTCCTGAGAGCGACCCATTCTTTCACAAATGTTTGTAAAAGCAGTCTGCATGCCTAGGTGCTTGATTTTATACACCTGTGGCCATGGAAGTGATTGGAACACCTGATTCTGATTATTTGGATGGGTGAGTGAATACTTTTGGCGATATAGTGTACATTAAGCTTGCTCAAATTGGCTGTCCAGCATACACACACACACACACACACTCAGTCTGCAACACAGTGATATGTTTTCCTGTCATGGTGTGTGCTGTAAGCAGCCTCGCTGTGCCGCTCTGCTCTCCTCTCAGAGTATTTAGCTGCTTCTCTGCTGCGCTGGGTGGCAGCCAGTAAAATGGTGGCGCTCATTGTGGAAGGCTGCTGGCTGCCATTGATTTGGCCCAGCAGGTCTCTGAGGATGCACACTGTTGCCCTGCCAGCTACTGTAGGCCCAGGGAGGGGGACTGTGTGTGTGTGTGTGTGTGTGTGTGTGTGCGCCAGATATAAAGGGACTGTAAAGTGCATTTACTGGTGCAGTGTGTCCTCTCGGTGAAATCCTGCTCTGCACTAACTATATTTGCTGAACTGCAATCAATTAAGCGTAACGCTTTTGATGTGATTTGTTGTGTTTACCCGTAGAGTAGGAGAAAGCTTGTTCAGAAAAGTGCTCTTTTCTTGAATGCACCTTCTATCATCTCTTCTCCTTCTCCACATACTTTGCTTCCTCAGACGAGCTTTGAAAAACAAACTAAGGGAAGCTGGCATGGGACTATAAATAATGCAGAGACACAGATCGGGGTCAAATACTTTGGATTCTACAGCACATACATATGCTCAAGCGCACACATGCACACACAGATTCACTTTTTATATTATCTCTTTTTTCATTTCCTAGTGAGCAATCAGCACACCAGTTACGCACTGTCACATGTACTGCTAAGCACATACACTACTGAATACACACGGGCTGTTTACTGCCTGGACGTCCCTCAATGACAAAGCATGACAAACGAGTCTGTTCAGAACACATTTTGGTCTTGTTGCCCCGCACCCCCACATCCCATTCCTCTTCCCTCTCCTTTTCATAACTCTGACAAGGGCAACTCAGTCATCCTCTCTATCCACAGCTCCTATCCATCAGCACTCTGCCATAACCTGCCGCTGCTCTGTGATAGATTACTTTCCATGTGCTGATGCATTGGCATATCACACTTTGAACAAGTGACAGATTAGATCATTATGCATCTTTATGATTATGAGTCTTGTTTTTTCATATATATTAGTGTTTATCCGTGGAAAGCTTGTGTTGTGTTATATAAGAGACATTTTTCATTGTGGTGTACTTTCCAGGGAGGGAGGAAAGCAGGTAAGTTTGGTCTTTATGAAGAAGGACTTTGGAAGAGAAGAGCACTGCACATAAACCACATTTCTTTTGAAGAAGCACCTTTGGAATAAACATTCTTTATGTTGTATGTTCCTTCTCCACCAGCTACTTCTGATAGATGCGTCGGTACACTATACTGTATGTGGCTGTTATCGTGTAAAGGCAAGATGTGCAAAAATGTTGATTCATGAATCTAAAATCAAAAGATTGCTTTAGAGTTATCGCTGTGTGACATTCCTGCTCCTCCTTCAATAGTTAATGTTTGTGTTGTCCTTTTATCAGTGCTGACACACAACATTATATTTACCAACTTGAACAGAGCGATATTGTTCCAGTGAACCTGTGGCGAACCGTAGTCACATGAATTGCTAATCCTGTGAAGAGAAACTGATGTAATGGATGCAATAGACTTGCATCGCTTTAAGCTGGATCGTTCATTTATGCCATAAATTCTACTAATCCTGTGCATGTAATAGATTACACTGACATGATGGTCATGCTGTCAGAGGGGCTTTGAGTTGTTTGCAGTGACATATATTTTCATATTTCTGTGGGTTTAGAATCAAAAATATGTATCTTGAACCACTATAGTGTGACCATAAACAGCACATCAAACAGCTTGCTGGAGTTGTTGCCTGGAGGTGGACCATTCCAAAATATCTGGATGCATATGCTGCGTGTTATGAAGTTTTTCCTCATCTCTAACCCAGACAGCACTGGCGCTGAACAGTCCACCTAGATATCCTCAGTGTCAGCTCATTATTGGATGCCCTTTCAATATATACTGTAAGCCCTTAACCCTGATCAATCAATCAATTCCTGATCTGATGCATGGCTCAGGCATTCAAACAATGACATTGTCCGGACATGTGTTGTGGTAAGAGTTTATATTGTGGAGAATATATACAGTCCACATGCAGTGCTTCTTTCATTCAGCCTATAGGCTTTCTCCCTGACCCCTGACTCCTAAATCCCCTACAATGGTGTTGTGTCATGATCTATGACATCATTAGGGGCATCCGTGACAAATAGAAATGAAGATGCGCTTTGATTGACAGCGGCCTTTCAACCTTTCTCCGGTGTTTTTCTCCATTTATCATACAAAAAGCTCTAAGGTACCATGCAACATTTACGTCATCATCATAGAAGAAGTAGTGTTTCCTGTTATGGCCCATTATGAACATCAGTCTACTGCATGTTGTTGGTGTGCACTAAATGCCAAATATTAGGCTGTGTGTGAGTGTTTGTGTGTGTGTGTGTGTGTGTGTGTGTGTGTGAGAGAGAGAGAGAGAGAGAAAGCTCCCTATGGTACCCCCTCTCCTCCTCAGTATTCTTTTCATGGCCCCTCGTCTTTTTACTGTAAACCCAGCTCTGCATTGCTGTCGCTAGCTATTATAACACGTATAGCACCATACAGGGCTTCTCTCCTCTGAGGCCTACAGATCAAACTGACACACACACACACACACACACACACACAAAGAAACACATGCACATATGGTCCATACTGTGCATGCACGGCATCACTCATCATGCAATGTTCCGTGTCTCTGATTCACTTTCACTCTGATGCTACATTTGCTGACAAAATCTGCCTACAGGTGTATCTAAATCTCATTAATTAATATGTTATTTCTCAATTATTAATTCTTAATTATTTTTTGCACTTTGATTTTATATGGATTTAACAAACAAGATCTAATGTCTTAACTCTATGAGTGCTAGCCATTTTTTAAAATCGAAAGTGCCTTGTGCCAGCGTTTTTGCCCATTTTTCAGTCATATTTCAAGACCCACAAATATTTTATACCATCTCTGAAAACGCAGAGAAGCTCAAATGAAAGAAGAGTCGCGCCATTTCATTATGAAAAAAAAGTTTGTTTTTACCTTGTTCCGTTCTTGTTTTGTGTGGAGGAGAGTGGAGGCCACTTTCACCAAAATCACCACTTTTTGTACAGAATCTGTTTGTTTTGCTCTCTAAATGTGATCGTCTCCACTTCCTGCTTTGATCTCCATGGCGCATGTTAACTCTTTATATCCCGGCTACAAATCACAGAAGCACCAACATTACTCACAGGCTGCGGGAGACCGTGATCAGTGACCAGCTGCAAAAAAAAAAAACACTCATATTACGTCAATGGCACTCAAAGAGTCAATTGGTAAGCTTTAAAGGTGCTAGTTGGTGGATTTTGTTGCCTGCAATCAGAGCCAGGCTTGCGGTTTCTCCCAGTTTCCAGTCTTAGTGCTAAGCTAAGATAACCAGCTGCTGGTGGTTGTTATTTGAATGTAAGAAGTATCAATCTTTTCATCTACCCGTCCACCAGAAAACAAATGAGCAAATTTCTTATTACTTGAAGTAAAAGGCTGAATGCTTCCTCCACCACTGCTTTCTTCATTTTCTTTCTATTTCACGCTTATCACTGATAGATTTCTGAAGGATAGCCATATTTTTGAAGTCAATAAGTAGTGAGATTTAAATCTGTTTAATGCCAGAAGTCTCACTCATGGAACTCAAATAAGCAACTCTGCAGTTCTATCACTAGATAGAGCTCTGATCAGTCTCTCCCATCTCTAACCAGTCTTGATCACCCCATCTCCCTCTTTCTCTTCTTAATTTTTACACATGCAAATTATCAAACCACACACACACAATCCAGGTCCAAACTTCCTTCCTCAGTGACATCATTGCATCGTGGTGCCCCCAGCAGCAGCGAGCCTAAGGGTGAAGGCGTTGGCCCTGGTGTTCAGATGTCTGATTTGATTCATCCTGACAACCAAGGACCATTTGGGAGCCCTGTAACCACGGCAACTCCCATCATAACATTCTAGGTGGTTGGTCGACAGGGCCGGTCAGGGACGACGTTCTTTGCATCCATTTTTAATGGCCAGTGTACTTAGTCGTTCTTCCTGGGCCTGTCTCCCTGCGGTCCCATCTCCAAGAAGGAGAGGCAGCCGCACTTGGTGGAAAAAACCCCCATTACATATTTATTGTCCCCAGTCTTAATTACTGAACCAGAGGGGATGTGGGTTTTGCTCTCTCTCTCTCCAGTGTCTCTTTTTGACTTGGAGGGATTAGGCCTTGTCAGACCTCCGTGCTTTCAAGCTATGCAACTTCATAATCCATATAAAGTAACCACCAATGGAAAATATAATATTTTGTGTACTCCCAGCAGCATATGGCTCTTACATGAGAAAATTACACTGTGATGTTCATTGGGATATCTGGCATCTATGTGACTGTATGTGTACTGTGTTTCACAGCTCATGGCTCAACACTTTGTTATTATCACATATATTTAGCATACATTTCTCTGCTCATTTGACGCCAACATCTTATTAAGAAGAAATGGCATTTAGTGGTACTTCTTAGCAGATGTCTTCCCTGCTTTCAATTACACTATTATGCAAAATACACTGCCTGGGAAAAAAAGGCACCACCTGGATTAAATTAAGCAAATAGGTAAGAGCTTCCCATTGGTTAATTACTGCATGGGTGATTGTGTTTCAGTTGGCAACAAGTTATTTAACCCTAACTGACACAGTGAGAAGCTTCCCATTTCTTAAACAACCATGTCGAAAGACACATCCTGTGGAAAAGTGGAAAAGATGTTAATCAGTTTCAGGAGAGTCAAATTATTGGTATGCCTCAAGCAAACTAAACATCTATGAAGACTGGGTTAAGAACTGTCCAGCGCATTATTAAAAGCTGGAAGGATAGTGGGGAAGCAGCATCTTCCAGAAAGAAATGTGGTTGGAAAAAATTCCTGAATGATCGTGATCGGCGAGCAGATAAACGGTTGGTGAAATCAAATCGTGAAAAAACAACAGTACAACTTAGGGCGATGTTCAGTAGTGAAAGTCAGTGCATTTCCACACACACAGTGTGAAGGAAAAAAGGCTTCACTTTGCTAGGGAGCATAAAGATTGGACTCTGGAGCAATGGAACATGGTCATGTGATTCGATGAGTCCAGATTTAAGGCCAATTCATATTCAGACGGAATGGACGCGGAACGGACTCCGCGGAGGTCTGTGCATACTCAAAGTGGACGCCCACAAGGTCGTTTGACAGGAAACTAGCGCAGTCTGCGCGGATACCACGCTGCTGACAGTCCGCCTGAGTATGAAGTGGTCTTTACCCTGTTCCAGAGTGATGGAGCATCACAGTAAAAAAAAAAAATAAAAAATAAAAAAAAGGCAGATGAAGTGATGAACCCATCATGCCTAGTGCCTTCTTACTGTACCAGCCTGTGGGGTCAGTGCTATGATCTGGGCTTGTTGCAGTCGGTCAGGTTGAGGTTCAGCAACATTATGTGGCCAAAGAATGAAGTGAGCTGATTACCTGAATATACTGAATGACCAGGTTATACCATTGATTGATTTTGTTTTTCCCTGATGGCAGGGCCATAGACCAAGATGACATGTGGATTGGCCTCCACAGAGTCCCGACCTTATATTGAGAATCTTTGTAATGTGCTGGAGAAGACTAGCTTGACTCATCATCAGTACAAAAATCGAATGCAACTCTGGACAGGAATAAATGTTGTGACATTACAGAAGCTTATCAAAACAATGTCACAACAAATGCATGCCATAATCAAAGCTAAGGGCAGTCCAACGAAATAATAGTGTGTGACTTTTTTTTTGGCCAGGCAGTGTATAATCTAGTTCCAAGCACATGTTGCCTTCCTAAATATAATACTTATAGTAGATTATAGAGTTGGCAAGGACTCTGCAGCATGCTGCCATGCAATGCGAGAAACATCACAGTCATTCAAAAATCCATGTATAGTATTCACATCTTTCCATTTCCCTGCATGTTATTTTGAGTCATTCTCATGTACTCCCACTCCTCTGCTGGCCAAAATCAATCTGAGGAAAAAAGGTTGTGTAACCTCATCCTCCTCTCTCAGCCGTTGTAACATGACATTGGAGAAGATTGATCAAGAAATGTATTTTTGGACTTGATAGTCAACCAGCTCCCCTTTGACCTTCATGGTGGTGTTATTGTTATTCTTTATGCTTCACTTGACCCATCAAATTAATTCTGGCTCTATTTCTGCGGTACTGCAAATGTTTTGCAGATATCAATAGATGTCAGGGTTTTTTTTTTCTCATATTGTATCTGAATATATGAAAAGAAGGGGCAAGACTTTAATTTGTGCACTCCATGAGGAATCACCTTGAATGGAGCATGGAGGAAATGTGGCCTCTTACATTCACACACAGCTCTTCTTTTCTGGCATAAGACAGCAATTGCTTTATTGCTCATTGAAGTGTTTTTTTTTTCACAATAGCAAGGCCATTTCTTGACTTGTGGTGCACCGTGGAATTCAGTGAATGCATGAAGCAGGGTTCATGAACTTCTGTGCGGTTCCTCCTACACTGACTGAAAAAAACACAGGAGCTTTGCTCCGTCCTTGTGGATCATTGGATGTGTGTGTGTGTGTTTATGTGAATGGGTGCATTCTCGCCTCTTGCTTAAGAGCTCAGGTAAATTCAAGAGTGGAAGGTAAAGGGCTGCACACTACCTACTCCACACCAAAGAACCACCACATATTGAACCCTCCAGTCTAGATACTATATAATAGAAGAGGATGTGGGTTATTACCGGAGCACTGTGTGGATAAAAGGTCCAGTTATTGAAGCTTTAGCCCGCTTCTGGTGTGGAGGAAATCCATATTTTATTTGACTTGAAAGCCGCTCAAGGCCTGTAAATTATTACTGCTATAGTCCACCTGCTTGTGGAGGTCACCCAGCCAGCTAGATTGGTATAGGTGTGTGTGTGTGAGTGTGTGTGTGTGTGTGTGTGTGCGCGCGCTGGGTGCACGCGCGTACGCAGCAAGGTCCTGTGTCAGCACACGTGTTCTACTGATGTGTGTCCAGTCCAGCCTTGATATGCTCCAGTAGTATGTGTAGCAGTCACACCATAACCATACTGCAGGCTCATCCATTCATAGATCTATCCCTCCTTTCATCCAGCCATGTACTAAAACACATTACAGAGATGACTGCCTCCAACGTGCCACTTTCCCCCCCACACTAAAGCCTCTGTACTGTATGCCGCTGGAGGCAGGGTGTATCATGGCCACAATGAGGAACTCTCACACACACACACACACACACGTAAGCATACATTTGCAACAATATGAGGGATATGGATTAAGGAAATTTACTCAAATACTGTATATAAGTGTTGTATTATATGTGCTGGTAGCTTGCTGAAATATTTCAATTTTATGAAGTATTTTTACTGCAATATAATGCAGAGAGAATTGAGTAGTCTTTATTTCATTTACATGTATCTGATACCTGTAGGTATAGTTACTTAGCAGATTCAGATTTTACTTGCAAAGTATAAATATGTTCATAAAATGTGGTGCGCTTCTTGTTCAAATTGCCCAACAGACATGAAGTAGAGCCGTCAGGACCACTTAGAGCATTAAAATGTACCTTAAACATTAACAGATCAATAACTTTCCATTGTAAAAGGGAAAAATCCTCACAATGCACCAGGGCTGCAATTAACAATTATTTTCATAATTTATTCATCTGACAGTTTCTATGATTAATCAAAACATCAGAAAAAGGGAGAAAAGTCCATCACAATTTCCTAGAGCAAAAGATGACATCTTCAGACTTTTTTATGAAGCTGGAAAGAGCTGATCTGTGATATTATTTCCTTAATTGAATAATTAAATGATTGAATTACATGTCCTGCTGATGCTATGATCTTTTATCAAAGTGGGACATGTTTGAGTCTTTTTTCTTTTTTATTATGTTATTGTAACTGGAGCTCTGGTATAAGCTATTTTAAGTAGCAAAGAATCACCTCACATTTGTCCACTTCTCCTTCCTCTCCCTTTTTACTGACTGCACCATTCAGCCTCCATCTCTCATCTTCCTCTCACTTCCTCCCTCCATCACTCCTCTGCAGTCCTGCTGCTATCTTTACGACCCTCTCACTAATGCACCGCTCAATTAGTCTTCGATGAGGTTTCCACTAAAGGCTGGGTAAATAGGTAATTACATGTTGTCATCCCCCCACCTCTTGCTAATCCACTCAACTTCACTCCACTCCTCTCCGTCTACCTCCCTCCCTCTCTTTCCCCCTTGCTCTCGCAATATCATGGATGACTGCCAGAGATGGTCCAATAGAGGCCCAGCGTGGGCCTGTTAGTCACAGCTGGCTTAACCCTTCGATTGGCCACATTCAGCACTCTGCTTAGTGCACAGTTTTCACTTTTTTTCAGCATGCACTTCAGCTCTGTTGTCTGGGACACTTTATCATCAGAGAGGGAAAACTGGAGCCACCCACTAGCAAAATGCTGATGAAATCCTGTCTGCTAATGGAGACGTTAAACACTTCCAGGTGTTTGGAGCACTTCAGCTGCTTTGTCAGAGGATGTCAAATGAATGGTGACAGGTGGAAAGTAGCAGTGGGAGGGATTTGTACTTTTTGTGTAACTGACAATCGGAAAGCGTAGGCACTGTAGCTATTGATGCAGTCAATTTGCCTGCCTCAAGGCAACAGTCCACAGACTGTCCGTAGAGCTGGTGGGATGTATTATTGTGCTTGTGTCTGCTGAGGCCAAGAAAGTATTTATAAGCTTTACCGCTGCTGGAATTAAGCGATACAAACATGTTGCCGTTGGGTTTTCTTCATCTGTTACATTAAAGGAAACAATGTTAAACCTGAGATATACATGTCTTTTCGACTTCCTCCATCCAGGCAGGCTCACAGATTCTGTCATTGTCAATTTGTGACCATTATTCAGCAATGTCTTAACAATGATGAGCATTTTCATCTTCCAAGTGTTGAGCTGCTGAAAAAGTCATGGCTCCTTCTTGTGAGTACCAACAGGAAAAGTTTTATTCAAGCATCCAGGAACTAGAACAGAGAGAGGGAGCGTAATGCCTGCAAAGTGAATTTTGAAATCAAGATGAATAATGCATTGTGGATGGAAATAGTCACTGGACCTTGGCTATGATATAAAGAATTTGTAAAATCCCTGTTTTCCTCTGCAATAATCCAGTATAGGATATTTCAGTGACATTCCAGTTCCTCATATTTTAGAGAGAAGTGAGACATGAGTTTTGAAGTTGATCCAGCTCTGGATGATGTAAAAGGTTAGTGAACTTTTTCCACATCAATCTCCTTTCAATCTCAGCCTAGCCTACGGTTAGGGTACAACTGAAATATGAGGAGAAATGTGTTCTGTCTTCTCATCAGGGAACGTACAGATGAAAATAAACACAGACAAGATTCATAATCAGACTTTGCTCGATGTCAGATCACCTTGATTTTATATTTGAATTATGTAGTGGTTGGTTTTGATTGGAAGTGGTATTTTGGATGATTTAGACGCAATTTATTACCAAAAAGGACAAAAAGAGCCCCCCATTCCAGTGGCGTGTCTATACTTTTTTGTCGGGGTGGCCCAAGTGGGGCACTAAGACATGCAGGGATGGCCAGCAAGATCAGGTGATATGCATGTGTCTCCATCAACATAGCAACATTTTTTTGTCTTTTATGATTAATTTGACTACTAAAATTACAATCTTAAATTGTTAGTATGAATTGAAATATAAATAGAACTGTAATCACGACACAACAGAATGGGACAAAACAAGTCTAATGAAACCTTAATCATTTATTTTTTTATGAAAGGTGCAAAAGTAAACATACTGCAAAAATATAAATCATAATATAAAGTGCTGACCAAGTCAAACTAAATAACTCAATAAAAATTCAAAAGTTTGACTTTACAAATCCTGAAATGTGATTACCTGAACAAATGTATTTCAGGCTGAACAGCATTCTGGTGCAATACTGACCCCCAGGTCGGAGGTCAAATTGCAAACCAAGACACATCTGACAATCAGATGGGGTGGCCAATGAGATTTCAGTGGTGGCAAATGCCACCCCAGGCCACCCCCTAGACACACCCCTGCCCTATTCTAGCAGCAATGCCACAAGTACAAAAGATAAATAATAGTTTATTTGAGATAGGGAGACAGAAAGTTTGAGGAATTGGTTGTTGAAAGGAGAGAGGAGGAAGAAAAGGGGAGTGAGTGTGGGTCAGGCTGAAGGAGGGAGTAAATGGGGAACCAAAGGAAGTGATAAGTTGAGTACAGACAGACAGCCTAAATCCTCATCTCAATCAATCACATTTTCCTTTCCTCTCCTCTCAGTCTGTCTTATTGATTTCTTGTTTCTGGCCAGTGTCCTGAAAGCCAGACTCAAATGACTACTCTGAGTTTGTGGGGCTCCATCGCTCAGTGAAAACTACTCTTTGGGCATTTGTTCTCACAGCTACATAAGGGAAGTTAAGGGATCACTGGGCTCATTATCCTACAATATACTTTCATATAAACCACTTCACATTAATGTGTTATGTTTTTTAGAAGAAAGTAGTGCAAGCCAAGTCACCCTGAGAGCCACTTAACTCTTTGAGTGCCATTGACGTAATTCATTTGAGCTCCTCTGTGTTTTCAGAGACATAGTACAAAATATGCTGTGGGTCTAGAAATTTGACTGAAAAATGGGCAAAAATGCTGGCACAAAGCACTTTTGATTTTAAAAAACGGCTGGCATTCAAAGAGTTAAGGAAACAGTGATCATAGTTAATTGAAGTCTTTTAGGGGGAACAAGCGCAAGTCCTTATTTTGTGACTTCATTTTGTAAAGTTTAGCTGCTTAAACTTAAATGCTGAAAAATAGTCCTCGGGTCTACATGCAGGTGCATCGGGGTTCATGTTCTAAGGTGTGTACATATACACCATATATCCTCTGTAAGCCTCTGCGACCTTCATTACAGAGATGTTTGTGTGCACGTCCACAGAAGCATTATTCTAACTCATCCAGGACGTTAACTTTATGTAACGTGTCATGCACAGATAACAGGGCTATTTATCATTGAATGGAACATTTTTACATTTGAATCTGTTACAAAGTACAGCTGATGTTTTTAATGTATGGGCACAATGCCACTTACTTTCACAAATACATATAGTACAGTGTCTGCTCTTGGGTGCTAAAAGGAAGTGAGTCACTCTACGTATACAGGCCAAATTACAGTCTTTGTCACAGCGTGATGTCATCAGCTGCCGTTCCCACAGACACTGACACTGAGTTGTGTGCCTTTGGAGATCAACGTTTCTCTTGAAATCACACTCAGGGGTTCTTTTTGGAGTGTGTGTTTGTGTGTGATGAGGAGATGACAGATCACTGGTAATCAGCGTGTGCATCTTTTTAGTCATCCACCTCAAACAAACACACTCCCTTCAAGCCATTTCCAACTATGTTTTGTTTGTTGTGCTGTTATATTTTGCAAGCATTTTTTTGCAAATCTTTTTCCCATACTGCTTGTTGTCTATCTGCCGGCAGTGTGTGTTTGATTCATCTGTGAATGACACGGTGGCATCTTCAACTTCTTTGGTTGCTTAAATGGATAATCAGAGTGAAGTGTAGTCAAAGTTGTTTAAATTGAAAAAGAGGAAAAGGTGCGATCAGAAGAATTTAAGGTACAACTTAGTCATGTGTGTAACAACTAGTCTAAAAAAAAAAAAAAACCTTAAAGTCGTTAAGGTGAAGATTGAGTAAAATGCCATGAGGCCAATACAAGACTTACCATACCAGTCCAAACATTTTAAGAAGTTTGACTTGCACTCATCACCGTCCTTAATGGAAAAGGACTCAGCTCTGAGCTTATCTTGTTTTTTTTTTTCCCACGCAGCGCAATGATGCAACATATACAAACTGTCTTTCCATTGACATTTCTGTCAGTCTGCCACTGTTTCAACGTTGCAAATACAATAACTTAATTAGTATGTCTAATTGCATTTGGTGGCTCAGCTTTGGGAATATCAAATCAAATTAGGATACTCACTGTTCTTTTTCCATGGCACACGGTTTGCCTTAAGCTATGCTTTTTAGGATCTGTCTTTGTCTCTGTCTTTCTCAACGTCCCCTCCAGCTGTACTGCGTCTTCGCTTTGTAGTCTGCCCTCCTCTCTCACTCTCTCTCTCTCTCTCTCTCTCATTGTCCACCCACACTTTTTCTTTTCTTTCCATCTTTGGCTCTAATTTTCTTTTTTCATTTTTTTTTTTCAGTTCTGCTTCCCTATCTCACAGCTTTTCAGCTCATCTCTTGTCTAAGTTCTGTGGCTACTGATAACGTACAGATAATATACATAACTAATGTGTTATGAAATGGCCCACTAAATGTGACAAAAATAAATTAAAGCTGTTAATCCAATAAACAGTCAGTCAATGCAATGACAACTGTTCGTAAATATGGCTTTATTGTTGCCTGTTGATGGTGTAACCTGTGGTCCCAAGCACTATGGGCATATTTAACCCTTTAACACCTAACGTGTCGCCGGCCACACATTGCACATACACTATTACCACAATTACGTATAATGTTTGTGCTATTGGAAAAAAATCCAGTGGTTTCTGAAAGCTTTGATATTTTACAGCTTTACAGTCAATACAGTGTGTTTTTGGTATTTTTTCATCATGCCTCGTGTTCAATTGCATCTTTTTGTTGCAATGAAACTCTAAAATCAAATTCTGTTATCGTGTTTTTCATCAAATTAAACTATTATTACACTCTTATAACATGCAGTAAATTGTAAACAATTGCCAGATTTTGTAATTTCCAAGTCTTCTGGAGAGGCAAAACGTTAATTACCTTAAATAAATAAATAAATAAATACCTTAATAATTACACAAATTAATACGTTATTATTAAGGTATTACACAAAATTTAATTTTAACCACTTAAAGTCAATGTAGGATGTAATGTAATGTATTTGTGACGAGATATCTTGGCGATGTAACTGTCAGCAACTTAAACTCCTCTTGTGGGGCAATAGTAAATGAGGGGGGTAAATACTGTAATCTTACAATATCCTCCTCTTCCTCTGTTCACTTCTATCTCTCCTCCTCCTCATCCCCCTCCTCATACATCCCTCTGTCTTTTCTGTGAAGAAAAAAAAAACATAAGCTAGTCTGTCACTCTTTGGGTCAGTCTTTGTTCTGTCAGAAGCTATCCTAGAGATAAGTGTGACTGATCACTGCAGGCCCAGCCCAACAGACGGTGTATAATTGAGTGATAGGGACAAATGTAAGTGAATGGCTTAGAGCCGACTGTGATCCACTGCAGTGGTTGAAGCTCAGGCGCCGAGGGAGGCTTTCTGTTAGGCCCTGTAATACTAGGAACAACAACCACCCAGATTACAATCTGGTGACTACCTGGCTGTGTGTATATGTACGTGTCTCAGGTTATCTTCTTTTTCAATTCTTTCCATCCCACGTCTCTTTGCTTCTCTGTTTCATAGCTCTGTTTACCAGCCTACTTCATTTCTCTCTCTCTCTCTCTCTCTCTCACTGCACACCTTTTCCTCATCGCTCTCTCCCTAATTCTCTCTTTTCATCTTTCTCCCCCTCCCTACCTCTCCCCGTTATCTTAGCTCTTTAATTAACGTGACATACTGTGAAGTGAGATACTAAATAATGCAGGCTTTTCCAGTGACATTGAATCAGCTATAGTGATTAGTGGCCACACACACACACACACACACTCACACCAAGATGCCTTTTTTTAACAGTGACATATTCATTTTGCAGTGGAAATGTGGCTTCATTTGACAAACATGCATGAATGCTCTGTTGATAACAGTGTATTCCCAATATCCATTTTTAACCATGTTAGTATTTAGATAACAGTAAACCATATAGTACATGTAGGAGTTATGTTAGTGTAAATAAAACATGAAAATATGGTTAAAAAGAGAAAAGGAGAAGATGCATTTATTGCTCCCCTGACGAGGGAATTTACTCTGTTGTCATTTAATGTTTTGCTCATTACATACAGGTCTGAAATACACACACACACACACACACACACCTTGGACCTAGGTACGCCGAGCAGTCGGGGCTTGATGACCCTCTGGTTCCCAAGCCAGCTCCCTACGGACAGAGCTACTGCTGCCCCAAAAACATCAGTTAAACTTAAATTAATGCAGCATAAATGAATATGCCGTGGACAACAGAAACTTTAAAATATTGATAATTTTTTAAACAATATGAATGAATAAACAAAGCTGGTTCTGGTCCCTTGAAAATTAAAATTTAAATGCAATATAATATCCAAAACAAAATAAAATAAATCTACTTGGGTTGTAGGTGGATGCACAGGGTGCTTGAATATTCTATATTTTCCTACTGTATCACTGAGTGTAGTCTAAATCACAGTGCAGAGGATTTAATTTGTGGCGAGAGATATCTAGGTTATCCCAAAGCAATTGTTTCAGACCAAACCAAGTGGAAAATCCAGTGTGGGTTTAGTTGTTTGCTGCCTTGGCTGCAGGGAGGCTAAGAGCTCTGGTTTCCAGCGTTCTTCTACCCCTACCCCCCTTGTCTTTTTTTAATCAGATGGCTTGTTCAGGAGAGAAGGAGATTAAGACCGCTGCTGCCACTGCTGATGACTCTGTCCAGTTTTGGACTCATGCACGAAAGCAGGACAGATGCACAAAATACACACATGCTTACTGCATTTCAGCCCAGGCACAGGCAATCAGCGGTAATGTACACATGCCTGCACATACAGGGCCATCAACATATGCATGAGCTAGTCCATATGCATGCACATGCAGTACATTCATTCATGCAAAAATTCACATCACACATCTGAGCATCTTCTCTCTATCTTTTGCCTCCGCTCACTTTTCAGCATCTCTCACTCAGCGCTGTCAATTTGTGGACAGCAGCAGTGATCTGCCATGTCTCATCGTGACATGTGATTTGAGCTGTGAGATTTCTGACACAGACTGATGCCTGTCTCTTCTAATGCCAGACAACCGCACCAGGCGCCGCAGATGGCAGAGAGACAGCCAGACAGGCAGAGAGAGAGAGAGAGAGAGAGAGAGAGGCAGAAAAAAATCTGACAATGGAAAGAGAAAGGAAACATGCTATGGGGAGAGAAATAGTAAAACACAAATGACAAGATGAATCAGAAGGAAACGAAAGTCAAAGAGAAAGGAAACTCTGGTTTAAGGAACAAATATTCAGAATATTTAGGAGCAGTATATTGATCATCATCGAACACTGTGTGCAGCATACCCAGCAGATCAGTCCACTCCCACTTTAATATCTCCATCATCTATGTTAAAGCTATTCATTCCTTTTCATCAATATTAAACCATGCTGATTTTTTTGCTGGTATTATCATAGATTGTGTAACAGGCAAAAAAAAAAGCAGAGAATAGAAATGAGGCCGTTGCTTACTTGGAAGATACAAAAAGTGAACTTTAAATTCCAAATGATGTTTTAATTCTAAATCTTTGCCATGAGTTGCAATTCATCGGCTACTTTGTGAACTTTCTCAAAATACACACACCACAACACACCTCCGGCAATGAGTGTATGGTCCTAATGAAGCAGGAAGAGGAGAGGCAGCTGCATAGCTGGAGTATAAGGCCCAAAGGGAACTCACACACTTAAGTCTGCTTGTGTGTGTGTGTGTGTGTGTGTGTGTGTGTGTGTGTGTGTGCGCGTGCGCACACTTAGACTATATAATATCTGAAACGCTCTCAATTTGGACATCGGAACAAGTCTAATGGCTGCATTTTCTTCCTCTCTCCAGGTTGTGAGGGCCTGTTTCTATCGTCCTGTTGTATAGTGAGGCAGTGAGCTCACGGCGGATACAGCATGCATGTGTCGACATATCCCATGATGCACTCTGCCAGTCCAGGCCTGCTCCTCCTCAGCTTCCTGTTCCTTGCGGATGCCGACTGTGAGTCCTCTCACACTCATGCACTTACAGTGTATTCTCTCACACAGCAGTACATATAAGGAATATGCATGATCGCCATGACCTGATTTTCTCAGACCACTCTTATCACATCCCTGCTGTATGTGTGTGTTTATTTGTGTGTGTTTATTTGTGTGTGTGTGTGTGTGTGTGTGTAGCAGGTTTGATATGAGGCCAGCTGTTTTTCTCGATCCCAATATGACTTGGCATGGAAAGCCAGACCACATATGGCAAATCAGATAATTTTTCCACTGCTTGTGCGATTGTGTTCATATCGTGTGTGTGTGTGTGTGTGTGTGTGTGTGTGTGTTTCCTTATTGTGTCTCAACCTATATATTGCTCAGGGGCATGCACATTAGTATTCCGTTTACGAGCCCAAACTACAGCTGCAACTACTAATCATTTTCCATCATTGATTATTCTGTCAGCTATTTAGTCTATTAATAATTGGATCTATAAAGTGTCAGAAGAATCTACTGTCACAATTTCCCAGAGCATAAGGTGACATCTTCAGATTGTTTGTTTTGTCCAACCAAAATAAAGCCACGAAAACCGGAACTTGGAGGTTGACATCCATCCATCCATCTTCTACCGCTTATCCTCTCATAGGGTCACGGGGAGGGCTGGAGCTATCCCAGCTGTCTTAGGGTGAAAGTCTCCAGTTCATCACAGGGCACATAGAGACAGATAACCACTCACACTCACATTCACACCTACGGTCAATTTCAATTAGCCTAATCCCCATGCATGTTTTTGGAGAGAACCCACACAGACATGGGGAGAACATGCAAACTCCACACAGAAAGGCCCCGAGCCGGGAATCAAACATGGTACCTTGTTGCTGTGAGGCGACAGTGCTAACACTACACCACTGTGCCACCCTGGAGACTGACAAAAAGTCAATAACTTAAACAACAGATAGATTGTCAAAACAGTTACATTCTCTGTTGATTGTCTAATTGACCAATCCATTTAGACCAATTTTAATCCTATTTTTATGTGGAACATAAAGTCACATGGTTATTCATCTCAGTTTATGAATTGAATTTAAAAAAAAAGAAAAAAATAATTAATAAAGGGTATTTCTTCTATTAAGCCAAAATAATTAAAACATGTACTCATATCCCATATACCCCAATATAACCACCTCCCTGTTTACATGATTGTGACATTATCGAGTCTTCTGATCATCTGTGACTTCATTCACATTTATGTCTGGATGCATCTCGCATCCCATTTTATCACACAAGACAATACCAATAGAAAATTATCAGTTTATCCCCAATTAATCCAGTGTCAGACCATCACAGCCCATTACAGTGTTAATCATTGACATTTAGTTTGATGGCTAACCACCACGTGACTTGGCAGACAATGATCAAACACTTGAGTCAATGGTTTACTTGTTGTTTGTTTACTATTGTTTGCCTTTGAAACCCGGACATGATTTTTTCCATAAATGTCATTAACATCATGACATATTCCAAAAATGTGTGTGTAAACATACTTAGCAGGTGTCTCTCTTTGCCAGGTGTGCCTTCTCTGTCAATTTGTCAGGTTGGCAAATATGGCTTTAAATCTCACAGCAGTGGTGATGAAACAGACTGAGGATAAAAGATATGAAGACAGAAGGGGAGTGTGAGAGGACTAAAAGATGTGATAGACTCAAAGAGAATAATGGAAGAGAAAGAGGAGGAGGTCATTCAAGCTCTCCGTGCATTGTTAAAAGTCCAGGAGTTATCCTGTCAGAGGCCCATGTCTGGTGAATTTTGTGTTTTAAAAATGCTTGTTCCGTAAAGGTAAGGTAATGAAATTGGAAATATGGTAAATTTAGGGATATTTGTAAACCAGATAAAACATGCAACATGTTTGGTACAATTTTTTTTTAAAGAAAAGTGCAGCATAGCTCCTAGCTTGTACAATGCTGAACGATGCCCCATGTAACACACACATACATATACTGAAGCATGCAAGTATAGGCTTGAGGCAGCCATCCCAGTGTTTTAAAGGCACACCGTTACACAGTAAAAGCACACACATCCACACACCACTCTTGTTTTCCTTTCAGCCTCCTGCCCTCTTGTCCCCTGTGTAAGTCCCAGGGTCGGCCTGTAAAGCCCAGTCATCCATCAAAACGATGATGCTCCCAGACTTCCTCCACGGCAGTCAGGGTAGCAGCACAGACACACAGAGGGTGGAAAGGATTTGTACTTTGTCTCCTCTGTCTATATTTTTCTTTTTCCTGTGTCCTCGTCTCATTCGCTGTGACTTTCTCCATTGCTCTTTTCTTGCTTACTTGCTGCCTCTTCTCTGCACATCCATATAATGTGGTGAGAAAGGAGGGACAGAGGGCTTGAGGGAGGAAAGGCTGTTCTTTTCTCTTTTTATCTCATTGTGTATGACGTACAATGCCTCTTTTAATATCAACAGTGGGGACTCAGAGATTTGAAAGTTGAGAATTCAAAAAGAGGGTGCTGTGACACTGACATCTTTGTTGCTCGTTGCGGGTCTACATGTTTTGAAATGTTAAATGCACTCGGAAAACTGCTTTCAGTCAAATGAGTGGAATACATTTTGAGCATAATAGGGTTTGACAAATAGGGTTTAGTTTTCTCCCCTACATCTGGACAGAGGTGATTTTTTTGTTCAACTTTGACACCATCAAACATGCTTACACCCATATATACACTAGTGGACCAAGGGTATTAAAATGCAATCAGATGGAGCAGCATTCCACGTGAGTAGTTGGAAACCTTGCATGACACTGCACCATATGTGCATTTCTGCACATAAGCGCTAGTGAAACAATACAAGCAGTGCACTAAGCTTTGCTTGTCTAAATGCATGCTCCTGTTTTACTCCGGCTTTCTCTCCATCTCTCTCAGCACCATTTTTGTTTCTCAGTGTGTTTGTTTTTGTGAGCGCGTGCGTGCATATGACATCTATCTAGTGGATTAAGAGTAAAGCCCTGATCCCGTCACAAACTGGGCCACTCCATGAAGGGAGATGCCCTGTGCGAGAGATAGCATCTCTCCATGTGTCATTCGGGGTGATGGGAAGCAATGCAACAACAACAGGGATCTTTCTGCTGACCCTCGTTTACCCTAAAACCAACAAGCTGTAGTCCTTCTCCACACAGCTTGGAAGGAACAAAAAAAAATCAGCTGATCCACAACTGTGTGTGTGTGTGTGTGTGTGTGTTTGTGTGTGTGTAACAGAACACAACAGAACAGCTACAGTAAGGAAAGCAATGCTGAGTTGCACCCCTTTAGTGAGCTTTAGTAAGCAGACTGTACATTTTGAAACCAAGCAAGAGTGGTTTAGGATTCTGCCTAGGGAGGCTCTTGGTAATGTGAAACTCTTCAGCCTTAGTTTGCATCACATCATTGATGTGTAAAGCTGTGCATTTCCAGTTTGTTTTTTTCACCATGCTTGATGTAACAAACACACTTATTAAAATATGACATTTTCACACATGATGTATTAGGGAAAGACTACAACATGGGAAAAACACAACTTGCTCATGTGTTGACTGATTGACCTGTCAAAATGCGACCATACTGCCAGCACTCACACGGCCTTGAGGTTGACTGGAATCTCAAAGGTGGTTGGGTCAATCTCCCACAATGACAGCGCCGCTGCTTTTGCTTACTGTTGGAGCCCTTGAGCACTCAATGCTTAAACAGGTCTTTGGTTACCAGCAAATATTTCATTCAGGTTTCCCTCAGGTTCTAAGTTCAAAGGTCTATGTTATTGTAAAAAGCAATGTAATCTGTGATAGACTTGTTTTTTGCGAATACTAACAAGTTTCATATTTAATTGTGGTGAGAGACATTGCATTAATAATAATTTTTACTTTTTCTCCATTATATGACATTGGTCAGTCTTTGGTAAGAACAAAAAAAGGCAGAGCAGTTATAATACAGTAATAAACTAGGCAGTAAGGGTTTATGTGTCATTTGCATGTGTGGCCCCTTGTGAGTATGTTTGGAGTTGTCTGTTTGTATGTATATGTATGCAAGCACATGTAGTGCTTAGATTAAACAAGAGATTAGATTACATAGTATCCAGTTTTGTGCATGTTTCGTGGCTTCTTGTTGCTGATGGATGAGCAATGTCAGGATTTACCAGCATGACATGAAGAGGCAGGGTCCTTAAAGCAAAAGGTGTCTGCCCAGGGGAAGAGTTAAAGGTGTGAAGCACTTATTGCCTTCGATGGATCATGTTTCTTTTCTGTGATTGATTAGTATTGCCTGAAGTGCAAAAAAAAGATCCTCGTTGATGTTATTGCCAAACCACAGTAAAAAAAATGTAAACATCTGCTCTCTGCAGTTTAGACTATAAGCACTGAGTGAGTTCTCCGGTGGACTGCAAAGTGATTATCAAATTATCAAAAGACCTCCAGTGTTACACTGTTCAAAGCTTTAAAAAAATCATTTCAGCATTTTTTTTCTACCTAATCTAATTGTTCATGGTAAACTGTCTGAAGTTCATTAATTAACATGTTTTGTTTATTTAAGCTGGCCCAAGTGTAATCACAGCTTGTATATAATAAACAAAAGAGATATAACGTCGAGGAAATGTCGTTAAATTTTATGCTGGGGAAATAAAGATGAAATTAGGAAGTTTTGTGTCACTAAATTAATAAATTAATCAATTGAAATAGTCCTTTAATTTCCTATTTTTAATTACCACACCACTTATCAACAAAACTAATTTCAGTTATGATCTCAATAATTAATGATACATTTTCTGGAATAATATATTGCATTGTATTAACATTTAGTTCTGGTTATGATGTGCCAGCTCATGCTCTGGAGTATGACATTAAACCTTAAACATAAAAAGGCAAACTTAAATGCCAGACAACCTCTTTACAGCAACTCCAGTGCAAATATCTCTCCATAGAGGGTGACAGAAATGGGTCACATCACAGACATTTTCAGAAGTCATTTACACAAAATGTGACTCCTTCGATAAGTTCTCCATTATTATCTACAGATGTTGATCCATGTGTCAGGCATGTAAAAGGGAAGAGAAGTCTATGTAGGTGAGAAAGAGAAGCTGCTCAGTGTGCTGCATCGCCACTCCACAGCAGTGAAGCTATTAGCAGCTAGCATAGCTGTGCAGCCATCCGTGAGCGACAGGATCTGACCAGCGTTAGCTTAGCATTAGCTTAGCAGGTGCACCCGTCTGTGAAAAGGCCTGGATAGCATCAGCTGAGCTCTAACTTAGCAGAGCAGTGGTCTGTGAGTAATACGCTGTGACCAGGCCTGAGAAAACCCACTGTTCATCTTCATGGGAAGCCGGCCTTGACCCAGTAAAGTTGTGTACCCAGTGGGTAGCCCATGTGTTTCTAATGATCTTTGTATAAAAGAAGACCCAATTTGATTAATTCCTCCCCTTGTGTTTCTAACAAATTAACCCTGATTAACTCGGCACTAGCCAGACCCTAGGGCAGCTGTGGTGGGTAAGTGGCATGCTAATTGGACATGCATTACTATCACCAGTGAAAGTTCTTTTTACTCTTTTTACTCTGTTGCATCAATGTAAAAGTGATGCTGTTCAAATGATATTTGGTGATGCCAGCTGAAAGTTATCTGAACTGCAGGTCTGCATACAGAGAAGTGACAAATAAGCAAGCCTTTTTATAAGGGAAGAGTGTTTGAAATAAATAATCTCATACTCCAGATTTCGTTAAAAAGCTGACACAGATGACACACTTAAACTTAAAGAAACTTGAATAGCATGTGAAGTTTTATCAGAAGTTACGGCACTTAATTGTGCATAATTTAATTTTCTTTGTTCAAAAGGCCCATTTTAACAAATGTTTTCCAATTAACGTGTGTGCTGCAGAAGGATGATAGCCATCGCTCTGTGTTTATTGGCCCCAGCAATCCAATTTCACCTCCAGGACGAATGTGAGCAGCTGATAATTTGCTCTTAATGTGTCGGTTTGATGTTAATGCGTTTTAAGTTATGGTTCTGGCCAGCTGCCCACCCACTCTCAAGGCTGACTACCATGGCCCCAGCTCAGGCCTCGATATTGGCCTCGTTCCTCACCTTGTCTTACAAGCCGGACTCGGTTCTCATTTTGGGAGTCATCGGCTATACTAACCCACCCACAACCACATACAACACTATGCCGCCGGATCTTTTCCTGGCAAGGGCTGTAAATTACTCATTACGTGCTTAACTATCAACATGAGCCCACACACACACAAAATGAGAAGCGCAGGCACAGATGCTTGGCAAGTGGTACCAACGTTCAGAGCAGCCTTTTCAGATCACGCAGACATGAATACTCACAAAAGGTAGTCATGCACATGAATCAACCAGAATCATCTATGAAAATATATGAAGGGGATGATCAGGAGGTTCAGTAACCATCAATGAAGGGATGATCCACAGGTCAATCACACACAGGATTAGCTACCACTAATACCGTTTCCTTTTTGCTAAAACTACACTAAAGCTTGCTCATTCTATATTCTTACCTGTGATTCTATACTGTGTCGATAATCCAGCATCTCAGAGCTCTTCTATTCCAATTTATTACTTTGATAGCTGCAGTATCAGGCACAATGGGTCCATTTTGTGTTGCTGAGTCCATTGATTTTAGTTGATTTGCTTTGTTGGGAAAAGACTTGTCTGCTTTATGCTTTTTCACATCAGATCAGCACAAGATGAAGCCACAGGGTACATAAATCACAATGTTTTTCAGTGTTTTGAAAAAGATCTGTTCAGATCGCAGTGCATCCCAAAATATATTGCACCAATGTCTTGTTTCACTTAGTAGGCATTAAGACTTAATGAAAAATAATTAAATGAAGTAATATAAAAAAACAACAAATAAAACATTTCCTCATGTTTTCTAAATCTAAACTGTCATCAAATGTGGGATCCCTAGGCTGAAATACCAGCTGTGTACTATTTTGTGTCACAAAAAGTATGGCAGTTTATCACACTTTTACAACCTGAGACATGCATCTTTTGCACTCTGTTTTTCCTCACAAATATGTACTTTTTATTCTTATATTTGTGCAATTGTCCAATCTTAATACACTATATTCGTAAACCCTACTCCCTGAAGGTTTGTGCAAGCATCTGTTCTTTCAAACTCGAGCTCTCTCGCCGTGTCCCTCTAGGTTAAGACAGCATCTGCCAGCGACAGTATGTCCCTGTAGCCTCCTACAAAGTGTCATTAGTTTCATTTAGTCTTGCTATTTGTCTTTTCTGCTACTCTACTGCACATCCATAGCCCCATTACGATTTGCAAGTTCATTTAAGGGGATTTTTTACAAGACATTGTGTTGCATTTGTTAGGGTTCACTGTGTTAAAACAAAAAAAAGCACCAGAATTTGTCATCAGTCCAGGTTTTATGTCAAATGATATGTTTGCAATATATTGTATGTATGAACCATCGGATGTTTTTCAAAAAGACACAAAGACAGTCTTTCATCCTGGATTCAAAGTTTATTACACGTCTTCAACCGTGACTCGAAAGTGGTCCTGAGAGAAGAGCTGACTTTGTAATCCGTGCCATCTGTTATGTAGATCAGATCCCACTGTATGGCGACCTTTATGTAGGCCACCCTCCCTGCACCACCCCCCCACACCCACACCAAGAGGGGAAAGATTGGCACTGTCTAATTCCATCTAAATCTCTCTCCGCCGACCCACTCAGTAGTTTCCCCTCACTTCCATCTTGGGTCATATGGAGTGAAAAGAAGAAGGAGTATGTGACTGCTGCAAAAACACCCCCTTAGAAGTTCTTGTACCCTTCATTTTTTTTGTTAAACTTTTATCCAAGAAAAAATAAACCTGCAGGCCTCCTTTCTATCCCCTGAACATGCTGCAAATATTGAAGTGCCCTTTTGAGCTTAAGCCTCCCTTCTTTAGCCTAAATGTCAATGCTCAATCCTACCAAGCAGCACGAATAAGAAAAACCCTGATGATCTTGGCAAAAGACACAACAGCTAAGAACGTATATAGAGAGTAGAGAAGGAGTATGAGGATAGAAAAGGGGAGTGAGGAGGGAGGGAGGATGCATGTGGAGGAACAAATGGCAGAGCAAGGGAGAGGAGACAAGGAGGAAAGAGAGGAAGGATGAAAGCCCATAAAGAGAGAGGGAGGAGGAGAAAAAAGGAGAGAAGAGGAATTGCGAGAGTGAGTCGGGAAAAGTGTGGAGCATACGGATGCACCCACCCCTACCCCTCCTCATTAAGTCAGTCAATGTGACAGGAAGACTTATGTAACACCCCAGAGATGGAGGGAGGAGATGGAGAAAGAGTAACAAGGAGGAGGATGAAAGAGGGAGCGAGGAGAGCAGCAGTGAGGGGGGGAGAAGTGATTCAGTGGCAAAGAATGATGAGCGGTTAGAAGGATAAAGGGGCAAAATATGAGAAAGTGAAGACATAAGACAGTTAAACAGGAGATGCATGAATGCAGAGATCTGGCTAGAGAGATGGAGAGAAGGAAGGAGGGATAAAAAAAAAGCAATTGAAAGATCTACCGTGCCTTTTAGTACGGCTCTGCTGGCTTTAGACTTTTCATTTGTTTTGTGGGGGAGAGATTAGCATGAGGATTAAGAGAACGATTCTACCACTCCTCATTCTTTCTGTTTCCCTCTCTTTTTTCTCTCACTCTCTCTCTCTCTCTCTCTCAGATGGGGACACACATTTGCTCACTCGCTCAAGCATCACACACGTACAGTACAATGGCATGCACAGAAATGCAGTGCATGCAATGGTATACTGTATCACTGTAAATGGAATGACTATTTTTCTGATCCTTTGATAAGCCATTTAGACGCAAAAGAGACTTCACTGTCCAAAACCTCCCAACTATTCAATTTATAAGCATGTAGAAAGCAGAGGCAGTCTGTTTTTTTATCTTATATATGATAAAATCTTTGATTCGTCAAAAGTGTTTTAACGAATCAAATTGTCAATCGTCTAACTGCTCGTGATGCATGAAGCACCCTCACATACAGTGTGTGCATAGTTTGTGTATACAGACTGACATACAGTATGTAAGGACAGAAGAAAGCACACACTGAAATGCTCATGCACACTCTCAGTCACACACACTACTCAGTTTCTGAGGTGGATTTTGCTGTGAGCCAGTGAGGTGCAGAGGTGATTGGGCAGCTTGGGGCTCTCGGACCATGTTTGCCAGTACATCTGGCTCACCCTCGCTGGCTTTATCACACCCTCTCTGTCTCTCTCTCTCTCGTGTCCACCTCCTGTTCTTCTTCCTCTCTCCCTCCACTTGTGCTGTTCTTTCTTCCTTACCCATTCAGCTCTCCATCTGTCTGTCTCACTCGTTCCATTTATCTCCCTCACTCTTCTGCTCAGTTCTTCCCACTCTTTCAACACAATCTCTCTCTCTCTGTCTCTCTCCTTCTCTGAAAAGCTTAGCTTTTCTCCCTCCCTCCTTTTAAACAGCAAAAAGCAATTTCTCTCCCTTTGTCAGGGCGGTTGGCAGTAAGCCCTTAAGTAGGGATTTTCTGGTTTGGCTGGAATGCCATTAGGCGAGCTGACGGTGACGTGCTGTGACTGACGTGCCGAATCTTTTTGATGTTGTGATGTCACAATCCAGCGGAGGCTGTGGTTATGATATTGTTGGCATCCCCGGAATGAGGGGCTTTAGTGGTCATGTCAGGAGTAAGTCTTCATAAATCCTTTATGGCACAGAAATATTAAGCTTCTTTGGTGGTACATGGACAGAGTGTAAAACACAACGCAATGTGCACACGTGTATAGACAAAAAGATGCACGCACAAAGCCACGACAGGGAAAGTGCATGTGGGGTGGCTTTGTGCTGAACGTGCACATTATTGGCTACTCCAATAATTCACACTGTTGCGTAAATTGGCCACAGCGTTCAACAATGTTGTGATTCATTTTAATTTGGATTCTTGAAAATGTCTTGGTGACTACATCATTGTCCTTCCTCCCTTTTCAACTAAAATACACACACACTGACATCCCCTTTCACACAGTACACAGAGCTCTAAAACTTGAGTGCTACAGATGTGTGAATAACAGATTATAGTAGTGGATATCTGGTGGTTAAGTGTATTTATATATGCACAATAATCCATTAGAGAATATGTACTGTACACACATGTTTCGTGTATTAGTAATTGTTATGGGAGTGGTTGTCATATTAAGATCATTGACTCAACATTGGGAGTTTGGACTTAATTTTTGTGTCCATCTTTCCACACAGCACCCCCCAGGTTTACACGAACCCCAGAAGATCAAACAGGCGTCCAGGGGGGAGTGTCCTCCTTTGTGTGCCAGGCCACAGGGGATCCACAGCCCAAGATTGTCTGGAACAAGAAAGGCAAAAAAGTCAGCAACCAGAGATTTGAGGTATGATGCTTCAATTACTTGGCATGATAGTAAATGGTAGTGGGTGAACATCCCACAACTCAGCCGTGACTCAGTTTCACTAGCTGTGTGGACCGGCTGTGAACAAAATAGTTTTGGGGAACACGGTAAATTATTGCTGAGAAATTAGACAAGAAAATCAAGAACACTCTTCTGTCTGTCCATTGAATATGAAGGTGGAGCCTGTTAGCTTAGCAAAGCTTATTGCTTTATATTTAACATCTATCATGCTTCAAAAAAAACAAAAAAAACAACAACAATAAGTGCCATTCTCTGTCTGGATAGGTTTTTGTTGTGTAGAGTGGACTCAGGTACTATTTGTGAGGAAACTCAATTCATTAACGTAGTTATTAGTTGAAGTACTTAGGTTGACCAGTTTCAGAGTGCATGCTGATTCATATTGTCTAAATGGAACAGAGCCATCATTAGAGCCACCTACTGTACAGTTCTCTATTGATGACTGTGAGAAAGCTGTATTGTCAGACTGTATCTATTTCTGTGAAAGTTGACATTTAAGTCAATAATGAGTATTGTGTTTTTAAAGTGAAAATTGCAGTTAAAGATGTAGTTTATGTGGTTTTCTTCATTTGTACTCCAAAGGTTATACAACTGTTTGAAATGCTATCTGCCCCAAATGTTTCATATGTCAGATGATGCCTTGGGCTACAGTATATGAGATTCTTATATGATCAGCCTTATTAGTTTCCTGAAGGCTCTAACCTTTGATTTCCCCACCTCACAAGTCACTCTTAGATGGAGCTGTTGAACCAGCCTCCCTGCAGTCAGTGTCACCGTGAGCTCAGGGTGCTTTTTTTTCCACTTTAATAAGTTGAGTTTCCTCCCAGGTTTAAGTTCATCTTGGTGTCTTCCTGTTTGTGATTAAATCACTCGGGGAGATATTTTATTTTTAATCCACTCTATATAAACCCAGACCACTTTGTATGTCCTGTTGGTCAGGAGTTGTGGAGGGATTTCTTTTTATTGGATTTCAGGCAGCAGAAACCTTCTCAGAATTCAGAATCCAGATCTGGTACATGCTTGTATTATAGTTATGCAAGATTTGAAAAGTACAATCCAGTGTTTCGGGATAAATCGCAAGGTTTTACATATCCTCAATATAAAAAGGGCATGAGACATAATCAACAACAACTGTAACCCCTTCTCTATTCTTCCAGTTCAGTCAAAAGTTGTTTTTAGTTATCAGCAGACTGCTTTTCTGGTGCTACTTGAAATCAGTTTAAGTGAGTGTAGTGATTGATCCTATCCAGGTATGCCTTGTGGCGCTATAGATTAAAGCTGACTCTCGAATGCCCTGCTGCTCTGTCCCCTCAGCTTCCCTTGGCAAATTAAAAACTAGGAAAAGTTGCTGTTTATCATTGAACTTCAAGCAATGTTGAAGATGAAATTAAAACCAAACATCAACACCAGTCAGGGTTCCAATTTTTCAGCTGAACATTAAATAACCTGCCACTGCTGTACAGTATCTGTAGCACAGTGCAATAATTTAAAGCTTGATGAATTCAGAGGTTTCTTTAAACATGCATTTAATGATGTTTTGGCCACTTTGGAGGCAGCAGAAAAAAAAATATCATTGACATTATGTTGATATGGCAAATAAGATCAATATGTCCTCCTTTTAGTTCTGTTTTGGTCCCCACTAACTCCTGAGGGAAATAATTCACTCTCTAGCTGCTAAATGTGCCGTTATGTTAAGCAGCTAGTCATTAAATTTGTCTCTTGCCTGGTGCTTTGGTGGTTCTGAGAGCTTTTCGGCTTAATAAAGCTGCTTCAACCAAACAATAAAGATGCAAATCAATGACATAAACATGTTATAGCTGCAGAATCAGGCGCTAATTCTCTGTAGTTTTGTCACTATGAATGCCACATTTCACTTTATACATTATGATCCTGTGTTAATAAATTATATTGATTAAAGCTACTTTACCATCTTTGCCCATCAACAGGTAATAGAGTTTGACGACGGGTCCGGCTCGGTCCTGAGGATCCAGCCACTGAGGACCCCCAGAGATGAGGCTATTTATGAATGTCATGCCTCCAACTCTGCAGGAGAGATCACTGCCTCCACCCGCCTAAGTGTGCTACGAGGTCAGTGCAAAGACACCTGCGTGCTATGTTGCCATCTACCTGTCAAACACATTTATTTAATGGCTCTGAAGAAAATTACTGATCATAATACTAATCATAATACAGTACTTAGTGTATTCCACTAATGTGTTTTCTGTCTCACCTGAAAAAGCAATACTCATATGTTGTAATATCCTTGTATTTAGAGGTTGCATCCAAGAGGAATAGTGTAAATAGCAAGACCCCACTGACCAGAGTTTAAATTCCAGTTGAAATGAGGTTTTACACATGGTGATATTTCTCTGTTGATGTTCTTCTAACTTAAAAAAATATTCATGCAGAAGAAGTGGAGGCTTCCTCAGATGTAGATATATATGTGAGTATAAGCTTGGGTCCACTGCAGTTGATTGTTTTTTTGCTAGTGTTAGCAAGAGTCCATTAATACAGATAGTGATGTTAGTGTTAGTGGAATCCATTAGGAGAACATTATGTACCGGTAGTCTGAAACTCAAGAGTGTCTTAGTGAGTGAAGCTGCTCAAGTGTGGATAATCACATCGCCAGCCTTTACAGTACATGCTCGTGGGGAAAGAACGTACAGCCTATTGTTCTACCATCTCATCTCTCTCTCTCTCGTTCTCTTTCCTTCTTGTCTCTCTGAGGGGTAATAACATTGTCTACAGCTCTTCCTCTCCACTCTCTTCTCCCTGTCTCGTCTGTTTGTATTTCTAGTCTCCCCAAGTTCACTCCCTTTCATACTTTCTTACACACTCCCTCTTTCTTTTTATACACTTTGTTCCTATTCTCTCTCTCTCTCTCTCTCTCTCTCTCTCTTTCTCTCTCTCTCCATCCTTCCCTCCATATCCTCTTAGGTCCACTACACAGCAACCTCTAAATTATTCACACCAGACCACTCTTTGCATCTTCTGTGCTGTTCCGCTCCATCCATCCAGAATTTTCCCTGTCTCATATGGTTTGTCTTTGTACTTGTGTGTGTGTGTGTATGTCTCTATGTGCTCTCTGTTATGTGTCCATGCATCTATTTTTGATTTTTTCCCTGCCTCCCTTGATGGAAGCTATCTGCTCATGTCTAATCTTTATCTTTATCGAGAACGCAACCGTGCATGCACGAACACACAGACAAACCACATACCCACACACACACACACACACACACACACAAACGTATCGTCAATCTAAGACAGTCAGTCTTTATGTAGTGATTAGCCTCTCTCTACTCCTCTGAGGAGTCATTGTGTTGTGGATGAATAAGAGGCCACCTGGGAGCAGCTAATAGCCCCTGATATACTGTCAGTCCAAATGTCAGTTGCAAAGTACACACACCCAGACACACACACACACACATTCAAGCACCACACACAGTCTTGTCAGTCATGTCTGCTTGTCTCCCCTGGCTCTGTAAAGACACAGCTCCAGTGACTGACTGACTGTCTGTCTGTCAGACAGGAGGGATCCGGTGTTAAGGTCAGCCGGCTTAATTACTGAGGATTAGGACCAGGCTAATTGAAATCTTGGCTTCCAGTAAATGTCTGTGATTGACAATGGCTGAAATAATAATGAACTTCAGAGCAATTAAGCTTTGGATCCAGTGTACAGTCTGTATAATTTATGGTTTGGTAAATTTGGGAGTGTCTGTTTGAATTAATCTGAATGAGTCTCAGACAAAGTTCCTCATTCTAAATACTGAAGTTGTTAATTGGAACGGTGAAATTGCAAAGTATTTAACCAATACTTTTTTTCATTTTATACAACCAAAATATAGTTGCTAAATTCTTTTCCATAATGTGAACAAGCCAGCAGTTCAGCCAAAGTATTTAGTCTACTTTATTTGAAGCTAAAACAGAAAGTGATAGAAGCAGAAATGTTGGCATTGTAAGTAATGATTGAACCAGAAAGTGGGTCTGTAAACTATGGCTGATATAACCTTTGCTCTTCTTTTTCATAAGTTTGGTGTTCCTGGATCCCAACAAGCAATTTGGTTGATGTGTAATGTTATTATTACTGATTGGAACAATGGCCAAAAATAGGACCTATATTCTGTACCCTACAAAACAACGTAGCCTCCTAAACCAGGCCAGACTTCAATCAATGCTTCTCTGACACTGTCCCACCAAAAAAATAACTGTAAGAATCACATTGCGGTAGCTCAGCTGTTGTACTGGATTGCATTATATTCCAAGAGTTAACTTTATTGCATAGATCACTGTTTATCCCCCCTGAATCAGCCATGAATGACAGCAGCAGGTCTGTTTGCAGGTGCAGATATTACACTTGAGCTTCCGATACAGCAGCCAGCTCATGCTTTGGTTCCCATGATTGTAAGACCAGATTTGACCAGCGCTCGTCCAGATTCACAGATGACAAACCCAGCGAGCAATGTGTGTGGATTTCATTTTGGATCTCATATAAAGAGGACAGTGTTCGCTCAGCAGTTCCCATGATTGGGAGACCGGGCTTCTATATGAGCTGTGAAATCATCTGGATCTCTCACAGTGGAAACACTGAAGTGGGAGCACATCCAAATGAAACAGTGGGATGTGTGGAAGGCTCCATCAACAAGGCAGTGTAGGGTTACACATCAGCTCTGACCTCAGGGGGTACTTAACTGTTCAGCAATACACACACACACACACACACACACCAGCTTTGTCTCAAGCACACTTTGGTTTTGCTTACACCTGTCGCCATGATGGATGATGGAGCGCTGGTGCGTGTGTGTGTGTGTGTGTGTTAACGTGTGTTTATCAGCCCTTTCAGTGAGTCCTTAAATGCCTTCACTTATATCTCTTTACACATTGTCAGCTCTAAAATGTTATAAATAATAAAGCGTGTTTAGTTCAGCGTGCACATGAGTGTGTGTTGTATAAGCGTCTGTGCTTTCATTTGCCTCTTTGCACCTGTACCTACCTACACATCCACATCTGCAGCTCTTTTTGTGCACAGCTGACTGGTTGGAGAAAAGGAAAAGGTGCAGGGAGAGATGCATGATCTCGGGGAGTAACATTGTAACTGTGCGTAGTCAATGCTCATGTCCCACCCCAGGTAGATGAAATAGAATGCATTATTCCTGCCTACGAGGGGCAGGCTTTGAAGTAAGCGTTTGCATAATGAAAGCGGAGAGAATCAGGATTGTTATGCTGTATGAGTCTCTTGTGTTCTTTCTCCCTTTCTGTCTGTTTTCTCTTGCTCTTTTCCTGGTTCTCGCTCTGTTTTTTCTTTCTGTAACTCTCTTCATGTACTCCATTCCTTGTCTTTTTTTGCACTTTTGCCCTCTTTCACCACCCGTCCACACAGACGCACTGGTGCACACAAACACATCTTGTTCTCTTGGTTTATTATGTCCATGTTTCCATTTGTCGGCCCTTGTGATTGATTGAAACCGGAGCTGTTAAAAGGCCACACACGCACTCGCAAAGCTAGTGTCTCACGACCCGTCAGCTATGGTTCGATGAGCTAGTACCAGAATTAGCATCTCCTTGGCGAGGTTCAGCGCTAGGATTTCCCGTTAATGAGGCTCCGTGTGGTTGAGAGGGATAAAGTCACAAGGGATTCTGGGTAAAAAAAAAAAAAAAAAGAATGAGAGAAAATTACAATAGACTGCCTTCTAGAGCAACAGATTCAGGAACACACGCTCCTTGCTCATCTGTCTTTTTTCACTATGTCTATCTTTATCCACTTTATTATGGATGACTCATCAATCTGACATTTTAGCTCAGAGTTTCAAAGTTCAGCCTCGAACAAAGTTATGAATTTGTTTTTCAAAACTGATTTGCTCTGAACCCATTTGAATCCATGCGTGACTACAGTTTCTTCTCAGTTTGACTGAGTTCATGCATCTTTGATCCTCCACCTCCTCGAAGCATTGTCCCACCTCTCCCTTAAATCTCACACTTCAGTTGAATGAAGCGGGCCCACTGCCTTTGATTTACTTTATCACAGTGCAGCGACTCTTCATGTTTGATCTAATTGCCTCCGATGTCTATGAATTCAAATTTGATTTGCCATCCCAAAAGGGCGCGAGTCTCAGTGAATGCGTCTTTATTTGACTCACCTGTTTTCTTCATGCGAAGGGATGAGCTTCCACAGAAGGCTGTGCTCAATTGACTGTGTGGGACAAAAAAGAGAGCATTTGATTTTAAATTGAGTCTTATTTGAAGAGCGAATGGCTAAACCTTATATGTGGGATGGTGTGTCAGGCAAAATGAAATGTTACTACTCTGTTTGACCTTATTAATGTATGTCTTGCCTCTGAGCTCAAAGCCAAATCAGAACACATTCCCACTCTAAATTTGACTCTTGCATTTGACCAGCTTTTGTTCTCCCAGCGATCTAATGTAAATGCAGTTTTTTCCCCCGTTGTCGTGTAAACCCAACAATACGCTTGCGTTTTGGTGTGACACGTTGTGTAAACAAGGCCTAAAATGCCGTTACCGTGTAAACGGGAGGGTGAAACGCAACAGAACCTTTGCGTTTTATACTAATACTGTTGTCGTGTAAACAGGGCCTAAACCCACTAAAAATACGAGACAAAGCCAAGCATTAACAGTGACCTGTCAGTAATATTAACAGTTCCAGCATCGCTATGTCTTGGATGAATAACCATTACAAATATATACACTTTTATATATTGAATAGTGTTCAGAAAGAAAAACAGTGAAGTGCTGATTTGTGTGTTTCATCTTTGCAGAGGACCAGCTGCCCTCAGGGTTCCCCACCATAGACATGGGTCCCCAGCTGAAAGTGGTCGAGCGTTCTCGGACTGCCACTATGCTTTGTGCAGCTAGCGGCAACCCTGACCCAGAAATTACCTGGTTCAAGGATTTCCTGCCGGTCAACACGTCCAATAACAACGGACGAATCAAGCAGCTCCGCTCAGGTAACAAATGCTTTTATCCCTCCATTCGTTCCCTTCCCTTCAATCCAAAGCTTTTATTTTCACCATAAGGTTTCCCTCCTACTTTGCTTTTATGCTTCTTCCAAGATCCACTCATCCTTTCTTTCTTCCCCCAACCCATTTTTTATTTTCTGTTCCTACAAAGTCTGTTATTCCTGCCCTCATTCACCCCTTTTCTTATTGCTGTTCTTCACTCCTCCTCCGTGGTTTCTGGCTGTATTTCTCTGCTGCCGTGGTATGATTTTACTGTGTGTGGTTGCCAACTTTTCTAAAACTTATCAAAGCCTTAAACAGTGAACTCCCAACATTTCTCCGCTTTTCTCCAAACTTTTCTGAGGTCTTCCCGTGCAAATCACCATCACAGAGGGTTTAATTTTTCAGTTTGTACCAACATTATGAAATATTCAGTGCGCAACAAGTCTGCGTGTCATAACAAATTTTCTATACTGAGGTAAACCAAGGAGGTAAACCCAGGTGATGGTGGCGTACACTGAGGGAATGTCCTCACTAAGATGGCTCACTGCTGTGACTAAACAAACAAATAACCTTTTGTTTTTCCTCATTTCGTGGAAAGTGTCTTGCGTGGGTGTGAAATTGACTCACAGACATTGCATCCATGTTATTTGAAAAAACACATTGACAGGATTTGTGAACTTCAAAGGCAAATTACTTCTCTATAGCCACAGTAGTGTGTAAAATCCCAACTTGTCTTAGTCCCCTCCCTCCTCAGTCCTCCTTCTGCTTCTGGGAACCACCTCTGGACCCAAAATCCCTTTCTTGTGATTGGACACCCAACTCTCTGGCTTTTTTATGGATGGCTCAACCCTTAACACCCTGCTCAGACTCCCATTTTGACTTTTGTTTACAAAAAATATATATCAAATTTAAAATATGACAGCTTAAAATGTCAGATATCTTGTTTGTTAGCGTTGCTTCTTTTTATTGTGATGATTACAAAATACTTTTATGATCCTTTTAAGTACAAAGTGTAGACAATCAATATCATTGACTTTTTTTTTTGGGAGTTCCAGTGCTTTTTCAAGGTGTTTCTACTAAGTCAACTCCTCTGTGTAACCAATGGTCGGATAGTAATGCCATGTCTATGCTGTTTCTTTTCTCTTTGTATCTTTTAACCACAGAGTCCTTTGGTAAGTGCTTCTGTTCTGAGGCCCACACCCTCACTGTCCACTTTTCTATATACTGTTCACTAATGCTGCTCCTGTTGCTGCTGCTGTCGCTCACCTTTACAATGTTGAGGTGTTATTAAAATGCATGGCATGCATTTTACTAACAGTCACACATCAATATAATATGAAGCACACACGCATTCTACAAACAAACATACTATAAATTCACACACATACACATATATCTGTCTATATAATATATACACTGTCCATAATATATACACTATTTACACATATTTCTATCTATACTCACACATATCTCTGTCACCCTAGAGGTAGCTGGCCTCACCTTCACCTGTGCACCTGCAGCCTTTCCACACCCAAAGAATTACAATAACTTTCTCCTCACGCTCACCTATTTACTTTTTCCACTTATTCAGTTATTCTTCCCCTCACTCACTCACTCTGTCATCCACTCACCCACTGACTCTCCACTCTGCTGTATAGAGTTACCAGTCAATACGCCATCAGCTCCAGATGGCCGGTAGGTAGGCCTTTGGTGGCTCCACCATGAGGAAATTAATGGCAACCAAGTTTGAAACTTTGAAGTGTTAACTGTACAGTGTAGTATGTATATGCTAAACCTGGTTATTAAGGTGTAGAGATAGTGAATGGACTCATACAGTTTATAACATCACCATAACAGAGGTAGACAAGTAAAGTAGATCAAGAAAAACCCACCCTTCAATACTTTTTACACTGTTATGAAAACAACTTTTTATACGTTTCGTCATTTTGCTAAAATGCTACTTTCATCCATGGGATGTGTATGTATGTATGTATGTATGTATGTATATAGCGTGTGTGATCCGAGTCACATACCTCTTTACGGCTGAAACAATTAGTCAATTACTTGATTAGTGAAAAGACAGAAAATTACCTGGCAACGTTAACATTTTACTAATTGATTATTGGTCCAAATCAATTAAATTTTATAGTCTCTGGTTCTGAATCGCTGTTTTTCCTCAATATTTTTATCATTTTTAAAGTGAATATCTTAGGGGTTTGAGAGTTGTGAAGCTGTCGCCTTCAGCTCAGATCAAGTAATAAAATAAATAGAGGTGTCAACTTATCGCATTAATTGCGATTAATTAATTACAGTCATATTTAGCGTGTTATGTTTTTTAATTGGGGTAATCTAATTTTTAATCCCTAACTTTACTGTCTCTGTATGCGAGTTGCCTTTTTATGAAATTGTTTTTATGTGTTGGGCTTCTTCTCTGAAGTGGACAATGATTGGCTCTCATTGTGTTTGGGACAGTTTAGCATAAGCTGATAAGCTCCTTTATGACAGAGTTCGGGAAACTGGCAAAGTATGAAGTGACCGTGAAAAAGCTAATCTCAGTTTACGCGATAACGTTACGTGTGAGATATAAAAGTCCAATCACCTTACCTTAAAATGTGGACTAATCCTCACAGTGTCCCCTTTCAAACAATGTATTCCATGTCTTCATAGCCTTACCAGGCATTTTACAATCCAGCGGTATAGATAGGCTGCAACCATTACTGTTTACATTCGCAGCCGGGATTTGGACCCGAAAGTAATTTGTGACGTAGCGACTAGCCATCCAAGGATGTACAGTACTGTACTTTCTTGAAGTGTTAACTTGCAGCCGTTTATGGACGTTTATGATGTTTTTTATTTTATTTTTATTTTCTTGTTATAATTATTTGGCGATTGACAAAAGGTCGAAACTAGAGGTTGCGGGCAGCACTTGGGACTGGTCTCAAATACAGCAAAATCTAAATGGACTGCATCTGTTCAAGTCTGTTCAAAACAATAAATGTCCTAATAAAGCCACTTTTTTTTATTTATCAATCTTTCGATCTGCCACAATAAGGTAATGAATTAAAATGAAAATACTTTCTCAGCAATTTTTAGGTGAGGTTAAAAAAGAGATTAATTAGATTAATTAATATTCTCAATTTTTAATCTCTTGATAGCACTAAAAACAAAACAATTGTAAGTTGCAGTCCTACATCTCCTACAGTACACGTTCTGTTGCTGCATTGCATTCTGGTCTGTCGAGTCCATTCCTGTCTCTTTTATGGCAGACTGCTCACAGTGTGATTGTTGATGGTCGGTTTAAGAGAGTGAGTCTACAAACATAACCTTGCTCTTTATTTCTGAAGGGCAGAGACATCAACTTGACATTTACTGCTGATGTTTTACATTGTCAGACTCAGTTGTGGCTGGAAGGAACGCCAAAGAATATAAAATTGATCCAAATTTGATGTAAGGACAGTGTCAGGGTTTTACAGAGTTCAGGTACTGGAGGGTGGATTTTTCCTTTATGAACAGATATTAGAAATATCTACACAGCGTATTACCTTTGGGTTACGTCTGGTTTTAGTTTACAAGGAGGACAAGTGCAGGTTAAGTGTACTTAGACTCCCAGTCCACCTCTTAGAGACCTAGATAAGTGCAGACTTTACTCTGTTCCTACAGTCACATCTACCCCTGCTGCAAGTCAATGAAGTCAAATCAATAACCCATATCCTTATAGCTCTGTCACTCTATCCAGTTTCTGTCTTTCTCTTCTCAGGCTTAATCTGTCTTTATTTATTCTGTCTTTTTCTTTCATGCCTCTCTCTTCCTCTCACTCTCTTAAGGATCTATATTTTGAGTCCTCTCTAATTTGATTCTTCTCCTTTACAAGTTATCTCCCCCAGTCCCTCCCTCTTGTATCCCCTTCTTCTCCTGTGGTACTAACATTTTCTTCTTCTTCTCCTTCTCTAATCTCGTGCATTCATTGCCCACTCAGGTGGCACGCCCATACGAGGTAAGACTGCTGGGAGGACCAACATGACACAGAGGCCTGATTCCTTTTCAACCCCTGGTTCCTACTTGTCTCACAGATCTGAAAAAAACAGCACTGGGTGGATTAATCAATACATGTTTAGTCCAAAAGACTTCCATATTGGTAAAAGTCCTCCAGTTGCTTCAGATCTACAGTAGGTGCAAGAGGGGGAAATTGGAATTGAGCAAACATTTCATTATACTATGACTTTTAATCACCTCTTCTCATCTTTCATCCTCTATTCATCTGTTCATTTTCCATCTCAGCCCCAAGATTCACTTTCTTAACACAGAAATTCATCGCTTCCTTCCTCGCCATATTGTGATCTCTCTTATGTATCCAGTATTCAGTTTAACATCATTTAGCTTTTTACATCCACTTTCTTTTCAGTCTAAAGCATGATGTGTTTACAATTTGTAGTTCTTTCTTTGTTGCTTAGTTTGAAACGAAACATGATATCACTTTTTTATATATATTTGTGGTGATTTTCTTTCTTTTTTCTTTCTTTCTTTATTTTTGTGGGAGACCTAAGCTTGACCTGGCCTCTCCTTCTACCTTGTCTATATTTGCCCAATCAAACGTACTAGTTTGGTTTTCCCTCCCAGCTGTTATTCGCTCAGCCTGAAATGTCCAGATGGCGAAGACACACATGCAGACGTTAGTGTGCTCACGCACATACGTGCACATACACGTACACACACACACATATTTCTCCATGATTTTTTTTTTTTTTTTTTTTACCATTACTTTCTCTTTTCTCTCTCATTATCGATAAAAAGCCCCAAACAACCACTTTTTTGATAAAGTTTTTCTGGGCGCTTTTTTGCCTTACCACTCCATCTTTAAAGAACCTCTGGTTGACTTTTTTGACCGTTTTTCTGTTTTCAGGGAGCGAGAAAGCGTCGGTCCCTTCCCAAGGCTTTGCGTATGTCGTTCCTTTTTTTTAAAAAATCTGTGGCCTTGATGGAGGTCGGTTGATGTCTTTACCTCCTTATTGGGTGTGTTTTTAAAATGACATCACACTCCTGATCCCATTGGTGGATCCGTAATAACTGGGGATATCATATTGCCATGGCAATATCTTTGTCAACTGAAACATGATTTGCTCTCTAACCGCATCTTAATTTTCAGCAAAGATTTTTTTTTTTTTCGTCATACTGTATTGGTGACTGGATCTCTCCACATTTTGGCTGCTTGGTTAATTTGTTTTTGCCTTGCATGAAGACTATTCTCTGTTTTTTCTAGGTTTTGTATCCTTACATTGTTTTATTAGATTTTATTATTTATTTTTTTTTTCATTTCTAAATCAGGAAGCTGACCCTTGTTTTGGGCAGGTTCTTGCTGACACTGGTAGGAACTTGGTAATTTCTCCCAATAGATTTAACTCCTGTTATAGCCTTGTGTTCAGCTTGTTTTTGCTGAAAACTCCCTCAGATTCATTTACACTTTAAACAGTTCTCACCATTTCTATATTGGTTTATTTATGGACTCTACCCAATTATTGGATACCTTCCACTTTTGTGTAATTGCTCTTTCTCTTCTCTCTATGTCTTCTACTCTTCCTCTCCATCCCTTCATCCATCCAGGTGCCCTCCAGATCGAGATGAGTGAGGAGTCAGACCAAGGGAAGTATGAGTGTGTTGCCACCAACAGCGATGGGACACGCTATTCCACACCAGCTAACCTCTATGTCAGAGGTAAGAGGGGGATAAAAACCAGCCTGTTAGTTCAATTAGAGCACTTAGATTTAAGCATCACATTGATAATGGATGTGCAGATTGTGACATTCATTCCTAGTTGATATACATTTTTTTTCATAGAAAACTTCTGCTGGGAATGTACGTTTATCATATTAATGTGATATAATGCCATTAAACCCTCTGAGTTCCATCATTCTTAGCTGTAGAGCCATAAAACCGAGCGATTTTAAAATAAGAGCTCCTCCACATCAGCTAAGGCTGTGCTGAATGTTTCACTCCAGCTATTAATCTCTCTGCCCTCCCTTCTTAGCCTTTAGACCTTGGAGAGAAAAAAAACAAATCATTGTCTGGTTAAGACTTGTGTTTCTCCCCAAATCTGACAGGCATCTCACCTCCTCAGGCGCTGTCTCCTTTAACAAACACATACACACATACACACAGATTCACACCAAATGTTTGAGACATTTTTATTCCCGTGGCTTTTTACTCCATTGTCTGCCCACCCCTGAAAATAAATAAATAAAGGCTTTAAACAGCGTGCCATGCTTTTCTGACTCCCAACATTGCTCCCAGGGATACAAAACAGACACACACACACACAAGTGCAGGGCAAATACACATCTAAGCTATCCATGCTACACTAAAAGAAAGTACATGCACACACAGATGCAGAGAAACAGCGCAGAGGCAGTGATGTGCGTCTAACAGTGCTTGCAGGCCCAGTAAAGTCTTGCAGTGCTGCTCACTGAGTGTTTGACAGGCAGTCTATGGAGACAGCCGGCTGCCTTTAACAGGAAAGCTTTCACCGACACATCGGTCATTTATGGACTCAGTTTTCTTTCTTTGCTCTCCTCATTTCTTCCTTTTTCTCTTTAGCTTTCCCTGTATTTGCTGCCACCTTGCCACGCTCTTTTGTCTAACATGTTTTCTCTCCATGTCCCTTGTTTCTTCTCTGATACCTTCCTTTTTCCTCTTCTTTCTATCCTCCTCCTCCCGCCGTGCTCTGTCCTACCTCCCTCTGCAGAGCTGCGAGAAGGTTGGTACAGTAACGACTGTGTGGCTCTTTGAATCTCTCCTGAGTATTTACTTTTCTTCCATTGAACTGCCATTTGCGTGTGTGCGTGTGTCTCGGCTGTTTTATGTGCAGTACTGAAGGTTTAAACCTGCCTGTACAGTTTACTCCTTTGAGAGAAACTGTGCCCTGCGCTCCTTTTCCCTTTCTCCCTGTGAGTGTGTGTGTGCTTGCTGTGAGTTTTTTGTTTTGTGAGTATCTTTTGTGTTTCACTTCATAAAATATTGAATAGAGCACACCTAAAAACACCATGAATAAAACATTTTGATATCACATGCACCCTAGTGGCGATGCACCAGACAATCCGAATGTTTGTAGTCTTCTTTGAATGTCATAAAACTTCATTTCAGAGCAAAAACCTGTGCATAGACACTAATTGTTATGCACTGTACTGAGCAACACAGTCATGAATTTCTAATCACCTCTCTACTCCTGCCTTCCTGCTTTCATTGTTGTCTGGTCCAGTGCGGCGTGTCCCCCCTCGCTTCTCCATCCCCCCAGCGGACAGCGAGATCATGCCAGGGGGGAACGTGAACATCACCTGTGTCGCTGTGGGCTCTCCTATGCCGTATGTGAAGTGGATGCTGGGAGCAGAGGACCTGACTCCTGAGGACGACATGCCGATCGGTCGCAACGTCCTCGAACTGACCGACGTACGCCAGTCCAACAATTATACATGCGTCGCTATGTCAACGCTTGGCGTGATTGAGGCGGTGGCACAGATTATTGTGAAAGGTAGGTTCTGTCAGCATGTGTATGAGGAGGTTTTTAATTTCTCAGGTTGGGATCAATAAAGTAATTCTATTCTATTCTATTACTGGTGAGGAGAGGAGGGCATGTGAGCAAGAGAGGAATGGATGGTTTGTCCTTGCCTCTAGTAAATATGTTGATTTTTTTGTGAACAAAATATTTTTACCGTAGGTTAAGGTCTGTGTGAATGACCAATTTAAATTTCAAAGCAGGGATTAGGAATGGGTATCGATAAGGTTTTGTCTGATACTGGTGTCAAACCTGTACTTTTGAAACAGTGTCGGTGCTCAAAAGGTGCCTGGTTCACCAGAGATCATGCTTAAAGAATGGAAAACATACAAACTTGATGGTGCTTTTTATTTTTAAGGCATTTTATGATGTACAAACTGATCAGAATATGAATTTAAATCATATAAATATCTCGAAGAGCTTCAGCTTTGAAGATGTGTTATGTTTCATTTTACTACTTGGTTACTACTGTTTGCTTCAGCACCAGTGCCATTATGGTACTGAGTATCGGTATCCATTCCTAGAATTGATGTGTTCTATATTGAGAAGATAAAAAAAAAAAACTTACAGATATACTAGTAGTTATGAATACATAAAAAAGCAGTGATATACAGCATCACTGAGAAATATTCAGAATCAGAAGAACGCTGTTCATTGCAGTATGTAAAAAGAATGAAAAACAAATGAAAACAAGTCATACACCATATGAGTATGTCTTGCTGTAATATGTAAATATGTTGGAAGTAAAAACTGGATTGTTTGTGGTAAAGTACAATTGATATTCCCACTGGGTAAATTATTTAATTTCTTGTTTAATTTTCTCTCTCAAAAGTGTTTAACTAATTAATGATTAGCATGAATTAAATATGTTTGCATTCAATTCTTGTCATTGGGTAGATTTTTGTGTTCATTCTATCTTTCTAGAATATTGAGCTGATTTTACTGCGTGATGATATGGAGTCTGCTGGGTGATTTCTTAATCATAAAGGGAAACCTGTAAAAATCTCTCTCTCTCTCTTAGCTCTCCCAAAGGCCCCTGGTACCCCTGTGGTGACGGAGAGAACAGCAACAAGCATCACACTCACCTGGGATTCTGGCAACCCTGAGCCTGTCTCCTACTATATCATACAGGTATGTCATGGATACACTGGGTTATCTTTAGGCATCAAACTTAAGCTGGACCTTTTATTTTGTAGATATTTATATGGACATAATCTTATAGTGACAGCCTAAATTAGTAAGATAAAAGAGCTCCTTGTCTCTCCTGATCCTAATAAAATCATCAGATACTCTCTGCCCACAATGAATAATGACTTAAAATGTTAAGAATGAAACACAAACTGCTGCACTGAAGCACTGACTGATTCACCCACATTTGAGCTCACATTTCATAGACGTAGAGCTTCCTCTGTACAAAATTGGCAAATGCACTTTTAAATCTGTATGTTCTTTCTCTGTGCTTCTATTTTCTCTTAGCACCGTGCCAAAGGGTCAGAGGACCCCTATAAAGAGATTGATGGCATCGCCACAACGCGCTACAGTGTGGGCGGCCTCAGCCCATACTCCCACTACGACTTTCGGGTCGCGGCCGTTAACACCATTGGCCAGGGCCCCTCCAGCGAGGTGGTGGAGGCTCGCACAGCTGAGCAGGCACCATCCTCTCCTCCGAGACAGGTCAGGCTTTAATTGGACAAAGCAAATTCACTGTAGGTTTGACTGTAGGTTTAGCAGCCTGTTATTCTGACTGGCATAAGTGTGTTACATAAATCTTGTTTTCAGTGTGGAACTTGTCTTTGCCACCCAACTTTCTTCAAAAAAAACTTGCTCCAGTGAACTTACTATACATTTCATTCCAGCACAGCGTTGCTGAATGTCTTCCTGTTTGCTCCACAGGTCAGAGGTCGCATGCTGAGCACCACAACAGCAATTATCCACTGGGATGAACCAGAGGAACCTAACGGACAGGTGGTGGGATACAGAGTCTACTATACCTCAGACAACACGCTGCCAGTCAACCAGGTGTGTGTCTGTGTTTTTTTTTTAAACACAGTTGACTTGTGTCTAGTGTTCTCTGCATGTGTCTAATACATAAGTGTGCATCTGTGTGTCTACTCATGCATTGTGTTGTGTGTTGTGCAGTGGGAGAAGCAGATGGTGCGCAGCGCCAACTTCATCACCATCCAGGGTTTGACTCCTAACAAGACTTACTACATCAGAGTGCTGGCCTTCACCTCTGTAGGAGATGGACCCCTGTCCCAGGACCTGCAGATTATAGCCAAGACTGGAGGTAAGACATTGAGACAGACTGGAAATGCATACACCTTCAAGAAAAAAAAATGAATATTTGACTAATTCTGTATTTCCTCAACCGTGTAGTTCCATCCCAACCTTCAGAATTTAAAGGAGAAGCCAAATCTGAGACCAGCATCCTGTTGTCCTGGGTGGCCCCACCCCAGGGTGGCCCTGACAACCAGATCACAGGATATGAACTGGTCTACCGACGAGCTGACGACACAGAGGAGGTGAGATAAGCGGGAGACAGATGGATTGATAGCTGAGTGGACTGTTTTGTTGGACTAATAAAATCCCAAACGGCTGGACGGATGATAACAACGAATTGATTGATGGGCGACCTAACAGGATCTTAATTAGTTAGCTCTATAAAGGGAGCTCCTTTTGAAATAATTATTGCAACCTTTTTCTTTTTTTTGTCCTCACATCCTGTGTATTCCACTCTTCTCTTCTTGCCCTTTCAGAAAAAAGTGAGCTTTGAGCCCTCCACATCCTACCTGTTGAAGAACCTGAAGCCCTTCTCCACCTACACTTTCCAGCTGGCAGCCAGGAGCAAGCATGGAATCGGGGCGTATACCAACGAACTTTCCATCGATACCCCACAGACGCGTAGGTCCAACCAAAATACCGTTGTTTGTGTGTGTGCATGTGAGACTGAGAGGTTCATTTTGACAATGCAAAAATGAGAACTGAAACAAAAAAATAGACCACAGAAACATAAATTTCTGGATCCAACCATGTGTTTGTGTATACTGTATGTGACAGATGTGTATGTCACAAACAGTATTTGATGTTTTGGCTTTTTTTTTTTGCATTGTCACAAAAAGGACGTCACAAATCCAGACCTTAACTGACCTCAGATTTGATATTTCAACAAATAGATAAATAATTCCTAGAACTTAATTTATCTTAATCCCACAAATAATATTGTAGCATTGAGTACTGGACAGTTTGACAGATAGTTCACAGCAAAGTCATGGTACATAATTTGTTGACTACCAAACTGAGGTCTGTAAGAGAATCAGTGAAAACAAGGTAAGAAGCCAGAGAAGCTAGATAGAGATGAGAACTCCATCATGGATCACAGAGGCTTTGGTAGGCTTTAAGGACAAGGCAGGTATGTTTGTGTGGCTAAAGCTTCACTCTAGTCAGTGTTTTATGTTCTGCATCTCTTTTAAGTCATTCACTCGTCATTAATCAAACATTTCTGACAAACAAATTTGACACCCATCATTCAGTATCTTTGTTCAGCCATCTTGCTTTCTAGTCACAGGATCATTTTTCGTAAGAACTTTCTGTTCTCCAGTGTTTTGTTTTCATTTTGTTTCTTTGTCTTTTGTTCTCTGTCTCTCGTCTGCTCAATTTCATCCCCATTCCTTCACGGCAAACCACACTTTCTCACCTCTCCACCCACCAATAACAACATGCACACACGAACATATGACATTGACCCCAAACAACCCCTACTGTGCTTCCTCAAAACTGGCCAATCAGTTCCTTCAGCACCTCCCCAGGACATCATATGCACCAGTCCCAGTTCTACCAGCCTCCTGGTAAGTTGGGCTCCACCTCCTCTGGAGTTTCAGAACGGCGTCATTACAGGATACTCCATCCGATACTCCACCACGGAAGGAGACAAAATGTCTAAAAGAATTGATGGAATTCCTCCGGAAAGTTCTCCGTATCTCCTGGAAAACCTAGAGAAATGGACTGAGTATGGCATAACCGTACGGGCGCAGACGGAAGCTGGGGATGGACCAGAGAGTTTACAGCTGCTTATCCGCACAGAGGAAGATGGTATGTTCTCAGACAAACCCCCTCTCTAACGATGGTCCGCCCCACTAACAATGGCTACCTCACTAACATAACACTAATGAGATCAAAGCACCCTAAACTAACGGCAACTTTGTTTTTTTTTTCCACTGGCCAGTAAAGGCATTTTGTCTATCCTTGAGCTGCAGTCTAAATGGATGGTGCATTTAAGAACCAGTCAGACCCTTCAGTTTTGAAAACCTCTCCTTTATTCCCTCATAACCGCCAGAAACCAACATTTGGGAATCTCCTGTTACTTCCTCACCATTGCTTTCTCTTGTCAACCACAACCCTCTTTCCTCCAGCAGCTCTTTTTATTCCCTTTTTTTTTTACTCACACTTTTTTCCGCAATTTTTCCCTTTCTTATAAAATCCCTTTGTTGTTGAGATAGATGGCTGTGATTTCCCACTATATTCTCCACTAACAAGACCAAAGAAAACCTGCAGGTTGTACCTAGGCCTTTCCACACCTTGGCTTTTCTTACTGACCATCTGCCCTTCCAGCTCCTCTAAATGTATTTAGGCTAACGCTAACTCCAGTGCCTCCATTTTTATAGTTTGGAGACATTCCATTTTCTTTATATATATATATATATATATATATATATAAACAGTAGTAGATAATATGAGAAGTATAGTTCTTGGCAGCATGAGAGAGGTTTTTCTTGATAACAGTATTTTCTCTTTGACTGCTTGCCACTGTTTATCGGCCCATGGCAACAAATCCTTTTCTATCTACCATTCTTATCTTTCCCTACATTTGCTTCTTATCCTCCACTGCTTTTTTCCTCCATATTTTTCCTCAAGCACTCTCATTTTTTGCTATTTTGACTTTTTTCCCAGACATCAGAACAGTTTTAGACTTTTTGGAGGGTTGTGTTTTTACATTTTTTTCAGGTTTTGGGTATTTTTTTTTTTTAATCTACCCCTGAAACCAATATATTTTTGATTAGAAAAAGTGAAGGCCTTTACTTGAGAAGTTTGAGTGCCCATCATCTGTGACCCTTGACCTATATCCCAAAATGCATTTTTAGTTCCAAGTGGTCCTCCGCGAGGGGTGGAGGCAGAGACTGTGAACGCCTCGGCCGTTAGGGTGAAATGGCGAGCACCAGCGCCCGAACGGCAACACGGTCAGGTCCGAGGCTACCAAGTCCACTATGTGAGGATGAACTACGGAGAACCTCAGGGTCAGCCTCTCATCAAGGACATCCTTATAGAGGACTCTCAGGTAAACAATATATACACTCAATAAAGAAAACCCCTGTTTTCTATTTTCATGATAGTTTTAATTATGGTAAATTATCATTAACTTCATTGTTTCTATAAAACCATGAAGAATTTGAGCTCTGTCAACACACATATATAGTGCTTAACATCCAGCATCATGAAGTTCTTTAATTCTGACTCTTTTTTCTCAGGGAGCTCCCTTCACCATTTTAAACAGGATTTTAAACTGAATTTACCCTTTTATACCCATATTTGAGCCAGAACACTGGAATTCTCTGACAAGTCAGAATTAATCAAGAATAACATATACTTTTTCTATTCAGGAATGCAAGTAGATAACTGTAATATGGCATCAAAAAATAATAATGTGCATTGCTATTTTTTTGTTAAAGATATCACTTTGAGCTTGCACATTGTGGTTGAATAACCATTACTGAAACAAGCCTGTTAATTTAGGGCAGTGACAAACACCTCACACTGGGTGGTGGTTGAATAAATTTGTTAAACCCTGCATTTATCCAGCATGTAGTTGTATTTCGTAGATGAGAGAATTAACGGTTCAGTATTAGTGTAGATAAGATAAATATTTTCTTTTTTTCCAATCCATTGTCTGTACTGCACAATGCAGCAATGTGTCACAGCTTACATATCAGCTTGTACAAAGTAATTATTAGGAATGAGGACTGATGCCAAATACAGAAAGAAGTTAAGCTGAAGCTTTCCTCAAGAGTGTTTTAAACATTTTCACATTTTCAGAAAGCATTTGCCATCTTACAGAAGGATAGATCAGAAGATCAATACCACTGTCAAGTCTGTCTGCTTCTGCTAGAAGGTGGTTATCTTGGCTTAGCATAAAGGCACCTCTAGAGCAATCCATTTTTATCGTCTTTTTGCTACATATTGAATAAACAGAGACATTAGAGTCTTATATATCTTCTCACTATTCTTGGCAATACAGCAAATATGTGTATTTCTGTTGTAATTCTGATTAATTAATTAATTTTGAGCATTATCGTCCAGGATGAATAATGGACCAGAATTTATTTCTACATGCCCATTGTTATTGAGAATGTATGAGAGTGAGTGAGTTTTTGGATCATATCCCAAATATTAACAATTGTGTTTTTCTCTTTTCTCTTTTGATACTGTTCTGTCACTCAGTGGGAATACGATGACTCAGCTGAATATGTGAGTAAATCCATCTTTAAGCCTATTATTTATAACAACAAAGCACAGAGAGTAGATGACTCATATTTATGAGATTGTAGTTTTAGAATCTCCTATTAGGGCTTTTAACCCAGCAGCCCTTTTTCATATCTGCAGTGTGTGTTCTCCAGGATTTTTTAATAAAGGGCCTTGGAAAAAAATACCTTGATAACTGATGATATGAGTCACTTGTGGGTATTGCCAAAATACCATGATTGTTTATGCTTTCCTCTGTCCAAGAAATGAACAAAGCATTGTATAGCGTTTAGATGGAGAAAATTGAAATTAGTTTTGAAAGTCTGTGCCGTTAAATGGCATTTTATGTTGCTGCTCGACCACATTTTGAACTCTGCTGGGATAATTTGATATAGATGTTTAAAGTTTTGATGATGAGGATCACAAACCATATCCACTCCAGCCATGACCAATGAAAGAAAGAAAAATAGCATATTTCCTGGCCTGTGCTGGTACACTGTCAGACAAAAAGCTCAGTCATGTTCTCTCTTGACCAGTTTGACCCAGTCTTTTATTAAATAGAGGCCCTGCACGTTGTCCTGAGGGCACACAGGAATAGTTGCCTTTTGAAACTGACAGTGTTTTTGTGTTGTTGTTGTTCTGCAGGAGGTGGTTCTGGGAGACCTGAAGGCAGACACTTCCTACTCTGTATCAGTGGGGGCTTACACTGCCAAGGGCGATGGTGCTCGCAGCAAACCTGTTACTGTCTGTAGCGCCCTGCCGTGTAAGTGTGTCTGCACAGATTCTAATGTAAGAGTACAAACAGAGAGAAAATAGAGCTACAAAAGCACACGTATTGTGATGATATTTGAGACTAAAGCATCACTAATGATCATTAGAGGCCATTAAATCATTGAATTGGTTTGTCTCACTCTGTCACACCTTCATATGCCAGAAAGAAGCCAGTCTTTTGGTGCCATATTAATTAGATTTTGCTTGAGGTTATGAATAATGTGCTTTGCAATTATCTGCTAATTATCTTTTCATCATTCTCTCTCAATGCATTTCCCTCTTTCCAGTGCCTGAAAAGCCAAAACTGATGGTGAGTGCCACTGATTCAGGTACAGCTCTGGTTCAATGGTACCCACCTCCCAACCAGCCGACCCCGCTCCTCGGGTACCGCCTCACCTTTGGCCGCATCGACGTCCTTCCCTTCACGGTGGTAGAGTTCCCCACCAAGGAGAACCGCTACAATGTGCAGGACATCCACAAGGGAGCTAACTATGTGTTCAGACTCTCTTCCCGTAACAAAATGGGTTATGGAGAGGAGGCTGTGAAGGAGTTGACTACTCCAGAAGATGCCCCAAGTGGATACCCAGAAAATATTATTTCAGATGAGGCTTCTGCCACCTCCCTCCAGCTGTCGTGGAAATCAGTCCCACTAATCGAGCAAAATGGGAAAATTCTGAAGTACTCAGTTCTGTACAAGGACATAAACAGTCGAGGAAATGCCTCAGAAGTCGCGGTGCCCGCTCCAGGGACGAGTGTTTTGTTGGAGGGTCTGAGTGCCGATACAGTGTATGAAGTCAGGTTGTGTGCGTTCACAGCTGTCGGTCCTGGGCCATTTAGCCCCAGTGTCCAGTTTAGGACGCAGCGGCTTGACCAAGGTAGGATTCACCTTCTAACAAGCCATCTTCATTTCTCAGGATGCAACACACACTTCCTAACAGTGCATTTTCACACCCACACCCACACACACACACCATCTGGTGATGACATCCTAAGTGTCCTTTTTCATTGTCTTGTCACTGTAGTCTTAGACCCAACGTCCTTTTCCCAAAGCAAGGTAAGAGTCTTGGGCTAGTGTATCTGTCCAGTCACACTCAATGTGTGTTTATCATAGCAGACAACTAGCTTGAGACTGGTACTAGAGATACACAGGTAAGGAGGACATTACTTTTGGTTCAGTGGAGAGATTAAATGAGACTGGAATAGTATTAATTTCTATTTGGTTTATTTTTTGTGTCTTAGTATTCGCCACCAACTTCAGAGTGAAGGCTGCCATGAAGAACTCTGTTCTGCTGTCCTGGGAGATCCGAGACAAGAACCCTGTCCACCCATTCACTGTTAGTACATCTGCATTTTTCTCAAATTTAAATGTGAGAACAAATAAAAAGCAGAATTGATATAGGTCAGATCTCAAATGGTGTAAACGAGTAAAAACAAAAAATGGAAGAAAAAAGTTTACTTTTACTTTGCTTTTTCACTGTTTTCTCTCTGTGTTAGGTTACTGTTAACTCTTTCAGTGCCAGCTGTCTTATAAAACATAAAGTTTTTGCTCCCTAATTGCGATCCTCTCCACTTTCTGCATTGATCTCTGTGGTGTCTACTGTCTCTCTATGCTCCATCTGCATTTCCCAGAAGCCCTAACATTACTCACAGGCTGCAGGAGACTGCGATCGGCAACCCCGTGCCGAAGAAAACATTTTGACATCGAAATACCTCAATGGCACTCAAAGAGTTCATGAAACTCAATACTTTGATAACTGATAAAGTCTTGCAGGCACATGCCCTTTAATGTAAATAAAACAAATGTGAAAATATTATTTAGATTACAAGATAGCAGGCAAAATCATGAATACTTTGCACGACAGTGTAATAAAATATACCAATAAAACAGATACCACTAAAAAAATACTAATATCCTCTGTGAAATGAAGGGCTTCCTGTTGAGGTAAAGAAAGTATTTGGGAACTATTTCGAGAACTTGTGCTGCAGTGTGTGTGTGTTATCCTGTCATATTCAATCAAACTCCCAAACTCTGTGGCTCATCCTGTGTCCAGATCCTGTATGGAAAAGGCCAGTCCGTAGAAGTGGATGGGAAGCTGACTCAGAAGCTGATCACAGGCTTGGACCCAGACACCCAGTACTCCTTTCTGCTCACCAACCGGGCTAATAGTGCCGGGGGTCTGCAGCACCGTGTCACCGCCACCACAGCCCCAGATATCCTAAAAACCAAACCCATGGTGGTGGGAAAGACCAACGCCGATGGCATGGTGACTGTGCAGCTACCAACTGTGCAGACTACAGCCAAAGTCAGGTAGGGTTGATGAATAAAAGTAAAATGTGAAAAAATGTTTTAATGTGGTGACTAGTTGGGAGTATTTTTAATAATAACCTGTGGAGAATTTGCTCTGCTTTTGCTTCCTCCTGCTGCTGCTTTTCATTTATTAGTCTATCAGGGTTCGGGGGATTTCTCTGAGTTGGCACTAAAGTGAGTCTGAGAACTCCCACAACAGGCCAAATGAAAGCACAAAGCTGATAATCTCATCTTCCTTGTTTCCAAAAGCAAATATAGATACCAAGTGGAAGTCAGTCTTCAGTCTTAAAGCTCAGCCTGAATCACTCCACTGTTCCTCACATGCACTCATAACCATTATCTTGTAGTTTGATCCTGTCACATCAGAAGTGTTTTGGGGATTGTTTGATCCCAAACAGCATTTTGCTCTTTCAGTGTGCACAAGTGTTCCCATTTTAGTTGCCTTGGACGAAGATAGTAACACAGACTGCACTGAGCTGGATATTGAAATTGCTTTGTGACAAAAATGAAACACACTGTAAGCATTTTTTAATGTGATAAGCTTTGTGGAAATTTTTACATTGATCAACATATCTCTCTCCTCTCTAAATGCAAAATTGCCTGATTGAAGCGAACATTATTCTATATTGCTGGCTATTTCAGCTTTAGAGCTGTAACAAATTCTCACTTCCTCACATTTGACATAAATAAACTACTTTCTTCTGTCTCACTTGGCATAGTATGTGTGCAAGTACAAACATAGAACATTCTAGTGAGTCATCTATTGAAGACATGGATGCTTTAGTGTCTGTGCCCTGGTTGTTTGGCGGCTGCTAGTGTTCATGCTGCTTCTGAAAAAAAAACCTTTTCCAGTATTATTATTGTTTTTGTCTCACACATGGCTTCAGACAGGGCCTTTTGTTCCAAAAAAAACATACTGTTTAGATTAAGAGTGCAGTGACAGAGCTGCTGCAGGAGCAATTTACTGTATTGTTGAAAAAATACTTCATAGTTCTTGAACAAGAACGAGGAATAGTTTTACATTTTAGGAAATATCCTCACTCACTTTCCTGAAGATTTGGATGACATGATCAGTACCACTCCCATGTGCATCGTAAATGTGTTCAAATAACATAAGATATATACATCAAGACATTTATTGAGCCACAGGGGGGAAATTCAAATAGCAATAGGGGAAGTAAGTGAAGAAGAAGAAGACTTAGTTTATTAATCCCTCAATGGGGAAATTACAGTTACTCTGTTATTATTTTTCAGTTGCACATCACACACAAGTTATGAAACGCACATGCACATGCATTAGAGGAGAGGTGTCAGAGTGAGGGGGCTGCCCCGTATCCAGGCGCCCCCAAGCAATTGGGGGTCAGTGCCTTGCTCAAGGGCACCTCAGCAGGCTCAGGAGGAGGAGCTGGCACCTCTCCAGCTACCAGTCCACTCTCCAGACTTGGTCCGACCTGGACTTGAAGTAGCGATCCTCCGATTCCCAGCCCAAGTCACTACAGGCTGAGCTACTGCTGCCCAAAACGACATGAAAGACGTATTAGAAGTAAATGAAATAATTATTAAGCATCTCTTCAACTCAATAATTCAGCATAAGATTAGCTGTTTCGTCTGTTTCCAGTCTTTATGCTAAGCTAAGCTAATTGACTGTAGCTTCATATTTGCTGTACAGACCTGAGAATAATATCTATCTTGTCATATAACTCTCTGAGAAGAAGTAAACGTGTGCACTTCTTAAAAATGTTTCTATAAATGCCAGAGCACTGATTTGTGTGTGGACTGAAATATTGAAAAAAAATGCCTAGTTAATAGTATTAATAGTGTATTTTCTTTAAGCCTAAAGCTGGAATACATGCTGTGTTTCAGGGGTTACTATGTGGTGGTGGTGCCACTGAAGAAGCAGAGAGGAGGCAAGTTCCACAATCTGTGGGAGGAACCCGACCAGATGAACCTGGATGAGGTGAGACATGCAGCTAAATAATGGTCATAATAAAGAGCGTAATAATTTCAACTCTAGTAAAACCATTTAATTTGATTTTGACATGTGGAAATTAACTGTCTATGTTTACTTGTGTACTGTTGGTGCTTGCTTGCCTCAAATCACCCCTTGAGGGATGAATAAACTATATCAAATTTCAAGTCACATAAACAAAGAATAGTCTCCTGGCAGACTATTTGTGTCTTATTATGTGAAGGTAGACGACCTGGACACCCATTGCCTGTTCAATCCAAACAATACTTTCACATAACATTTCCCATCTAATTCCACTTCCTTCCTCTTTCTAAAGACTTCATTACCTCATTACACTTTTCTGAAAGCACATTCATGTGTGTGAGATTAGTTTCAATAGAGTTTTTATGGTGCCCACTGTCTCCATGGATAAATGCGGTAGCGATTCAGTTGATGACAAAGACATTTGTGCTTAGGTGATAATATTCCCATTGTTCCTTCACTGATGGGGTTTTTGTGTGAGGTAAAACTGACAACTGACAAAACTGTTCTTTTTTTCCAGGCATTTTTTGTTATAAAACCCCAGAGTTTTGTTTTTCTAAGGAAAATAATTAAATATTATTGCAGATGGATGGCAGCTTTTACTGTATCAATTAAATTCTTGAATTCCAGTGTCTAATTGCATATGGTATTTGATGAAAATTATGACCAGTCATTGTGTTATTCCCCCTTCTAATTATCAATATCCTCCTTACTCTGCTCTCTCTTTATCCCTGTTGACCCCTTTAGCTCCTGAAGGAGATAAACAGGACTAGTGTCAGCCGTGCTCTCCGTGTCCGCAGACAGTCTGGCCAATCAGATCCTAGGGCCTACGTCACTGCTCACTTTAAGACCCTCCCCCCTGAGTTCACACTTGGTGACGGGCGAAACTATGGTGACTTCCGCAACCGTCCACTGCAGAATGGACAAGAGTATGTCTTCTTTGTGCTTGCGCTGTTGGACCTCTCTGAGAACGTGAGTAAAAGCCATAAACCCACCCACAGGTAAAGCACAACAACAGGTCTGTTATTAAAACCATGTCTTGCTCCAGACAATGTATGCCACTAGCCCTTATTCTGATCCTGTGACCTCATCGGACGTGGATCCTCAGCCAATCGTTGATGAGGAAGAGGGTCTGCTGTGGGTAGTGGGGCCTGTGCTGGCTGTCATCTTCATCGTCTGCATCGTCATCGCCATTCTCCTTTTCAAGAGGTAAAAGAAAATCAAGTAATACAGTAATAAATAAAGTATTGGGAGAAGTTAGAGAAGCAGTAAAGGAATCAAAAACAGATGGATGAAAAATTAAGAGTTTCAGTGAATACGAGAAAACAATAAATTATTAGACAGATAGCCTATGTCTTCACAGAAAGGCCATGTGTACTCCAGGGATTTACTTATTTTTATTTATAATTTGGCTTGTTGCTTCTCTGTGTATTGTGTTCAACTCACAATATATTTTAGCCAGTATAGTATATTCCATGTATATATTTTTTTCTGTATTCCTTGTCTTTTTACTTGGTAATCCTTTTTTTAGCTGAACTGCACACAGTCCTAAGACCCCCAATCTACTCTAATGTCAAAAAGTATTGATAGGGCTACACAAAACGTTTTTTCTCACTCTTGTTATTCCCATAATGCTTTGGAATATGTAAACAGGAAGAGCAAGAGAGCTAGCAAGATTTGAAAGTGGCATCTCGTCACAGTTGGTGACGTCATCGGCATGCTCAAACCATATACTGCCGACAACAGACGTGGCAGTAGTTGCAATCCTGTCCCCAACAGAGGTGTCACTGTTGTGAAAAGGCAACCACGACCCACTGGCCAGAGGAAGTAGAAGGTTGCGATGGACTCCCTGGTTGCCGAGGATTGGATGAATGGATGGGTGCAGGTCTGGTGAATGCACAACCAATGAGTTCGCCATCAGTTCTGTGCTCTCAAGGATCATACCGATGTCTGTAGAGATAGACCTGTATGCTCAGCTTGGTTTCCAGCGCATCCATCTTCTTCCAGCTGGTCTGTTTCCTGTTTGGCGCGCACAAGACAGAAATTTTGTTGTGTACGCAACAAGCAGACTTGGCGTCTTTTTGTGCCTCGCTTGATGGGTTTCCACATCATTTTGACATCACGATTGCACGCGCTAGCAGACGCGGCGAGTATACAGCCGGCTTAAGCCTCCTCCAAGCTCCACCCCCTCCCATCCAAAGCCACACCTCCTCTCTTGCTAACTCTGTATTTCTGCAGAGGAATGTGTTGAATATTTCCAGCAATGGTGAAACATTATGTGAGACAGAGGAGGTGTGAGCAGGACAAGACATTAAGGCATCTGATTGGTTCTTGCCATTCGAACCGAAAGGCAGGGATTGGTCAGAGTTTTTACTCACAGAGGTCTGATTCTCTTCCTTCCTTTTTCTGAAAACATAATGTATTGACTGCTCTCAGGACGGAAGGACCATTTCACCCAATATAAGAAAAAGCGCTCTGAACAGAAGGACAGACCGTAGCTTTAAGCAAATAGTCTGCATATAGGCCTGAAACTAAATGCAAAATCTCAGAACAAGACTGAACAAAGCCCAGATGTTTCATTATGTGTTGCCATTATTTATGCAACATACAGGAGTAACATATATATTGCTATGCTGTGCTGCTGCAGGCGACAGAGGTAACTGGACCATCTGTTTACGAATCACATATGTTTTTAGCTCACAGGTTCTCATGGAAATTTAGTATATTTTCTGTAATTTGTTAAAAATCTATACACAGGAAGCAAAATTAGTAACATAACAGATAGGGGAAGATAACATTAGTGCTCATTAGCATTATTCATGATAGTCATCTGTTCTGCTGGCTAGAGCTTTGTTAATGCACTAACCCAAATGAAATAATTGCTGTGACTGATTTGCATTGCAAAATTATTGACCTCAATGGTAATAATCTGATATTCATAAACCCTGGAGTGTAAACTCTGGAGATCCACTGTCATTAATGTCTCACTTCTGAAGTTGAGTTGCACTTTGCAACATATTGTCAGTGTGTTATTATATAGTAGATGTCACAGGAAGAGGCTGTGCTGGGATATAATGCAGTGTTGATTGTCATTTAGATTCGTTGTTTATTTCTGTGTCTATAGAAGGTGCTGTTTAACTTATTTAACAATGTAATAACAAAGTGATTTGTTATAATGAGAGGGGTGGTGCAGTGCTTTAGTTTAATGTGTTTTGACTTGACACTAATGTTATTCATCCTTGTCTGTTCTTTTATTTGCTCTTCTTCCTGTCTGGATCCAGCAAACCTGACAGGTAAACAAACACTATCTATTACCATTTCCTCTGTCCTACAGGGGTATTTTCCTTGGAAGCCATGCTTTAGATAATAGATCCAGCAGAGTCAGGATTACCTTGATGTTTCTATGATGATTACAGAGTGACCTACAGTGCATTTGGATAAAGATAGAAGGCATAAAAGCAAGCAGAATAGGGAACAGTGACAACTGCACTGTTTGTTCATGTCCATGATTTTCACTAAAAGTTGCTGTAAACATAAAGAAAAATCTAAGAATAGACATATTTTTAACTGCTGGGAGTCTCTGTGAAAACAGTAGACCTCCACCTGCATCCCAGAGAATGAACCAGTCATTAACATGAAAAAAGCTGCAACAACCATCAGTCAACCAAAGCTCTGGTACAATTTTTTTTCTGAGAATTACAGCAATCCCCATAAATGTTTACCTTTGCCATTACTCTGATCCATTTATTAAATGAGGTTATATGTATGGTTTCATATCTCACATTCAACAGCTTCAGCTTTTTTTCATGCAGAGAAATGTTTCCGTTCATCACATTGAGATGCATGTAAACACCGTATGCTGATCTGTTATTCCAGGAAAAGGGCCGAGGCTGAAGGCAGGAAGGGCAGCTTCCCCTGCAGCAAAGCCATGTCGTCCCACCATCCCACTGATCCCGTGGAGCTACGCAGAATCAACTTCCAGACTCCAGGTAAACCAGACACACCTACAGACACATACAGGCGCAAACACAGTGTGTTGTTTCATGTGTGATTCTTGAAATATTGGATGCATTTATAAGATTAACCGTGGTGTTGTTTCCCTTTTCAGCCTACCGTGTATCCGTGTACCGCGGTTATCGCCGTTTGTCAAGTTAGTTGGTCTTAGTCCGCCATAGATCTTCTCTTTCTGCTGTCATTGTTTTACATCTTACCACATTCATTTTCTTCCTTTCTATTCCCCATTTTCATGCTAACTAACCTTCCATCCCATATAGGACGAAGATGCTTGAACTGACAGCATTTCATCAAAATGCCTCTGGAATACTACTTTAAAAAAAAAAAAATCATGCTAAATTTTTAACCACTTGTGTCTGTCTTTTTCGGATTCACCAGCAGTGTGCATATACTCTGAGGACATGTTATTGTGCCTCAGTAACTTTCAGAACACATTGTTCTTTCTGTCTGCCTGGAGAGAAAATGGTCACTTAACAAAAACAAAACACCTCCATTTGCTTCCTCCACTGACTCTGGACAGAGCACTAAACAACACCACCTCTGAGAATCCTTTCTCTTAACATTTTCCTCCAAAACCCAAGTTATAAATGTATCCTAATGGCCTCTTTTTTCTGTTTTCTGTGCTCGGCAGGCATGGCAAGTCACCCGCCCGTCCCCATCTCTGAGTTGGCAGATCACACTGAGCGCCTCAAGGCAAACGACAATCTCAAGTTCTCTCAAGAGTACGAGGTAGGAATGCTGATTATCTGTCCCTGAAAATCTGCAACTTGATTTGTTCGTTGACACGTCATGTTTTTTAAGCACAGTTTCAATAGCGAGCGCCGTAGATCATGTCTCACATACTCTCCACAGTTAAGTTGCATTTTGATTCATCTTCATTGAACGATGCAAGATAAAGCATACATTCCTCTCTCTTCTGTCTTGTCGTTATCTATACAAATACAAGGGGGAAATTGAAATTGCAAGCTCAAAGAGAGTTTGCTTACAGCCAGATGGTTATCACACCCTTATTTCTACGCTCTGGTAGAGAAAGAGGAGCACCAGAGATAGAAATGAAGACTTTGCGTCAGAGAACAGACTCAACAAGAGATACAGGAAGCAAGAATTCTCTATAAAAAAAAGAAGCTTTTTGATTAGTTTCCTTCAACTTTATGCGAAGTTAATTTGGAACAAAAAAAACAAGTATTTGCAGATAACACTGTTCCTGAACTCAGTGTGCTGAACTGTGGTAGTAAATAAAAAAAACACATCAGTAGAAATATTTCCCAACATACTGACTGTAGAGCGAATAGTGCTCACATTACAATGAGCTCCACAGAGAGCTATTAAAGGGGTAAAAATGTTTTCCTTTCCTCGCAAAAAAAAAAACCCAGAAAAAAAAACAGTTTATACCTTCTGGGTGAAGAAGCAGCCATAAGGCTCTAATTGGCTACCACAAGAGAGTGATAAATCTTGTGTGACAGAGATGCGTATATAGAGGAGGACAAGGACACATTATGCAAAGAGTAGAAAAACAGAGTGTGGATGTTTTGGGGAGAAAAGCATTGGAAGAGAGGATAAAGGAGGGTGGAAGAGACAGTGAGGGAGAAGCTGTATGTAATTGTGGTGTGAGCTGGAACCGCTCTGTTGAGCCCCACATTCTCTCTGCATGACTGTGTGCTTTGTTCAGTACTGAACCCTTAACGAGGGAACGAGAGAAATGGATGGAGGAGGGACTGAGGGAGAGAGAAAGGCCAGAAATGATTGCGGTGTAATAATCAGACACACATGATGTTGGGCAGCATACTGAAAGCAGTCTCAAACACACACATACATACATGCACTCAAACAGTACCTCTCTGGTCCATTCCCCCCCCCCCCAACTAGACCGTAATTATGTGTCGTAAAATATTCACAATTGCTAAATTGCTCTGGCATCTCCCTTCTCCGTCCCTCTCCATTGACAGCCCTATAATGACCTCATGTCTGCCTCTCCCAGCTAACAGCGATGGTTACACTGTAATTACCCTCTAGGAACTTAATGTGTTGGTCTAACACAACTATCCTTTCTCTCCCAGAGGAATTTATTGTGCTTTTATCAGCTGTCTCTGGTAGCTTTTTTATTTTTTCTGTCTAAAGCGGAAAGCCCCTACTGTTGTTTCTTGAAACGGGATCTCGTATTTGCCGACATTCCTATCCAGGTCCAATAATACCTTGTTAATTTTCAATTTGTCCTTGGTTTCCAATGGTGTGGTTTTGCTGCAGCAAGACAGGATAATGGTTGTGAGCTCAAAATTGTGGAATTGTGGCAGATTTTAAGAAACAACAGCATCCTTGCAGTACTCAATTTGAAGCGGTAATGCCTATTGTATAACGCATACATGATATAATTAGAAAACTGGATCATGCATGCAGGAGCTTGAAAGTGGTGCTTTGTGTACTCTGTTATTTTCTGTTGTTGTTTGCGCTTTGTTCATTTGACCTTGTCTTTTGTCTCTTGTAGTCCATTGACCCCGGTCAGCAGTTCACATGGGAGAACTCCAATTTGGAGGTTAACAAACCAAAGAACCGCTATGCTAACGTCATTGCCTATGATCACTCCAGGGTCATACTCTCCAGCATTGAGGGTAAGACACTCTGCCAGTGTGTTTGTGTGCGGGGTCGGGTGTCTCAGAGCTCTTTTACTTCTATCCTTGTAAGGACTTACTTGACTGTGAGGATATTAGAGACGTGATCAAAATGCTGTCATTTACTAGTAAAAGGAGGAATTCATTTATTAGTGCTTCAATAAGGCTTTAGGTTGGGCACATAGTTATGATGGTTAAAGCCCAGGTTAAACAAAGTAATGTTGTTTTAAACCTTTTCGATCATATCCTCTGCTCATACCCATACAGAAAAGAAACAGAAAAAGAACTTATGACTAACTCATATGATTTACTCTTAAAGTGGCCACTTTTGCATTCTTTTCATACAAGATAATAAAAAGAGGTATAAGGATGTATGTATCATATACTATTCTGATAAATATCCAAATCATACAAGCTTCATTTTGTTTAAATTTACTAAGGATTTTATATCTGGATTCACTGTTGTATGCTTTACATACAAGTTTCATTCAAAGGTGATACAAATTTTATAAGATTTATGTATATCTGTTCTGCATGGGTATGCCTTTTATTTTTACAAAAACAGAAATTTGTCTGTGTTTTTATATCAAAATCCAAATCATGTTTTCCTCCTGTGTGCTTATGTAAGTTTGCATGAAATGGGTACCACCACTTTCAACCAATAATATTGAGACATCCATCCATCAATCAATGTCCATTTTCTACCGCTTATCCTCACATAGGGTCCTGGGGGGGCTGAAGCCTATCCCAGCTGGGGTGGCTAGGGTGAAAAGCAGGGTATACCCTGGACAAGTCTCCATTTCTTAGAGACACATAGACAGACAACCAGTCACACTCACATTCACATCTATGGTCAATTTAAATTAGCCAATTAACCTAATCCCCATACATGTTTTTGGATGGTGGGAGGAAGCCGGAGTACCCAGAGAGAACCCACGCAGACACGGTGAGAACATGCAAACTCCACACAGAAAGGCCAGAAAGGCCCCGAGCCGGGAATTGAACCCGGTACCTTCTTACTGTGAGGCGATCCATCAATCGATGTAACTTTTGTAATTTTTACGGTCATCAGTTAAACAAAAAAAACAACTAACTAACTAAATGCAGGACCAAAATAGTGTAACTTTCAATCAAACTGCTGAAACTCGGAGAGCCATTCAAGACAACACTGCTGTCAAATGATCTTCATGTGAAGTGTTTTCCTTTAGTTCACAATGGTCATGTGTGTAACACTACGTCTTAACATAATGTCAGTAATGATGAAAATGTTCATTTTATTAGTATTAGTGTTTTAAACTGAAACCCTGGTCTTCTTACACATTGCATCTTTAAGTTTGGGACACAAGTATAGAAGTACATACAGTGTGTTTGAGTGTATCCGTATGAATTTAGGGTATAACACACAGAGGGGTTGTGCATAATGGCTGCTCATGCCTCAGCTATGAAAATGAATCATTCAGGAAAATCTGTTTAAACCCACTGTGTCACTACATCATACAATATAATTAATATGATCTCTCACTTGACCATTTTAATGTTTATGTAGATAAATTAATTTACTGATATGCTGTCATGGTGTGCCCATTTTATTGGATTTGGTGTTTTTTAAACAGCATCAAATTTGGAGAAAAAAAAAATAGTCTCAGTCCTGTTCTTAGTGTGCATTTTGAGGCGAACTCACCCACCTCAGTGGGGAAAGACCTGAGGCAGAGAAACTGGCAGCTCCAGTGTGGAGAGAGGGAGGCTGTGGGAGGCCAAGCCCAAACAGATGAGCCTTATCTGGGTAGAGCATATGTGAGGAGCCCTTCCACCCCCGCCTGTCCTGGAGCCCTGGCTGTCTGTCTTTCTTCCAGCTTAGAAAACACATATACTCTTGAGCATGTCCAAACACACACACTACTATAGATTTAAAACACATGCCCAGAATGTGCACAAGCACAGATATGTACTTTTGCTCCCAGTCTCCTCCGCACACGCTGAATGAACACACTCTCTCTGCCAAGCCAGTGTAGCCACCAAGTAACTGGAAGTGTGTGTGTGTTTGTTTTATCTGTGCAGTGCTTCTGCTGTAGTCCCTTGTAATAAAGTTGTAGCACATCAATGCATTTAGCCAAGCTGTCTTTTAAAGACTGAGGTTGATAAACACATGTTTGAAACTTACTGTCCCCATCGCATTTAAAAGAAGTTGCATAAACAACCAGTACTCCTCTGGCATTTAAATGTGTGTGTGTGTGTGTGTGAGACGGAGGACTGGGGTTTTATAACTTTATGAGCCCGAGTTGTGTTCATAGAAAAAGCGTCTTGAAAAGAATCAGCTGCAGGAGTTTCTTCCTGTCTGAAATCTACCATTTGCTCATTGACTTCTGTCTTTTCAAATGTAAACCGCTATCAGATGACTCAATATGAGTTTAGTGTCCCACTTCGGCAGAATGGGGTCACAGCTGAATGCACGTCTGTGTGTAGCTCAGTGTGTGTACTTTGGTGTTTTAGTGTATATGTGCATGTTTGAGCTGTGACTCAGTGATTTTTGGGATTATGGTATTAGGCCCCAGATGAGCAGGACTGATCCTAAATCAAACACACACAGATGGTCTCTCACATCTCACACACACAAATACACACAATCCCCTCCAGGACAAGCAGTGTCAGCCGAGTTTTACACAGAGACGGCCTTACAGTCATATTGCCATTCAAAGCGACACATCCAGAGTATACTCAGATTAGGCCTGTGATCGTCTTAGCTTGTATTATAAAACAAGACGGCTGAACAATCCAACACCAGAGGATGCTTGGTACTGTGAAAACATTAATCTCCCTGCCCTGACCTCAGATGATCTGCACTCTTTATTACTTGGAAAAAACCTGCTTTTATGGCTGAAGACATTAAATAATCCATATATAGATTATTTCACTTTGAATCAGAATAAGAATCTTCTGCAAATGACAGATATTTTTTTCCATGCAGCATTCAATCCTGATGCCATTCATCATGCATATGATGGAGTGGAAAAACATGAATGAATATTTTAGCATCAGTGGCATCTATTTTACTCAATTGTTCCTCTTCATTTATTCTCCCCTTTCTCTCCTACCTCACCCAGTCACATTTCATTCTCCTCCTCACCTTGCACACACTTCTTTCCATTTTTTTTTCACACCATCCTTCCTAACTTCTATTTTTTCCTCATTATATAGGTGTCCCAGGCAGTGACTACATCAACGCTAACTATATTGATGGCTACCGCCGTCAGAATGCCTATATCGCCACTCAAGGATCCCTCCCTGAGACTTTTGGCGATTTCTGGAGGATGGTCTGGGAGCAACACACAGCTAACATTATCATGATGACCAAGCTGGAAGAGAAGTCACGGGTAAGAAAAGGAGGGGGTGGAATAACAAGGGAGTATAGGACAGCAAGGACAGAACAGCACAGCGCTAGGTCAACACATTGTTGACAACACATCACTGACAGATGATGATGCCAGTGTAAGTTTTTCATGCAGGGCATTATGTGTTTGAATTCCTGCAACAGTCTGCTTTTCACATGATTGAGGAAATGTCAGAAGAACCCACTGTAAAGTAGGCACAGCATAGTTTAGGCTGAATGTGATTGAACTGACTATAATGCAAGAAGGTATGGATGGTACGGATGGGTAAGATTATGGAGTAAAGAATAACAGAATGGGACGTGGCACAAGTTATGTGAGGTTGTGTGTGATTAAGTAGAATAGAGTTGAGTCAGATATGTTATTTTTGAAGGCTAAAATATATTTAGGTTGGCATTAGATAAGGGCAAAATAGAATTGAATATGGTTGGTTTGACAGCAGTGAGGAGGTATGACTCAGACCAGACCCAGGGAGTGTAAAGGCAGTTAATGTTTTACAGTAGAGTACAGAGCCATCCATGGATGGAGGACGTAAGAGAAAGCATATAGTCCAAAAATAGCTTTAAACCCAAAGAAAACACAGACATCATTACGATGACCAAGCGTGTGATTAAGTGAGAAGTTACGGTGGGCATGTAAGATAGCACAAGGTGGCATGTAGTGGATCAGAATAGAATACAATAGAATGTAATAGATTTGAATGGCGAGCAAGACCCAGGGCAATTACAAGAACAGCAAAATAGGGGGTCGGTAATGAATTAGAAAATCATTTTGCTTCGAGGCATTTCACTGTTGTGAACAGAATATGCGCTTGAGTAAAAATTCGATGTAATGAGAATGTCATGTTGGAATAAAAATAACAAGAATGGCTTGAGGTATGAATCATGATTAAGTGCTAACCAATTATGTCCAAAGCCCTGTTCAGAAAATGATCCTTTCCTCTCATCTGTGCTTCTCTTCCTATTAACCTTGTGTCGTGTGTTAAAACTGTTTCCTTTTCAACTTTTTCCAACTGTCTCTGTTGTGTCTGTTTGACCCTCAGATGCCCTCTTATTTCTTCTCTAAGGCAAGACCTCTCTTTCTCTCCATTTCTAATCCCTTTGAAAATGCAACCTCACCTCACATGTTTTTGTCCTTACCTTTTCCCCTCTATCCAGCACCCCTTTTTCTGCTGTTTCCTCTCCTTTTTTTCTGTGCAACAACCAGTGCATTGAGTGAAAATGCAGGATTGTTTTCAGCTCACCACAAGGCACTCATAGTTAACTTGGTTGAAATGGGTTTCATTGTAACCACTTGGGTTCAGAAACAGTGCACATTAGTGTCTACAGTTTGCATGATCACGGCCACAACTGTTTTTCTATTTTCCTGTCTCATGGCTATGCAGGATAGGATGTAGCCAATAAAGAAAAACAACCTTTTACTATTTGTATGACAAAGTGTGTAGCTCTGTAGTAGAAACATTACAAAATGAAGGACTTGGATTTGTGAATGACTATTTGGCTTGAAATGCTCTAAATTCAGTAAAGTAGTTCCAACATTATGAAACTTGTGAAAATGATCAAATTGAGCGTACTTTGCTTTTTACAATCAGCCCACCAACTCTATATGAGCTGTTTACGGTGGTAGGCTGCTTGTTAGAGAAAATGATTTAATCTCATTTAACACCTCTCATCATACCATTATGTGTTTACACATTAACAACACAGATGATCACAGATGGTCCCACTGTGGGAATCTTGCCAGCATCCATGCTTTCAGCACCAATCAAACCACATAAGAGCCGTTAGCCAATATATCAATGGATAACGTTGTCTTCACACCAGACGTTTACTGCGATCCTGTTTAGTCTTTGACAGGGGGCTTGCCCCCCTATGTGGACGACCGTTCCTGTCCTCACAGTGTCTCAAGGTCTGGTGGGAAAACAACAGTTGAAAAGCAGTAATTACAGCCTGAACGTCCCAGGCCAAAACGCATAATCCCCGTTCTGGAGCAGTGGAATGCAGAGCGAGCTGAGCTGAGCTCCCTGCTGTCTTTGATGTGAGGACTGGAGGGATCAGCACATAACGTTTGGTTTGGCCTGATTCTGCCATGGCCCTCCTCCCCTTTTCCCCTCCTCTGAGATTTTTTTTTTCCTTCTCTCCTTTGGGGTCTCTGAGGCTGAGATGGAAAACTACAAATATGACGGCTTTATACAACCTACCGCTTCTAGGTATTTTGGGTGTGCAGCATGTAGTTTCGTAGGGATTTGTGAGGTTGGATTGTAAGACGCTGTATAGGATCAACTAGGTGAGGGCTGAACTTTTGTTATCACTTGGGTTTTCCAGCTCTGCGGTGGATCTTTGTGAGAGCCCACCACCCTATAGCAATTTCATGCTACACAGTTTTCTATTTTTTAAAGCACAACATATGCAGGATCACACACCAGAAAGCCAAACTCTCTCTCCCACTGTCTCTCTCTCTCTCTATCACTCTTCACCCCAAGTACTTACTAAACCACTTTCACATGCTGGGTTGGCGCTATATGGGCATTTTTTTTCCGAACATTACTGTCTGAATTTTGCAAAAACTCTTTAACTTGTCTGCTTCAACACTCCCCTTCTTTGTTTGCCTGCACACGAGTACACACACCCAAGTCAGCTCTCTCTTTCTCTCTTTTCACAAAAATGTGTACAGACACGTGCAAACTGCTCTGCAGCTATCACAGCCTCTTCCCTCTTCCCCGTGTAGGTGAAGTGTGATCAGTACTGGCCAACTCGGGGCACAGAGACCTACGGCCTCATCCAGGTCACTCTGCTAGACACAGTGGAGCTGGCCACCTACTCCGTCAGGACCTTCGCTCTTTACAAGGTAACATGACATGCGCACTGGAGTGTAATGGGGTCGCGTATGTATTGATCTGTTGAAATATTTATGCATCATACTTTGTGTTTGTGCTTGATTGTGTGGCCATGTCACAGTTATATTAAGTATACCTGTATTTGTGACCCTACATGATGATAGACCACATCAGAACTTTTCATATGTTATTGATCCTTCCAATTAGATTTAACATGATTGGTTTAATCCAAACCAGTAAACCAACAGTATATTCTCAGGTCGCTTTCACGCTGTCCTCCTTTGGTTCGCTTTAACGGACTGATTGCCAGTCCAGCCCTGTTTGTTGTCTGTGAGGTCACATACCTTACCCACCATCTGTGTAGCGGCAACATCAGCGACTCGTAATCATTCATCATTCTTCGTCTTGTCTTCTGGTGCCGTTTCTTTGTCATCCGTGCAATTGTTAGAGCGAAATGCGCTCCGCCTAGCTGCCTTTGGTGGTCGTACTGCACGGCTTGCTGAGCTACGTGCAGCTGATAGATAAACAAAACAAACAACATCCCTAAAATAGCGTTTTTCAAATGTTGCTCCATTTTAACTGTTTATATCCAGTAGGTCTGCCAGTTGGGAGTGATTTCCTCTCCTACTTTATCCAATCCACGAACGGCCGATTCAACTGTTGTGACTTTGACTGTTGGCACTCAGAAAGTTTGGTGCGGTTCAGGAATTGCAGTGTGAAAGCAGAACCGAAACAAGTGATGAATGCAACCATGTTGCAACTTTCAGCCCCCCCAAGCGAACCGAGTCCGCCTGGTTAGGTGTGAAAGCAACCTTAGAGTTTGTTCATGATCCAACTAACAAGTGCTGATAGTGCTGCCAAAGCCTGCAGTCCATTCATCTGTGCCACAGACCTCCATTATTTCCTCAAAACTATTAAAACACATCAGCCCAGCCCATGAGCCTGTGCCAGTATTATTACCATGAACACTGGCACTGGAATTTATTTTCAGTCTGTCCCACACACACCGTCCTGCTGCTGGAAATACTCACTGGGCCACCAAAAGTCTATGAATCCATGGCTGGGAAATCCCCGAAATAAATTATATACTCCTGTTTTAGCAATGCTTCTCTACGGAAGCCCTAAATGGCCATTCATGTATTCATGTATTTTATTTCCTCCGTTTTCCTGTGATAACGAGTTAATTTCGTTTTCCAATATTGGAGTATTAAATCATTGCAGGAAACAAATATTGTTTTGCTTTTTCAAGATCACTAATTAATTATATCGTTATCACCGGAAAACAAAGTTTCGTTATCACGAGAGCTCAAGAAAATTAACTCGTTATCATGGGAAAACAAATGAAATTAACTCGTTATCATGGGAAAACGGAGGAAATAAAATATATGAATGTATGGCCGTTTAGGGCTTCCATACTTATCAGCATTTTTAGTCAATTGTAACGTTTATTTCTTATTATTTTATTTGTGAAGATTTATCTTCCGTAGGAATAAATGGGCCTGAAGCTGAGTACCAGAGACAGGGTAGGAAAGTTGGAAAGTACTGGAAGACAGGCAAACATGTTTTGGGTTTAGAGCTTATGATGGGAAGTTACATGTTTGTTGACAATTACAAAACTGTAGAGCAACACCATCTTTAACACTTTTGTCCATGTGCTTTTCTAGAGTGGCTCCAATGAGAAGCGTGAGGTTCGTCATTTCCAGTTCACCGCCTGGCCAGACCATGGGGTGCCTGAACACCCCACCCCCTTCCTGGCCTTCCTACGCAGGGTCAAGGCCTGCAACCCTCCAGATGCTGGTCCCATGGTTGTGCATTGCAGGTATGTGTGTGCTTTAGTCAGTTTTTCTGTTTGCCAGTCACTGTAATAAAACAATTCCTACAATCAAAAAGGACAACAATCCAGCTAAAAAAAGAAATACATTTGGTCCTTCATTTTCAAAAGTCCGGGAGTTTGTGAAAATCCAAGAGAGTCCAAGAGCACTTGTGTAAAATCATTTATAGGTCCTGCACTGAAATGAAATTAGCCTGCCATTATGCAAACCCCAACCATCCTCACCAGTTTAGACCTCCTTTAACAACAGTCATCATCTGTAAGGTTTTACAATGTTTGCCACCACACTGACCCTCTTTTCCATTAGTAGATTTCAGTGTTCACTATTTACCATTTAAGCTTGTATAACTAGTTCTGGGTTCATACGTTTCTATTCAAATAAGCTGCTGTCTGAGCACCAGGAGACTCTGGTTGGTTGGAGGAAAATTGTGGATATACTTGTCATTGCAATCTTGGCTCAATGTTGTCGGCTCCAGAGTTAGAATAAAGCTGCTACTAGGGATTGGAGGAGAGGAGATGGAGGGTAGCAGAAGAATATGTAGCTGAAGCTCTCCAGAGGAAGAATTAACAAGGTATAGATGGTGAAAGGAAGGGAGGCAAGTGAGGAAAGGGGGATTGAGAAATGATTGAGAGGGACAGTTAGCGAGGGACTGGGAGTTAGAGGAGGAGATATGTGCAGAATGAGAGAGAAGGTGAGGTCAAATCCAGGACGTGGTGAATGGAAATGATGAATTAAAGAAAAGGGAAGGTGGAGAGAAAATGGAGTCTAAAAATGTAAAAAAAAAAAAAAAAGAGTGAAAAACTGGTGGGGCTGGTGTGAGAGTGGTGGAAGGGTACTTTGAGAGAAGATAAAGAGGCAGGGAGATGAGGATTGGGGGGGTGAAAAGGTTAGCAGGAGAGGAGCTCTTCCTAATCTTCTGTCGCAGTCAGATGGAGAATCTAACAGGATTATCAGTCAAATTTAATTATCCTGGCAAGACTCCATCAAAATGTGTCTTAACATATCAACCGGCCTCTGTATCACACAATAGAGCCAATCTCAATCCACCTGAACAACACACATGCACACATACACACTAATATTAATTTAACCATATAAAGAGGTTTTTATTCTCTTGCGAAAACTTGCTTGGTCAGGTTGTTTCACCATTTAGGTACCAGCACAGCAAAAATGTGAAGTGTTTGGGTGGGCAGCTAAATGTATTATATTTCTGGATTGTATGTCGATAGGAGAGGATATCTTCCTAATGCCAGTCAGACGGTGATGCTGACTCATCGGTGATGTCAATTTTTACGTCCTTTGTTGGAAATTTTGCTGGCTGGCATCTTTGTGATACTTAGTTGATTTAGGCACAGTGTGTTAGAGCTTTTTGCAATATGCAACAGGGCCAAATATGCACCAGGTTTGAAGCACACACTGTGGAAAATGATTTACTCAACAATTTTTACTTTATATGTTAAGTCAAAATATCACACTTTTATTTCCTTGTTTTGGCTCAGTGCTGGAGTGGGTCGCACAGGCTGCTTCATCGTGATCGATGCCATGGCGGAGCGAATAAAGCACGAGAAGACCCTCGATATCTACGGACATGTCACGCTGATGCGTTCCCAGAGGAACTACATGGTCCAGACGGAGGATCAGTACATCTTCATCCATGATGCACTGCTAGAGGCCGTGACCTGCGGGAACACAGAGGTCCCCGCCAGGAACCTGTACTCCTACATCCAGAGGCTGACGCAGATTGAACCGGGGGAGAATGTCACTGGCATGGAGCTGGAGTTCAAGGTGAGGACTGAGGACTTTTGTTGTTACCATGATGTTGCCAGGCAACTCCTGTGTTAGTTAGTGAGCTTTAGAGTTGCTGGTAAGTGGATTTATTGATGGTTTGACACAGGATAGATAGTTTCCCTATTTCCTAAGCGACGCTAACTAGCTGCCGGCACCTATTTCATATTGAATTCTCAGCAAGAAAAAGGTATTTCATTATACTCTTCCTTTAATGTGTGGTTTTTTTTCAAATGGTGCAAGAACAGTGCAAAAGCAAAAGGACACAGAGAAAGGAGGTTGGTTAATGATTCCAGAACTTACAAGGACATATGGTATGTATGAACCAGGAATACCTGACCTTGATAGTCACTGAGCATCTTTCCCAGGGCTGTTAGCAGTTCCCCCTATGAGAGTTTCATATACTCAGGATGGATGGTTGGATTTGAAGCGGATTATGGGATTCCACCTTTTGAATCCAAGGTAAGAGTGTCTACTGAGGGCAGTTTTGGATGTTTGATGGGCACACAGAAAGATGTGCTGAAATAATGTGCTGTTGGTCAGGAAGCTGCAGTTTATAATACAATCTGAGGAACACAGGCGTCAATATGCAAGCGAGAAGAGTGAGTATGTAAGGCCGTGAGAGACTTTTGTGGTATTTTAGCTGTTTTTATTTGTTTACTCTGAGATTTACCCCTTGTTCTCAGCAAACAGACTGGTTAGGCTGAGTGAAAAACAGTTAAGCCATACAGGTACACGTGGAAAGCAGGTGGCTTAATATGTTTCTGTCTCAGGCACACAAGAGACAAAGTAAACACAAAGCCAAGGAGACAAAGTCTCCTTCATCCTATTCTCTGGTATTCCTGTCCTAATGGTAGCGCCCCCCCGAATAACAACGAAGCGAGCGCTCATTGATCTTATATTGATATGAAAAACATATGCCAGTGAGGTCCCAGTCTCCAGATTTCATCTCAGCCAAACACTTGGGGGACTAAAATGACACTTTCCACCTTCACTGATGAAATACCAAAAGCATGGGATTTCTCACGGAGGAGCAGCATTGCATCCCTCAAATAAAAAGAAAGTCAAAGTGTGTGTGGAAAGAAAGAAATTAAGTTACTCTGGCAGCTTTTGGTAATCCAACACCCTATTAAGACACACTGTTTTTGTTTCCTTTTTAAAGAGGTTGCCAACACGGCATGATTTTATCCAAGCTTAACATATGTTAAAAATAATGGGCATGTATCAAAGCAACAAAAAGCTTTGTGTGCACTAGACTTTATTGATAAGACAGAGTCAATGTTGAATTACTATCATTGATACTGGAAACTTTGGTTCAGAGTACCAAAATGAACTGGTGAACTTGTGGTAAGGGAGGGATTTTCCAGTTTGGTCTGAAAAAATAAGGTACTGCTCTTTCTCCCACAGCGCTCCGGTAGCTGTCGATGGTCGACAGTTTAGTTCAGGAGACCCCATTGTTCCCCCCAGAGTCTGCGGTTTCCCTCTGTCTATTCTCTGTTGTTCTGTCTTTCGTTTATAGCCGTGTCATCCAATGGTCGAGTGTGAGAGAGTGTTCAATATGTGCTCACGTCTGCACGCATCCATTCAAATGTGTGTGTTCTGTTTTTTTTTCCTTTGCTGGTGAGGGATCGCCTGTGGTTCACATACAGTATGTGCATTGAGACAGTGTGGGGCCTTGTGGTTTCCTGCCCCCCGACTCTTGATTTTCTTCTTCCTCCTCTCGTTCATTTTCTAATGTTCCCTCTCCCAATCCCTACCACTACCCTCACTCTCTCATACTGCCCCTCTTTTGTTTATTCAATTGAAGATGTCTGACTAAATAGCCGCAGGCCTGCCGAGTCAAGCTGATTTTCTAATCTCAGTTGTCCGGTATGCCAGGGGAAAACCAAGGCTTGTGCTAAATCCATTTGAATGAGGTCCTTGAATTTGTCCGAACTTTCTTCCTTTCTTTAACCTCCCTTGTTTCCATTACTCCCTATTACCCTTTTCTTAATGTTTTGTCTGCTTCTTAGGCCTTATCTAAACCCTTATCAGTGAGTGTAGTATTATAAAATATTGATTTATTTTCTGTTCCAGCGTCTAGCCAGTGCCAAGGCCCACACGTCACGGTTCGTGAGTGCCAACCTGCCATGCAACAAGTTCAAGAACCGGCTGGTGAACATCATGCCCTACGAAACTACGCGTGTGTGTCTGCAGCCAATCAGAGGTGTGGAAGGATCTGACTACATCAACGCCAGCTTCATCGATGGATACAGGTCAGAAAAAAAATATCTTGGCTGTTTTATGTTCCTGTTTTCTTATTGGCATATTAGCTTCATTTAAAGAAATGAGTAAGACATATGAGGGAGCATATGTACAGTATTTTATTCATTTATATGTGCTTGTAGGCAGCAGAAGGCCTACATAGCAACCCAAGGTCCGCTGGCTGAGACCACAGAGGACTACTGGAGGATGCTGTGGGAACACAACTCCACCATAGTTGTCATGTTAACCAAACTGAGAGAAATGGGACGGGTAAGGACACAAATACATACACACCCAGTCAAGTATAAAATGCATGTCTGATAAGCAAACCTCTAATTCTACTGGTGGAAGGGCTTGTAAATCTGGTGACTGTGAGAAATAATGTAACAATAAGATGTATATGCTCCGAAGGAAAATATAGACAAAGAGAAAGCAACACTTAAATCATAACCAAACATGTACTGTACTGTGCATTATCATGTACGAATCATTATTTTGCATTTTTCATTTTTTTTATTAATACTGTAGGACTGGCCTGTAGCATCATTCAGTATTATTAAATATGTAGTTATTTTGGTGAAGATATATAAATAAACTAGAAAAGCACTCAGAGAGCGCAGACCTCTGCAGCGTCAACTTCTTTATTTAACGTTACCCCCACCGCCAAGGAGGTTATGTTTTCACCGGGGTGTGTTTATTTTGTATGTTGGTTTGTTGGTTTGCAAAGTAACTCAAAAAGTTGTGGACGGATTTTGACGAAAGTTTCAGTGTTGGTCTGAAGTGGCCTAACTGAAAACTGATGAATTTTTAGAGGTGATCGGATCCGATTCAACGGCACCACCAAAAATGATTCAGTTTTAAGTTAGGCCACTTCCAATCCTGACAAACCAACCTACAAACCAACATACAAATAAACAAACCCCGGTGAAAACATAACCTCCTTGGCGGAGGTAAAAATCATGTAATTGAAACAGTAAATGAAGTATTGAATATGCAAACAACATAGTGGATGGAGTGAGAAAGCGATAGTTAGTAACATCATATCTCATCTGGCACAAGACTATCCTCAAATGAATAATGAATTGGATCAGGAAGAAATTTTCATGACAAAGTAGCCAGAAATTGTTCTCCTCGCACAAGAATCCCTGAGACGTGATGTAAATACCTGAACAGAAGCCTCTGTGCTGTCCTCTTGCAGGAGAAGTGTCACCAGTACTGGCCTGCGGAGCGCTCTGCCAGGTACCAGTACTTTGTAGTGGATCCAATGGCTGAGTACAACATGCCCCAGTACATCCTCCGGGAGTTCAAAGTCACTGACGCCAGGGTGAGTCATCAGTTTGTGTTTATGTGTGATCGTTCTGTGATTCAGAATAATCAAACGCGTTCTCTCCCTCCAGGACGGCCAATCACGGACAGTTCGTCAGTTCCAGTTCACTGATTGGCCAGAGCAAGGAGTGCCAAAGTCAGGAGAGGGATTCATCGATTTCATTGGCCAGGTGCACAAAACTAAAGAACAGTTTGGTCAAGATGGACCAATTACTGTACACTGCAGGTAAGCCCTATTCTTTCCTAACGATACCTATATATTTCATACATTGTGCTCAATGTATTCATTGTGAGTCTAACACTTTATGCTAGATTTTCCACTTGAATTAGTCACCGATCTACCGGAGGTGAGATACACCAAAATTTTAATTAGGACTATATACAAGATGATCAATCATTAGTTATGACTATGTTGTTAATTTCCTTGATTTTTTGAATGGAGTTCTGCTTCTTGACCTGCCAGCACGTCTCTGCAACGCATTTCAGGCAGTTTGTCCAAGTGGAGTTATCGTTGCAGAATAATCACTTTAATGCAGAGTAATCGTGTTTTCGAACACCCTAGTTTTAATGTATCATTGGTATCTGAATTTTTGCATATATACAGCTATCTTTGTCGCCTGTTCACATCTATGAGAAATATCATGGCAGACTGTTAAGTGCTTCTAAATGTTGTTTTATTTATATGGTAAATGCAGACCATTTGTCTTAAAGTGGAAGGTCGATGTAAGGCTTTGGGGACTGGGTCTGAGGACGGACTACAAGATAAATGGGCAGAAATACTGTAGCCTATGTCACTAAATGCTGAATTTTAATGATTTATATTTGACTTGCTCAACATTAGTCGCATTAAAAACTGAATTTGAATCACATAATCTGAATTGTGATGTTTTACTTGAATAATTGCATAGAAAAATTGCATAATTTTATTAGTTTGGAGCTGAATTGTAGTACACTTGAATTTCATTCTCAGTGGATATTCAGCTCTCTACACTTTTACATTCAGTCCTCCTCCTCTCATCTCTCCTCACTGCTTTGGATCAAGTACAGTTTCTGTACAATTACAAACTAATAAATTCAAATTATGTTATTGAGATTGTTTTTAATGCAGTGGAGAACTTAAAATTCAAATATACCATGCATGGTTGATCGTTCATTGATAATGTATGCAGTGTCTGAACTAGAATGACATACTATATTGTGACTTTATAATAACATTTGTATGACATACTATGAGTTTTTTTTTGTTATTATTTTAATGGCATACTCTACAATGGCTTTTTTATGACATATACTGTGACTTCAGTATGACATTTGTAAAACATTATACTATGACTTTCTTTTTATGACATTTTTATTTCGATGACATACTACTTTTCAACATACTATACTATGACCTTTCAACACACTGCTCTGTTTTTCTGACTTTTTTCCAAAATAATATATAACCATTTTTTTCATGTAATTTTTGACATACTTGACATATTTTTTTTCAACGAACTATGCTATCATGGTTGGTGCAGTGGTCAGACCTGTTGCCTCACAGCAGGAGGGTTGCAGTTTTGTATCTTGGGCCCTTCTGCAGGTTAGGTCAGCTTAATTTAGTGTCAAATTTAATTTTAAATTGACCGTAGGTGTGAGTGTGAATGGTTGTCTGTCTCTATGTGTCGGCCCTGCGATGGTCTGGCAGTCTGTCTAGGGTGTACTTTAGCTTCACTCAGTATCAGCTGGGATCAGCTCCAGCCTCATGCAAACCCTAAATGCAAAAAAAGCATTTACAAAGGAGTGATTGACGTGCTATACTAAGACTTTTTATGACCTACTTTACAACTGCTATTTTCATGACATTTTCAACAATCTTATATATTGCCAGTTACTTTTTTAGTCCTGAAAATATCATAGTATAATATGTAAAAGATTTTTTTTTATTATTTCATGAAAATTCCTAAAAAGTAGTAATATAGCATGTCAACAACTATCCTAAAAAAATCATACTTCTAGTTTATTACTCTTTTATCATACTGTACTATGACTTTTTTCATCACTTTTTTTGACAGCATGGACTTGTTTTTCCATCATGTTATATTTTGGCTTTTTTTTAAAACTGATGTGTTTCTGCCTGTTTGCAGTGCTGGTGTTGGGAGGACTGGTGTGTTCATCACCCTCAGCATCGTGCTGGAGAGGATGAGGTACGAGGGAGTGGTGGACATTTTCCAGACTGTCAAGATGCTGCGCACCCAGAGACCTGCCACCGTTCAGACAGAGGTGAGCTACCTGCTGTTTTGGGTTTTTTTTGTCTTTTTTCCTCTGTCACTGATCTTCTTCTGCATCCCTCTAGGACCAGTATCAGTTCTGCTACCGGGCCAGTCTGGAGTACCTGGGAAGCTTCGATCACTATGCAACATAAACCAGAGTGGCCGCCTCTTATGTCACATCTCACCTTGTGCACTATTCTTGGGTCACATGCGGCCCAGATTAATGCACTAAGCTGCGATGTGTCTTTGAAGATTTTTGCCACCACATGCAGAGTGAAGGGGATCCATCGGCTTATCCCGTACCCAGAAACAGCACCTCGAACTGAGCCATAGCAACCTGCTTGACTAGGGTGTTTCCTTTCGCCCTCAGCCCAAACACACCCATTGGTCAGTCTGAAGAAGCAACTTCAATCACTGTTCCAATCAGAATACTTGATCAAATATTGATTTTTTTTTATTTGTTTCAGTGCTTTTGTGAGCACCCAGATTTCTTTACATTGTTTGGGTGTGGAACTCTCACCTCATCCGCCACCAGTGTAGCATCACCAACCTAAAAACAGGACCCGGCTACAGTATTTAGCTGTCACAGGAAATTGAGATTTTTCTATCTTGAGGACTGTATAGAAGGAGTCTACAAATCTAAGTTCTGGAAACCTCGTGGACTGAAAGTGGAACTGGGACTTTTGGGCACCAGAGAATTGCCAACAAGAGACTGAAAACACAGAGCACACAGTATTAAAAGACACACATCCAAAAAAAAAAGACTCCAAGAAGTGTTTTGGTTTGGAAACAGACTCTTGTAGTTTCTTGTGAATGAAAAAGACAAGATATTTCTACCATACAGTAATAAAAACCACCAGTTCAACCTTATGCGTTACGATTTAAGACAAGGGAACGATGAGAACGATTTAAAATGCATACCACAAAGTATAACATTAGTTTTTTAGAATAAATAGATATGTAACTACGGTATGTTGTTTTTGTCTTAAAAAAAAGACTGGGTATTCTTTATGGCACGTTCTGTTTTTTTTATTTATTTTTTTTTTTTTACAGGTTTATGACCCCACGGACCACAGTAAAGCAAAGTTGTATTTTTTTTCCATCTGTTTAATCCAATGAGCTGTAGCGATTTTTTTAAGAGGTGATACGGTACTGTTTTTAAGTGTACAATCAAATCTAGTGTGGGAAATGTTCACAGTTCTATGAAAACACCACCATTGAGTGTCACTCTCCCGTATTATCTACCCACTCAATTTTCTAAAAATAACACATTTTGCATGCACACGGGATTCTCAACCTCATTTCTATCTGGCATGCTGTGTCAGAGAACATGGCCATTTTTGAATTCCCAGGGGCCGAGAGAGGTGCAGCGGTAACCCTGCTGCTACCAGGAAGTGGCCAAGTTGTTCTTTGTGCAGGTTGAGACAAAGTCAGTTAAAACTACAGAGAATATGCACCGAAAGCAAAGTATGAAAAAAAAACAACAACTATTTATGTGTCCAAATAAGCTTCACAAAGATTTCTCAAGCAGGGAGCGAGGAAGGGAAGTCGAAAATGGGGTTGGATGGAGGGGGTAGTTGGGGAAGGAATGATTTTCTCACTGGAATGTTCACCTATGACTTTTCTCTCTGTTTGATTCAGTGTGCAATAAGTAGATGTATTATATATTTTTGTGTCAAGTCACTAATTGCAGTTATATGCCATTATTGATGCCATTATGATGATGACAATATTGATGATGATGGTGCATCATTTTCCAGACACAAAGATGTTTCTCTTGATATGGTTCTCGCCACCATTTGATGTGTCCAAACAGAGGGACGACCTCTGATCTCTTAGGAAGCAAATATTTTATCATGTCACAAGTCCAGTAGATGATGTCATCCTTCTGTGTCACGGCAACCAACGAATGATCGAACTCATACTTCAAACAGCATCTAATAAGTATTTTGATTTTAGATTTCTAGTGCCTTATATTACACGCCTATTTTGATAACGTTACTTTAAAGGGTTTTTGTGTATTTTACGTGTATATGCTTGTACGTATGTAAACTGAATGTCTGTGTATATTATTTTGTTATGTTACAGTATGTGAAAGTATCTCGTGTGTTCTGTTTCTGGCTGTGAAATTTTGTATGGATGGCTCTGTGTAAGCTGGACAGTTGTACTCATCATTTTCAACCCAGCAACAACATTGTCATATCTCTTTTAATCAAAAACAAAAATATCTTACATGTGACTCAACTGCAGACTAAAAATGTGGTTTTATAACTGGTTATTAGCAGGAGGGTTTGATCATTTGACAGGAAAAACAAATTAGTATGTCGACAGCTTTCCGTCTTTTCTTTCCTACGACAATTGCACAAGCTTTGTGTATTAACTCTTTCACTCAGACTTCAGTTTGCCTGCCATGAAATTTTGGCCACACTGGAAACTTTGGCACAGACTGTGAAAAAGTCATAATTACTTAGCCAAGTAGAAATGTATATAGAGCCAAGTGGCAGTGGTTACGTTTGTCAGGAGAAAAAAAAAAAAGAAATAACCAAGCACCCATCGACCCACCTAAAATCAAACTCACCGCTCATCTCTGTACCTCGTTCTTATATCTACACTTATATATAGTTTTCCTTTAATGACAAAGGCTGAGAGAAGTTCAGGTGCTACGTTTCCAGCGACACAGTACCCACATCATCACTTTTTTGTTTCGCCATTAATTAACGCTTAACCGTATAGGGGATCATTGGCAGTTTCCGTCATCCTGCAGTAACCCTGTTGTCATTTTTTGTATGCATGGTACCACTTTTGAGATGCCCCTTTGGTCGCACCTGTCATGGGAAGACTTGCACTTTCTCTCTTTGTACTATGCACTAATACTAGTATCCTATTATCTCTGACAGCCCCACCCCCTCCCAAAGGAGTTTTACTTGAACTCAGTAAAGATGGACCCTGTAATGCTCACATGGTTGTGTATATGTAAATAACACAAAACACAGAGAGTAATTGAAATTGACAAATAAATGATTAAAGAGTGAATCTACGAATTTATCAAATATAGAGTGATATAATAAAAAGGATGCACCTGAATTCACAGTTTGTGGCACAGCAGTATGTACAATACATCACATTGTGGATTTGTTGTACCACAAAAGAGAAGTTTCACAAAAAGTGTTCTATTTTATCCCCCCAATGTATCATGTAGATGGATAAAACTGGAGTTTATAAATTGTATAAAAATGAAAATATGGTGTTACTTGGATCAATTACCTCCAATTGGTCTGTAAATGTAAACTTTTGGTTTTTGGTTTGTTTTCTGCTCCGAGTGAACAAGTGCTTTTTATTTTCTTACATTGGTTCTCGGAGCACGTGAAAACCGAAAAAACAGGTCTGTATGGATTTCTGTTCTGTTGACACAAGTTTCATTTGTTACAAATAAACTCAAGTGAAATAAGTGCTACTGCTTTTATTTTGAATAATTAAATAATACTAACTTAAATAAATAATAACTTTTAATACTTTACATTAACATGGTTGAAACAGCAAAGATTGGAAATACAAGATTTTGAAACAACTTTTGGGCATTTAAAGAGCAAATGAAATGTAAATTAATGATTTGTCACATGTTGGTGGTAAGACACTGTATTCTGTTTTATAACCCCCCTAGTGTTATATATATATATATATATATATATATAATATATATAATTTATGGATTTTGCAATATTTTACAATACAGATACGATTAACAGAAAAAATAAGAATACAAACAGTGACATACAGGAGAAAGAAAAAAAAAAGTGCTCATACACACACAAAAAAAAAAATCATTTTATGTCTGTAAGACCATGTGCTGGATTTACGCACTGTAACCAAAATATAGTGACACACTCAAAATATTGTAAATGGACTAAAACAGTTGTAAAACAAATCAGAGTTCCTTTTCTGGACCATGCTAGAATAGCAGCTCTTCAGCAAAATTCAGTGAAAGTGGGTACAGCATCTCTTACAGAACATTATGAGGTTCCACAAACAAGTGACACTAAAGATATTTCTAGAACAGGAGCCTGCAGTCATGCCAGTAGTTCTGTGACTTTATAATTAGACACAGCAGTGGTTTGAAATAAATGTTAATGCAAGAATGGCAACATGTTCATACCGGTAATGTCATTAAAATATCCATTTTCCTCACATAGGGTCACGGGGGGGCTGGAGCCTATCCCAGCTGTCTTAGGGCGGAAGGCAGGGTACACCCTGGACAAGTCTCATTAAATATAAATAAAAGAAATAAAAAGTCATAGCATGACATGAAAAACTATAGTAGTATAGTACATCTTTAAACTATATGGTAAAAGCTTGGTATGTTATCAAAATGTTAAAAAATCATTTATCATTTAAGTCACTGAAAAGTTATAGGTAATTGTAAAACAAAAAAATGTCAGTTTAGCATGTCATAAAAAGGTCATAGTATGTCACTGAAATATCAAAAAGGCCACAGTACAGTCTGTCATAAAAAAGCTATAGTATAGTTTGTCATTAAAATATAATTAAAAAGACATTAACATGAAGTATAACTGGTACCGGTCCTGGAGGCAGAACAGTATCAAGTCATTGAAGAAATGTGTTAAGAGAAAGACAGCATGAACAAAAAGGAAAACAGAATGAAGACTGCACCTCATCCTCTCCACCAGCACAGATATATATTAAGAGCTGGACATACACTATATTGCCAAAAGTATTCGCTCACCTGCCTTGACTCACATATGAACTTAAGTGACATCCCATTCCTAATCCATAAGGTTCAATATGACGTCAGTCCACCCTTTGCAGCTAAAACAGCTTCAACTCTTCTGGGAAGGTTGTCCACGAGGTTTAGGAGTGTGTTTATGGGAATTTTTGACCATTCTTCCAGAAACGTATTTGTGAGGTCACACACTGATGTTGGATAAGAAAGCCTGGATCTCAGTCTCTGCTCTAATTCATCCCAAAGGTGTTCTATTGGGTTGAGGCAGGCCAGTCAAGTTCATCCACACCAGACTCTGTCATCCATGTCTTTATGGACCTTGCGACAGACAACCATTCACATTCACTGCAGGTAATTTAAATTAGCCACCTAACCTAAGCCCCATGGATGGTTAGAGGAAACTGGAGTACATATTGTGCCAAAATGGCACAATTGGTGGTTCCGCATGGACATACCTGCACTAATACATCTCTAAAATTGTTCAGGTTCAGCTTTTTACCATATACATTTGCACAGTTGCTTATCAGATGTTACATCACTTATTCCTAATTGAACTGGACTCCTTTGCCATGACTCAGGGGTGGTTTTCACTTTATATGTGTTTTTTTTTTTTAGGCAAAACAAAAATTTTCATTTTCTGCCATGCTCCAGATGTTTTTTCTCTGACACACTGACACATGTGAATTCTTTCACTTTTATAGCAAACTCACAGGTGTTTGTGTCAGTTGACCACAATTATTCATACAGCCCTTGTATTTGTGAAGACGTAGCCTATTTATTTCAGTTTTGTCATTTATGGAAAGGAGACAAAAACATAGGCCTAGTGATTAAGAGGTATGCTGTTTGGTTGGAGGTACTGAAGTGTGGAACTCAAGACTGAGGGGCAGTTTTATTTTATCCCTGTTCATGGTTAAGTGGCTTCACTTTGTAGGAATGTGTGACCATTTAAATCTGTCATTATTATAATTGTTAATATGACATTCATATTTATTTTAGCGTCACATCTTGTATTAAGCAAACTTCATTCTTACCAACTGAATAACATGGACAAGTTCATGAAAAAAATATTTTTTTATTGTTTTCCTTACAGCAGTTAACAATAGTTTAACTATAGCAAGCCAAAAATAAATACATATTTTAAATAACTTCAACATTATGTTTCATTCAACAGAGCGAGAGCAGTAGCATTTCACGTTAATAGTGCACAGAATCCAACACAGAGGCATGGCTTCCTGTCTGAATTTTTCACCACTAATGTGGTCAATTTTTTTTCTTTAAATGCAGCAATGATTCATTTTTCAATGTCAAATTACACAATTCAGATATTTTCCCCATATGTATGAAAAAAAATATGCAGCAAGGAAACCATTGTAGTGTCATTGGACCCCCGCAGAAGCAGTTAGGAGACAATGTTTAACATGCGGGGAGGATAAGACGAGGAAAATACTACAAGCTAAGTGCATAAATATTCAAAAACAAAACTGGAAATAACAGACCCTCAAAAAGCTACCAGAGGTAAGCTATTTAGAAAATTCTCACTTTTGTTTTCATGTACAAAGAAAAAAATTGTCATTTACTTCAAAAAAAAAAAAGAAGTTTATTTTCCCTGATGGATGTGAGAGCACTAGGCAACTGAGGCACCAACGCCTCTGTTAACCCAGTAAGAGTCCAGCTGTCCTGTTCTCCTGCAGCCTGTCACAATCACTGATGTATAATGTACAAGCACGCGCATGATAACAACCTTCTAAACCAAATCACCCATTCCCTTACATCATTTCCTTCTGATCTATTCATGTGGGCAACGGGTGAGATGGAAGCAGATCCAAAATACTTCCACACAAACACACTTGCACATCCACTCACGCTCAGCCTCCTCTCTGCATCCACTGGTAATTCAGTGCATTCATTTGTCATTGATCTTCCTCCATGACTTCATTTCCCTTTGTGGCTGTGTTGCTCCCATGTGCTTTTGGCAGTTGTACGGAGGCCTGGCAGGGCCACATAGTCTTTCTGGAAGCGTGAATTGGGTGTTCTCTGTCGTTTTCTCTCCCCCTGCGTGGTGAAGAAGGCGTCCTGGAAACGCATGCTTGAGGCTGTGGACTAGAAAAAAGAAAAATATCAATAAGTAAACAAAAAAAAGTATTCCAAGTGGCAAGATCATTTTAAACTTTTATGCCATTACATGTATCAAACTTATGGTTTATGTGTTGCCCAGTAAGTCTAATACTTACAAGTCTACGTTTCACCTTTTTCGGCAGGTCTTCATCTAAAGTATAGACATCTTCTCTTTTTGCCAGCACCTGAGAGCCGTCCTCAAACTCCACCTAAAATGACATGGAAATATTCAGCATTTATTTACCATTGTGTATACATAGAGTGCATTTATTTCAAGTGCTTTACAACTTTTCCTATCTCAATGCATAAGCATTTTTCAAGCCTAAATGAGGACACTAAAACAGGTCTAAATGTGTATTAATTTTGAAAAACAAAAACAGAAAAAAAGAAAAAGCCATTTTCATGCTCTCAAAAACAAATGTATTCTGCTCAAGAAACTCAAGCCTTTGAAAAACACCCGAAAACTATATCCTCCCTAAACCCATCTTGACAATGGAAAGCTCTTGTTCAGCTTTTTTTTTTCCTCTAAAATTGGACCCATCTTAAACTGAGTGTGCGTCACTGATGCATTTGTGCATAACTAACGGTTGACGCCCAGCTCAACTAAATAAAGCTTTAAGTGGAAGCCGCATGACTTAGCTCAGTGAATATTTCAGTGAGTTTGAATAATGCAGATTGTCACCTCCTTTCTCATCCTCCTCTTCTTGCTCTATCTGGCTATCCCCACCTGCTTCCACTTGGTGTCTGAATAGCTTTAGTATCACTTCATCCTGCTACCATCTTACAGCTCATTTCCACTCCTTTTATCTCTCTCCCCACATACATAGACACGGGGAATAAATAAGAATAAAGAATAAATTTGCAAAAGCGGGTCTCTCACTTGCATTTATCATTGGTCATGATTAGTGCAGTACACGTGTTTGTGTACCTGATACATGTAGGATACATTGGATCCCAGGTATTTGGCACCGTAGAACAGCCCATCAGGCCACTTCACTTGAACAGCTTCCCCTACTTCAGGAGGACCCAAGTTCATACAATCTCTGCTCTAAAGATACAAGAGAATAATGGATGGTCAGTATAAGAGAGTGTGTCTGCAAAAAAATGACACAGGTCTTCTTCCACCGCAAATTATTTAATGGTTAATGTTTAAATATTGGTAAATATTTCTGCCGTGAAACCATAATCACAAATATGTAATTATATACCTTCTATCTTATTATCCACATGTATAACTGTTGGCTGTTCGGCAGCTGCAGACAAAATACTGAATTCAGTCTAAATACAAAGCCCTGAAGCCCTGTTTATCCAGAGCTTATTAATATTCAACATGTCACATGTCCAAATTGTACCAAATTCGACACACCACTCCCTTGGGTCCCCAGCAGCGCAACCACAAAGCTCGAAATAGATCAGATGAACATTTGTCGAGATAAGCAAAGGAAACAGTCAGACAGAGATTCCTTGGGACCCGTAAGTCAACACACTATTACAATTATTATTATTATTATTAAGATTGACATCCAGCCTCTCATACACATAAACAATACACATAAGGACAGCTTTCTGGTTAAAAGGCTACAACAACAACTCAAACATTACTGAATGGTAAATAACGCACTGTAATAAAACATGTACCTGAAAGATGAATTAGGATATTAAATACTGATCAAATATTTGTTTATGATCTCAAAGAAGAATTAAAAGGAGAGTAAAACTGGCTTTCATGACCAGGACTGAATGTACATTAGTGGAATGTCCTCAGTGAGCCTTCATTACCATAATCACTGGAGAACGGCCATTTCAGTGATTATTTGCTGCTACCATGACAACTCAGCACTCCCTTGATATTCATAATAATCTGAATGACTTTTTCAGAAATCGTTCTCATTTCGTGGTTTCATGTTAATTGCAGAAAGGTGAGCCAAATAATTCAAAATGACTCTTGAAACACCTTACAGTAATATATTAAGACAAGCTAAAATGTAATCCCTAATGCAATGACCATTTAAGAACCAATAATCCTACTTGGAAAAGGGGACGCTCCTTTCAAATGAGAGGGCTTTGATATCTGCTATGACCTCATACAACTGGGAGGTGAACTCTCCAGCGTGTCTCTAATTAAACATATTCTTACCACTATATCCTCGGGGTAGGTATCGTTGGAGAAGGAGCCGTCATCGAACATGACCTCGTAGAACATCTGGGAGGTGATCTGTGTGACCTTTGAGCTGTAGTAGCGTAGGTTCTTGTGTTTGGAAATCACCGTCTGGCCCAGTGAGATGGACGCTTGGCATGCTTGCTGCTTCTAGCGCAGACAGAGAGCAGCAATTAGACTACTCTGTGACGATCAATACAGTACCATTTCAAGCTAATGGTACTTCTACAATATAGCATCATTATATAGCAAGTGATTACTGCAGTACAGTTCATCTTAGTAACATTTCCTTTACAATACATGAAGGCAAAGCAAGACAAGGCAGCTTTATTTGAACAGGCACCTGGCTGTCTAATTTTCATTTAATTTGTATGAAAGTTCTGAGAAATCTCAGCGATTCTTCCACCACCCCAAAACAGACTTGAAAAAAAAGTTACAAAAATATACAAAAACCTCCCTGAGAACATCTTTCCTTACAACTACCTCCTAATGGACAACTGCCACGATTTGCATGGCCTGAAAATAATTTTTTTCTGATTTGGGTGTACTGACCTTTCAAAGCAAATAATACTTTTGTGCACATTTTATATGATATCTTTCAGAAATTAGGCTAATATGCATATGTGTATTCCAATGCTCAACCATCTTTTACTCTACTTGCATGTATTTATTTAAAAAAAAAAAAAAAAAAAAACACACACAACCTACATTCACATACCCACTACTACTGCACTGAATGAGACTATTGTCAGGTAGTAGCATCTGTCCTATAACTTACAGCTGACGAACTCCGTGACTGATGTCTATGGCAGGTGATTGACACGACATATGGCCAATCGTCAGGCTCCATGATTACACCGGCAGCATGGGCACAGGTCACATGAAAGGAGGTGGGACATCGGCCACATGAACACTGGATACAAGCGCCTGCCTGCCGCTTCCCCGCGGAGCGTTTACGACAATAGATGCACTTCTGTAAACACAGACGAGCAAACCACACTGGCTGACAAGGCGTCCAAAGTCCTTTCTTTCATATTGAGGACACAAACAAATATAGAATTTCATTTTCAAAAAAGACTAAATAATTTCCTTAAACTGCTGGGCACTGTGGTTTACGCCTATAGTTGAACAAAAAGGAGCAAATAGTGAATGTTTTCCAGCAGCACAGGGGGATACTTGGGATTGAAATAAAACAAAACTACAGTGCCCTTATTTAACATAAAGAAGGAAGATATCACTTTGTTTAACTGTGTGGTTCATTTATGTGTTTCTGAAAGTGTCTGCACAATGGAGGACTATAGCACAGAGGAAAATGTGTTTCTTGGTAATATGAACCAATAATCATTGGCTTTGATCATTTTTATGGGGTTTCTCAACAGTAAGAAAATTACAGGCCATCATAGGATAAGAAAGTGTAATGTCGGTAGCCATATTTGCTTGATGAAAACCCACACTAGCAAACTGCTCAGAGGACATTTTAAAAATAATATGATGGACAACAAACTGGGAATACAGACAGTCCTTGTTGATCCATTACAATGAATGTTTTTCATGTTCTATACACTGAATTGTATAGTATAGTAACACACATAAAGTGACCTTCACTCACATCTTGCTTTCAAATCTTTCCTGTCCTTTTCCACTGCAAAATGCATTAAACCAACTGCTATTGAGTGTTTATTGCATTGAAGATAACCTTAACTTATTCAGTAGTGTCACCTTGGAGATCAGGTTAAAGAAAAAGAGACTAATTTATAATCAGTCTCAAGGAAAACAGCAGTGAATTAAAGACAAAAGGCTGCTGAAGTGAATCACTGCTTGGTTGTGCCATGAACATCTACCATTTAAAACCACCATTATGTGATCCAAATAAACATATCTGTTACTGGATACATTGGTGTAAACAAAACATAAATGCAAGGGGGGGAAAAAAAAATGAGGCCCCAGTTGGCACTGTCAAACGTGTTATTTCACCACTACAATACAAGGAAACCCTCAAATCAGATCAATCAGTGACATCATTTGAGATTTCCACAACAAACCAGTGCTGCAATGCCTATGTTGTTTTGGTATTTTTCCCACCATGAGGTCTGTGAGCAGTACACAACTGCACAGTCAATGTTGTGATAAACATCTACATATCCTATGCACAAACACACTGACATGCATGCATGCACACACTCACACCTAATTTTTTTAAGACTATCCCCTCAGATTTCTGCACCCAACAGCCCATCAAGTCCATTTTCTCTACTGTGGCATCCCTCCTCCTCCCCCACAAATCCTCGCCACTCCCACTGAAGGGAAAGAATGACGACATCCTCCCATTATAACCCTACTTGCTCCCCATTCCTCTTTCACCCCTTTTGCATCCCTCCCATCTCACTCCATTTCCTCCACTCTCAACCTAACAAAACATCCATCTACGCTTGCCTTTGCGCTTCACTTCCCTGCTCTATCTTCCTTTCTCTAGCGGTGCAGTTCCACATCTCTTTGATGGTAATTTATTCATTAATCTGATTCCTGTAAATCCATACTGAAATATCCATACATGATGGCAGATGTGATATGCTTAAATCGACAAACTCCTCGGAGGATGTGCATCAGCAGTAAATGAGCTCAAGTGGGAAAAGCCTAGATTGTAAATAATAAAAGTGTAGCCTATAAAAAAAGAGGTTGGTGACATGTAAACTGTCATAACACCATCATATCATAAATGGATAAACATGGTGTGCCTAATCAGCATGTGTGGGACTACAGAGACTCTATAACTAGAGACCTTAACATGTTTTAATTCCCTAGTACATTCATTGAAAAGAAAAAGACAAAAAGTATTGTCCTTATCAGCTAAGCCTCTGACATTACTGCCCTTTGTTCATTTCTTTGAAAAATTAATAGCTGACTGATTAATTAACCTTGACAGCATTAATTCAATTTTACCTCTACAATTATCAGCTTAGCCTACTTAATTCAGATATCAGTTGAGGATCAGGAGGTATTGTGTACTAAGACACACTCAGAAGTTTTTCAACCTAAAAGATAATGACTGATTTTAAATAGATGATAAAATTACACAACTTTTTCCTTCTTTTCAGAAAAATAAATAAAAAATATAGAGCTTCTATTGCTTCACAGCTCCTCTATGTCTGAACTGAGGAACTTTTACTCAGTGCTTTTCTCAGTGACTAACATGGCCTACATTTCATAAAGCCTTTTCTTCTCCATTATGGACAGCAGTGTGCTGCTGATGAACTGGCCCGACTGTCTCGTCCACCTATCGAGGCCAGCATGACGAGATTCTGACTGGCGTGCAACACACCCTGTGTGTGTGTGCGTGCATGTGTTTGGGTGCCTGTGTTGAGCCATGCGTTAAGAACATTCCCACAGTAAATTATGAATGTGTGTGTGTGTGTGTGTGTGAGAGTAAATTATAAATGCACTGGGCTGCTGCAGGGGCGATGGGTCCGATGTGAACACGTGGCTCACAGAGAGAAGGTACAAATGATGAAGTGGACAAAAGAGAGGTATACCGTTCCTAACGTCACTCAATTTAACTATCAAATAACTCACTGAGTGCTAGCTGTTTTATAAAACTGCAAGTGCCTTGTGCTAGAGTTTGTTTTTACCTTGCTCCATTCTTGTTTTGTCTGGGGGAGAGTACTCGGCAGAGGCGACTTATCTCCAGAGCAGTTGTTTTTGGTGGCAGCTCCTGGGCCAGCTCATGCTGTATGTGCAGCACGCCTCACGGTAGCGCATATGTACAATGGATTCGCAAATGCGTCCCCTCACACAAAATGTGGCCCTCCATGGAGGATGACGGCAGACGCAGTGTGTGTTTGGCATTTAGGGAGGGGCGACCCTGGCGATAAAGCTAAGGGGCGGTAATTAAAAATTCAGGTGCACCGAAACAAAGCACTGAAATCTGTGTTGTGTTTTGGTCTGGTTACTACTGTTTGCATCAGTACTGGTGCCATTATAGTACAAAGTATTGGTACCCATCATTACAAGACCTGAAACATTTTGGCCATCATCAGGGTAAGGTGAAAGCCTTGTTATAAACGTCTCATCCTCTCCATTGTGTACTACAATTTTCATTTTGTTCGGATTTTGGCCCCTGGATATTCAAATAAGCTTAGTTCCAATGTGGTGTGAGCAGATAAGAACCATGCTGTGGGTAACATCACTGTGTTCACAAAGTTAGCATCCCATTCATTGTCAGTGCAGTAGTAAACTTTCCAGGTAGATATTCATATAAGAAACCATGATTGGTTGGCTCTATTATGGTGCCGAAACTTGATGGTATTTCATTATACTGGGAGGTGTTTTGAATATTGATTAGAATTATATTGATTAGAAATTCTTCTTTTATTATTCCTTTTATAGATGAAAGTAAAGTGATACATATGGAAATAATGAGAGAAAAGGAGGGAATGGCATGCAACAAAACATATCAGGGAAGCTGTGGTTCAAAGTTGGTGGCTTAACTCCACCAGGGCACGTGTTAAAGAGTGTTTACTAAAAATACCACAAATAACATTGAGATGAATAGCACCAAAAAACTGTGGTCTCCCAAAGGAGACCCGTGCCTTGATCAATCATTGCACTTCTTCAAAAAGCATCAAAATAAAGAGTCCTGCAATACTTATCACTGAAACAATAAGATGGGCAGGGAATGGACAAGCAGCACGTCTTGCGTTACAATGTACCTCTGCTACACTTTGCTTTCTGCTGAGCTATCACGGTGCCTGCAGCAGAGAGCTAACTATAGTGGCAACGTGTAAAGTCTGCTGAGACAGACTCTCCCATTAAGCAAACACACACACGCACGCACGCACAGAGACAGCTTTATACAGACAAACTCCCACTTCCACCCGCCACCAGTGGTTAATTATCTAGCTTTGATTGCGGGCATGTTCGTCTCACATTGTTAATTAGAACTCTGAACACTTCATTAATTAGAGTGAGCCAGTCCTCAAGGACCTGGGGAATTCCAGCACTGCATCTGTGTGTGTGTGTGTGTGTGTGTGTGTGTGTGCGCACGCGTGTGTTACTCCTCACCAGTTTATATCTTTGCATGGGGATCCTACTGGTGTCAATAGGACTCCTCTTCGCTTCATCGCTGAACCTTGCCTCTGGCAGTGCTACCGCACACATCACATGAGCCCATCTATATACGTACACATACACACAACCAACCTAATTAATACATTACGATGACTGCGATATGCAGACGATTCATTCGAATGAGCTCTGGGGATCAGAGATGAGTATGCCGAGCCAATCAGAAAACAAAAGTCTGTCTCACTTGTCGTTTTGGGTTTTCTTCAGAGCTCCACCTCTGAGGTTACAGAGACAGCATTCCTGAGAAAACAGAGAGAGAAAAGTGAGTAAGAGAGGAAGAAGATGCCACCCCCCCACCACTGCATGAAGCAACTGTGTGTAACACTAGGCAGTTTAACTTTCCCCACAAAATAGTTGCTTTCAATATAAATGCAGTTACAGAATAGCATCTTTAACTTAATTAAATATGCTTTCGTGTTTCCTCAGTAGAGCAAGATAATGCACACAAATTGCTGATATCTCTCTATGTGAGAGAAAGAGTGAAAAAACACTGTCACTGACGCAAATCAAACTTATTTTGAAAAGCAAGATTTTCCAATCAGTCAGGTCAAAAGTAAAATGTTGTCCATTTAAATAAACTTGGAGTTAGGAAATAATTATGTTTTCTAATAGCCTTGCATCTACAAGTATTGTGCATATAATTACATTCCAGCTAAAACACCACTATCAAAGAAGTTTAAGTAAAAGTGATGTCACACAAGGAGAGCAATGATCTTACTGCTGTAAAGCTTCCTTCTGTACAGCGATCACATGACCACTGTTCGCTGAGTTCATCTGCAGCAACACCATAGCAACCTGAAGAAAGATTGATGAAAAAAAAAAAACTTGACACTCAAACAAATAACGCTAACCTGTTGGCATGGTATAAATGAACCAGAGCAGATGTGACAGCAAATGTTGAGTCCATAGTCAGTTACAAAGAACAGAATAAAATGCCACATCCTCACTTTCAATAGACATATTGTATTGTTTGATGCAGAGTGGCACAGTTTTGCAGACTAAGTGGAAATGGAGAGCTCTGTGGTATGTTTGTGCAAGGGAACGGCTGAGGTTAAGCATTTCTAAAGAAAGACGCAGATCTACCGCTTCCTTCTGTGTTATTTGCATCTATTGGTGTTCATCTGTGTATCAAAGAGTGCATTTTAGACAGCCAGAATTACACCAGCATGACAGCATGCTTTTGTGTGAGACACTTGTACAGCTAGCCCTTTGTAACCCAGATGACACGGCTGACAGATAATGCAAAACATACACAGTACAGTAGTGAAAAACAGCCACTTTGAGTAAATATCGTTGTTTTGTTTAGTTTTGGTCTGTGTCCTTGGTGTGGCAGAAAAGTGGACATATTTTACAAAAATGCTCATGACCTCAGACAGAAAAACATTTTTGAAATGTAAGACAAATGAGCTGTGTTTCAAAGCTGACAGCTGGTTAAAATCCATTCCTCAAGGTTTTAGACACATAAGCTGGAGGGAATTCTTATTTGTAAGAAACACTTAAAGTCTGTATATGTGTGCATGCCTCCGTTCTTCCCCCCTCCACTCTCCATCACCAAACCAAACAGAAAATCTAAGCTCACCTCTCTTTCCTTTCCCAAGTTCAAATAAGAGTATGTGGAAAAGCAACATCAACTTGCACTTATTGTTGGTTCTCAAAACCAAACTTGTGGCTTTTTCATCAGTGTCAAGTGACATAGACTTCAACTCCTACACCCACCCTACTCGCAGAAAGCTAGAAAATGCATGCATATTATATACAGTGCGCAGCAGTTAAGCACACATGCTACATGCATATCACCTTGTGAGATGGGATCAACACTGGTGTCAGGAAAGTATGAGGGGATGAAACTGAGTAGGAGAAGCATTTTTTTTAAAGCTGTGGATTCAGGACAGTGTGTGAGACTTTTGAAAGGTGTGTGCAGTGTGCACGTCTGCAGAGGACCAGCTGAAAGTTTAAGATAGTGGCAAAATCTGTATGGATTAGGAAAGATACCTAGGGTTGTTAAAGTGTGTGGAGGACTGTGATAATGTTTAGCGTGTCGTGTCTGTGTGTGGAATGGAAAGGCTCCAAGTTTGTTTATTTTTTTTTAAATTTTATTAAATGAAATTGTGTGAGGCCTTTTTGTACTGGCTTGGGGTTTTAGGACAGGAAGTATGTGCGGCAAAGACAGAGGATTCACCCTCATTTGGCTGACGAAGGAAATAAAACTCCAAACCACAAAGAGAGAGGGAGAAAGTGAAGTGGAGAGGGGGTGGAACATTGAGACGGAGTCAGGACTCAAACCCACTGACCCTCTTTCACTGACATCAGGAAAAAAAAAACAAAAAAACAAGCACAACATGTAGAAACAAACAATGTGGCTTAGTGGGGTAAATAAGCACCAGGGAGTTCAGAAACTAAACTTATATCAGTATCATGCAGAAGACGTGTTACTCTTCCTCATACACTATCACATTTGCACACTCCTCTTCCCTTGTGTGTACGTACTTGCATGGACTTGAAGGCAACAGCCCTGGCAGTAGAGCAGAGGGGAGGTGCCATCTTCCTGCAGCAGGGGGTTTGTGGGAGTTGGGGGGCAGTTCTGCTCCCGGAAAGAAAAGCAAATCTCTGGGACCAGGGGCTTAGTCCTCCTCAGAGCTCTAAAGGGATGTGTTGGGCCCTCCATTGGAGATGAGGATACAGAGGTGTCCTCAGCTAGAATAGGTGTAGTGTCCTCTGCTTTGTCTTCAGCCTAAAACAACAATTTTTAACATTATGGAGGGAGTGTATCATTTTTAATGCTGTAACTTAATTATTTACACAGTAACAGTTTCAAACTACTTTAAATCACTGAGTGCCAGCCCTCACTCAACAAAAGAACAACATAATACATCAATCTTTTGTTAATAAACAGGCATTATTTAAAATTTAATACACAAAACAGCAAAAGCAATTTACAGTTTTTGTGTTAGGATGTAGAACTTGATTAGAGAAGGGGTTTGCCTAGAAACTGAACTTTCAATAAAAATGCAGTTGTGTGTGTGTGTGTGCATGCATGCATCATTCAGTTCAAACAGTCTGTCAACATAAGAAATTAATTCACAGCACATACAGTACATATCTAGTGTGTATACTTCACTGAATGAGACATCTTGTCAACTGATTCTAATAAATATTTTTATAATAAAGTGATGTACTGTATATTTACACATGCATCATATGGACAAAGACACAATCACCACTTACGTGAAATTACAACCCATTTGATAAGCTTGCTGGCTCTTTACGTATTCCACCAATATATGAGCTGACTCATGTTACACAGTGATCTATCAGATTAGCAAAAGTCTTTTTCCCCAGTGGACACAACTCAGTACAGAACAATAACAGAGCTCCATTCATAACAACAGGTAACTGTGGCTGTAAGTATTGGAATGGAATGGGGGGGGGGAACAAACCAACACTCCAGATGGGATTAGAGTCACTGAAAAGTGCAGGAAAGACTGAAAACACCCCACCTCACCAGCAGGAATAAATCCTGTGGGGCTTAAAGAGCAGAAGAAAAGAGTGCTACTGTATGTGATCTGTTCATATTGATTCTTCCATCTTCAGCTTGGTGAGTCAGAGATACAATCACATCTTTAAGTGTGTTTACGCTCGACTCTGCAATACATATAGGCACTAAAAAAGACATTTTGGAATCCAAGCAATTCAACAAATGACCCTGGTTATGTATTTTTGTTGAGCTCTACTTTACCTGATAATATGGCATGAAGAGTGTGCACACAGCACAGTGTGGCTGCATGGTGGCTGCATGAGCATTGTACTCCCTCTCTGATGTGAAGCAGCTCTTCCTGTTCTGCCACAGGTGGATGAGGGGTTTCGCCCATGCCTCCATTTCCTGCTCCTCCTCCTCTGCCAGGCTTGCTTCAGGGGGCTCTAAGTGGAAACAAAGCAAAGCCTTACAACCTCACAAGCACGTACCAATTCAACTGGTGCTTTTTTTGGTTTCACTATGGCCCAGTGAGTGCTACTTTCTTGTTAGTTTGTTATCTAAGTCTGATCTGAAGCAGTGTGTGTGCGTGTCTAAATATCAAAAACATAATGCACATCATTCTAACAATTGACTTCTTGAGCATTAATAGACTCATTACGTAGTCAGATCTAACCCATCCACAGTAGAGACAATTTACTTCGGTGACTTAAAAAAATATTTTCAATGAATAAAAGCCTGTTTGTTTATAAAATTACCCATAATGATTAAGAGCGCTCATCATCATAAAATAGGCTTCTCACAGCCACGGCCCTTTCATGGTCATTTCTCAGGGACAAACAACTAGAATGACTGCTGAATTATTCATTTTTTACACAACCATGGAGATGATGAATGTGGCTGTGTGTGTATATGTGCATTAGCTGTTGTTAATTGAAAGCCCTCCCGCCCTCCCACCCTGTTGAAACCAGGAAAACAAACAGAGTATCTATCACTAGGTCATTTTACTGCGGTAGGCCTGAGAGTTAAATCTGTTGGTTTATGTGTGCATTGACGTCAGACGAATCATTTAGGGAGACATAAAATGTGAAAAATGAGGAGGGGAGGGACCGCAGAGAGGAATGGTTCAGTGGTCACAGAGAGCTACACTGTGGGAGAACAGAACTGTTACCTGACAGTTGCCTAGTTAATATTTAAAAGTGTGTTAAGAGTGTTAATACAACAAAGTCAATTTTAAAAATCAGGTGTAATGCTGTAAACATGAATGCAAGCAGCAGAAGTCGAAGGATCATAGTTTGGATCTTGACTTACAGCATGTGCCACTGTCTGAATATTGAGTCTGTTCAACAACACCTTTCAATTAACTGTGTGTGTGTGTGTGTGTGTGTGTGTGTGTGTGTGTGTGTGTTTTCCCACCATCATCACTGGCAGCCTGTTGTTTGACTGCAGTGGGTACAGCCCGCGCAGTAGGTTTCCTGAGTGGGTGCCGCCAGCTCTTAGTGGTCCTCTTCACTGACAGGGCAGGGTACTGATATGAACAGGTAGCATTGAAAGGCATTAGAGTGCAATCTGTATTTATATAAAACTCGGACAGAAGACTTAAAAGACAATATATGATTGTTTGTGAAAGCGCACTCACAGCACAAACCTCCCCAGGTTCCAGGCCTGATTCATCACATTCACAGTTAGTCGTATCATTTTCCTCCTCCTCTTCTTCTTCTTCTTCTTCATCCTCCTCTTCATCAGATGAGTCACTGCTGCTCTCTCCCTTAACACTACTTTGCTGCTCCACCTCTTCACCATCAGAACCCCCTTCTTCCATATCAGACAGCACATCCTGTTCTCCTCCTTCCATCCCAGGACGTGAAACAGCAGTATCTAAGTGGAGACTCTGCTCTGCCTCTCTATGTCTCCCCAACTCCCTGCACAATGAAAGGGCTTCAGACCCAGCTGTTTCCCTTCTGTGGAGCTCATAATCTCCACAAAGTCCCAGGGGCTCAACAGCACCAACGGAAACTAGGGAAGTAGGCTCAAGCTGGGCCCAGGTGAGAGGCCCACCTTCCTCCTCCTGGTTCTCAGAATCACGGAGGTCTTGCTCTGCATCCTCCAGGTCTGTGACTTCTTTGCACTGAGGTTCAGTCCACATGGTGTAAGGTAGAGGGTCGTGGGTGAAGTCAGAGGGGAGTTCAGGGTGCAGACTCTGGATGAGTACTGCAGGACCCTGGGAACTGAAGTTTTTCCAGATGCTGCTGGAGAAAGGTTTGGGCTCCATGTATGAGCTCTCTGAAATGCAATGCGAAGGGGAATATGTAGTGTGGTGGTTGCCTTGCAATGAGTGACTGTCACTTTGAGTGCACGATGGTGGGAAAGAGGTTGGGGTATTATTGTCTGAGGTGCCGGTTAAAAGAGAACTACAACTGCTCAGACTGAATGCATCATCCCTTTGAGCTGGGTCCTTTGAGTTGTCTTTACCTGCCAACTCTGCTAAGCTGCATTGCTGCTCTGTTTGAGGTTCAGAGCTCTGAACTAGCTGGTAAGAGTCAGCATCATTCAGTCCAGTAGGAACATTTTCCAACTTTGCATGAACTTTTTCTGTAGCCATTCCTGGCATCATTAGCGTTTCATGGACGCCATCAGATGTTATTTTGTTCATAGCATTTGTTGTTAAATGTGCCACATTTCCTTCTAAGCCAGACACTGCTGCACCTTCACAATTATACAGAGTATCTAAATGCCACTTGTTGGCATTTTCTACAATAAGAGGCTCTTTTGACATCATTAAGTCAATTTCGCTCTCATCCTGTGTGCCTCCAAATGAAGACTGAGAGCCAGTTGGCGTCTCCCGCTGAAGCACAGGTGCGACATGGTGACTGCACAATCTAAGTTTTGGGATGTTAGTTATCCCATCATCAGCTGGGGTAAGGGAAGGCATCTCTTGAGTCAATACAGGTGGCAAAGGGCAGATTCCAACCTTATCTGCTGGCTCAGGTGTGAGTTGTGGCATGTCCACTGTGTTCCTCTGTAGCAGAGGAGGGAAAAGAGCTTCCTCAGTGCTGTTTTTTTCCAAACTGTAACTGTGTACTGAAGAGGAGAAGGAGCCACATGATGTGTAATGATCCCCCTCTGCTGGCTCAGTTTTGAAATCATAAAGTGCTTCTGTAGTGGAGTGTAGATTGATATGTTTTGTATCAACAACTGTGTCCATTTTGTCTGTTTTAGCAGCGCGGTCTGTACCTGTGTCCATGCTACTTTCAGTGTTTGGCATTAGGTTTAAAGTGTCTTCTCTACGTGATGAACTAGATGTTTGTGTTTCAGAGTCAAGGGGACACAAGCTTGTCTCAGTCTCAGCAGAAGTGACTGTTGTTGTGTGGGAGGATGAGCAGAGTCTGCTGGCCTCTAGGGGAGGGCAGTCCTGAGAATTTGAGAGGTTTTGTGATTCAGGAGAGCGACACCTCGGCTCATTAATTGCCGGATGCATCTGGGTAGCCTCAGGCCATTGTCTGAGTCCTTCAGGAGTCCTGCTCATGACCCCTGACCTTGAGAGGTGTTGAGGGTCGAGATGAGTAACCATCTCTGCCTTTAGGTCGTTCTTCACTGCTGAAGCAAGGGAGGGAATGGAGCTGCAGTGAGAGTAATGGGTTGGCTCCTTATTCGAAAGTCCCAAACTATTACTCTCCACACGATTTACCTTGACCACACACATCTGTCTGCAGGGACCTGTTGAGGGTAAAGGATGGATGTATCAAATGCACAAGCAATGTAAAATGTTTCCATGAAACTCAGATGAGAGAAATTTCTAAAATGTAAAAAAAAGTTCACTCAGACTCATTACTGTCTCTTACCAGAAAGTGGAACAGAGTTCTGATTGTGGTTGTGCTTTGGCCCTGCTTCTTCTTTCCTCTCCTTTTCCTCCTCCTCTCTGCAGCTTGTCACAGACCTTCGCATCTTGGGTCCAGGCGGACCACCCAGGCCTTTCCTCTTGCTGCTGGTCAATGCCGAGTTGCCATCCAGGCCAATGGGCTCCTCTGTGGTTCTGAGGCGCTTGGAGCGCATTCGAGAGTGGGAGCAGCTGCAAAAAGAATGATAAGATTGAAATTCTAAACCCCCATTAACACTAACATCAAGTAAAACAAATATTGTGACTCAGGAGACAATACAATTTGGCATTTGCCACAGCCAAATATTTCTGCCACATACATGAGATCACTAGCCAATGCGCCAGGGCGACCATCATTAACTCATCGTCGCAGTCTGATGCATTGGGAATTTAATGTTTTGTTTCCCTTATAACATCAGTAAGAACCAATGGCTGCAGTAGAGTGCCCTCTTTAACAGTATGGTATAAAAAACAGAAAGAACACTAATTGAATTATAAACACAGTACCCTTTATTATTAGGTTTGTGCTTGCGTCGTCTCTGCAACCAGTTCTGAAGCTCCGGTGTTGTACTGGGAGTGGCGAGTATGTGGTCAAGAGGTGCAGAATCTTTGCCCATCATCCAGTTAGTGTACCGGTCAGGTTGAAAACGCTTCACAAAGGGTTCCATGGATATCTTCACCATGTCCTTACTACATGTGCACTGGAGGACAGAGAGCACAAGGACAAATATTGTCTCTGCTTTAGAAAAGCATAACGAAGTGTTCACAATTAAGAGTAAATTGCAACATATTCTGTTCTGTTTATATACAACCATCTGAGACAATTCTTTGTTGGAATTTCCAAAGTCATGAAGTGTTGCACAGTTTGAAGGAAGGTTCTCGGCTGAATTACCTGTGTAGCTACTTTGCCGTAGTCTATCCAGCGCACAGTGGCAAAGTTGGTGGACTCGGCACAGTTAAAGCCATGATTGAAGCCAGCATGGTAGCCATAAGGGAAGGTGATCATGAACTCTCCAGCTTCCTGAGTAATCTGGCAATAGATGATACGGAGGGAGAAAGACACAGGGATTGGAGAAATTGGTTTATAGGGAAAAAGTGATTGAAAAACACAGAACTTTTCTTTTGTTTTTAGAAAAAAAATAATTCAAATAAGCCACTGCAGATTACTGCAAATCAAAACGAGCATTGCTAACTTTACTGGCAGGAAAAGCTATTCCCGGAAAGATGGTAAATAAATAGGAATATAAACAGGAAGACAAACACGATGGAGGACTGAGAGCCTACCTTATCAAAGGGAATGCCATACTTCTTTAGTATGGAAGGGGAGATTAGAGTCATCTTGTGACGTAGAAACGCCTCGCACCCCTTGAAGCTATTCGGAAAGAAACCTGGCAAAAATGTGAACACACACAGTTAACATAGAGCCTGTCACAAAAAACATACGTGAGCAAAAAGTGAGTGTGTGGATTTTCTTGTTATAACATTAACATTACAGTGATATTTTTGATTCATTAGGGCTGTAACTAATGATAATATTTATAATAGCAATAGTGATAAATCACTCAATGAATTAATTAATTTGTTCACAATATGTTAATGACAAATACCCATCACAAGATGTCACAGGACAAAAGGATGCCTTCAAAATGCTTATTTTGTCTGACAAGACAAACAGGAATTCAGCTTACGATGATACTGCGTGAAACACAAAACACACAGGCAGATGCAACTCTACAATGATTTTCTCACCATTTTTGGATTTTCATTTATCCAGTGAAGCAATTGTCATTGATTTAACTGTAAATGTAATCATATGCATTACAGCTCATTTAGTCTACCTATGCCTTACGGTATGGATTTTCCTTAAGTGCTTGAACAGTACATTTACATCTCTACAGGCAGTGCTTTTTGCATCCTTGCAGTCAGAGCACATTAGCATGCTGCATTTTTAGCTTTGTCATTACCTCCGGAGCCCTCTCATTGCAGAGTATAATTTATGTGATGTTTAATGCAGATCTGCATCTGTATGCTTCAATCATTATTTGATAATTATTTAATTACATCTCCTGCTTCTAGTTTAAGTAGAATACAAATTGAATATAAATGACTATATTACCTGTAGCCAGACGCTCCAGTCTCTTCCCATGCTCAGGGGGGATGGCATACCTGTTAGAGACCACACAGATATGGAGCACTGTGTATGTCAAAGTCTGAATGTGTATTGTAGTGTAGGCATAATGAACACATTGTAGCATCAACTGAGAGGTTTCAAGTGAAACTGTTAAAATTTCAAGACTGCCATCAAGTGGTGGATAAATGAACAACTGCAAGGCTGATCAGCCTTTCCCAGCACTGCGCTGTTCGTTGGCATATCCAACTGATAACATGCAGAAATGTTGTTATCCGCTATTATAAAAGTATATTCAAATTTCAACTAATATCCATCCATTTTCTACTGCTTATCCTCATAGGGTCGCGGGGGGCTGGAGCCTATCCCAGCTATATTAGGGCGGAAGGCAGGGTACACCCTGGACAAGTCTCCACCTCATCGCAGGGCACATAGAGACAAATTTCAACTAATATGTATATGTTATTAACTTTTCTGGGCAAATGATGACAATTTAAAAGCCAAATGTATTTGGTCTCAATATTATGGTGCAATACTGCAATTCAAAATACAATCATCACTAACTGAGAGTTAATCTTATTTTGTCCTTTTTCTATATTTTTTTTGTGCCACACTGCCGATGCAATGTGAATTTAAACCATTCCAAAGTTCCCGGTGAGAAACCTAAGGAGTGTGACAGAATTCCCTCAAGGTTTGACAAGGCATTCCATTTTAGTAGCGCCATCCGCCCTCAGGTACGTGGCGTTTCTATCATCATATCACCTGTCAGCTCAGCGAGAGACAGGATGAGAAGGCAACCTCAGGTGGAGGTGACATGGGAAGTTGGAGGAGGGGGTTGGGGAGTGAGAAGAGGTGAGAGAGGTGCATTTTTAAGCTGCTCCCCTCCAGGGATGACATGTCAAAATAGCAGCACGATGAAAGAGTTTACGTCTGTGTGTGTTAGATGATAAGGGTATGTATGCGTGTGGGTACTTGGATCATCAGGCTGCTTTTTGTGTGTGTGTGTGTGTGTGTGTGCTACTGTGTGTACATGTGTGTCACTGTCTGGCTGTGACACTGATCCCTCTGGGGTTGCAGGGCTCACTGCTCTAATGAGCAGAACTCCCTTCAGGGCAAAATGGAGAGAAAGGGAGCGAGCCAAGTTGACAAAGAAATAAAAAGCACACCCCATTTTGATCTACCTGCATCGTTCACCTCTACTTTCATTTTATTTTCATCATTTTATCCTGAAATATTCCTTTAAACTCAGCTTCTATTGTGTTAAAGAAGGCAGGCACTGTGCAATATATTTTCTCTCTCTCTTACACAGATGATGCAGATATTATGGCAACTTTAAAGTACGGAAATGTTTTATCGCTACACTTCAACTTGGCATGTCAACCCAATGTTCACGTCTTCATCATCAACACAGAACACTTAATCCACTTTTCTATCCATCTTCTACCACTTATCCTTATAGGGTCGGGGGGGCTGGAGCCTATCCCAGCTGTCTTAGGGTGGAGGGCAGGGTACACTGGACAAGTCGCCACCTCATCACAGGGCACATAGAGACTGACAACCACTCACACTTACATTCACACCTACGGACAATTTAAATTAGCCAAATAACCTAATCCCCATACATGTTTTTGGATGGTGGGAGAAAGCCGGAGTACACGGAGAGAACCCATGCAGACACGGGAGAACATGCAAAATCAACACAGAAAGGGCCCCGGGCCGGGAATCGAAACCGGCACCTTCTTGCTTCTTGACACCACCATGTCGCCCCTCCACTTTTCTAATAATAGTAATAATAATGTATATAATCAGTGTACACTTATTAACTAATCCATTGATGATGGATAACAAAATATAAAAAATATCCCTGGGATACCATGTCCAGCCACTTCTGGTAAGTGCTTATAGTGTTTGAAGCAAATTAAAAATAAAATGAGGTAAAGAAACAATGTACAGTATAGTATGGTTGACTGGTTAGGATATTAAATTTTGCCTTGCTCCACTGCACAAAAACATAGAGTGATAGCTTCTCAGGAGTCAAACCATATGCTTACATCCCAGGAGAATTAGAAAGCTCAACACATACTCACTCCCTGGATGACCCTACTGCTGCACATATTGTTGTAACTTTTCTATTCTCACTAGTACTCAGACTCCACAAACTCTCTCACAGACTCTCCTTCACTGCAGGTAACCTTCTCATCTGTGAGCAAACAAGCACTAACGAAGCAAAACTACAGGGAGGCCGATGGTGGGTTAATCGAGTGAGAGAGCTATCACACTATAGGTAATCCACCATTTATATCCACTTTAATTGAGAAAAAGATCTAAATGGAGAGTGCCGGTGATGGATTTGGTATGGTATAGTTTATTCTTTGATCCCCGAGGAGACACTTGTAGGGATTTTGTAGACCTGATGCAAATATGGACATGCATTATGAATGCTGTATATCCTACTATATAGCCTGCTCTGCATTTCCTCAACATGTAGTACCAAACAACTGACAGCATCAGAAATAACAGTCCTTCCAAGACATAAGACTAATGAAATACTAACCAGGACTTAGGCTCTCCAAAGTGGAGGTAGTTGATGCTGTACAGGTCCATATCTTCAGTGTGCCAGGAAAAGGTGGTCTTCCACATGCCAAAGTACAGATATGGAGTGTTAACCCCCTGGATGGACACACCACAGTCCTCCTCGATAACATCCAAGATAGAGTTTAGGTGGCCAATGTTCCACTCCTCCACATCCTAGGAGATCAGAAACAACAGGACTTTCGCTTTCCAGTTGACAATGACATTTTTTAAATCCAATCAGTATTGACATAGACAATTTAACTAATTGTGCTCCAATTTGGCTAGCTGTCAAATCCTCCCTACTATGATCATGTGGATGTCCACAATGACAAATGTCCCATGCTGCTGTTGAGTGTTGCTGGGGATGAAAACTTAAGTTATGTTTCAGTTGCCTATTTTATTCAAGCTGGGCACAAAGAAGTTTATTTGTTGCTTTTAGTCTATCTGTTCTTAGTGTTCCCAAATTGGAGTTGAGGCAAAAAAAAAGGCACTGCAGAAATCCAACAGAAATTTGGGAGAAAAAAAAGTTGTCATGAAGTACACGAAGTCCACAAAAGTAATTTTCAATATTCTCCTAATGGAAGAACCAATTGCAATGCTGAACTAGGCTGTGATCATATGCACTTTAGAATGAATAACAGGTGACAGAAATGAACACATATATGAATATAAGGCATACAAACAGAGAGAAGAGAGAAAGAAGAAAAAAAATCATCTACCTCATCATAGAGGCTGCCACTGACATCGGCACCATATATGGGTGAAACAAAAGTGAGGTTCTTCCAATATTTCCTCTCAAGATCTTCATAATTCAGGTAACGAGGTGTACAGTACCTGTGGAGGAAAAACACATTAATCTATTTTTATTGAATTTATGCCAAATATACCATAAACACCTGCAACTCCCTAGATATGTCTACATTTACTCTCATTTTGTCAGCATGTCAGAAACAGACTCTCCAGGATAATAAATGATCATCAAACACAAACAGTTTATATTGATGCTGTCCTGATCAGCATTAGCCAGTTTGCCAGACAACCAATCATCTTCGAAATGTTATTACGTATTCTAATAATACATGCAATACATAATAATAACAACAATACACAAATACATATAATATTTTTTTAACCACCCCAATATAATCATTAAGGAACTGAAAACTATGAATTAACTCCATAAAACTCACATGTCACTGTTAGCTAATCGCCTGAACTCCTGTACGCTGAGAGGCTTCTTCTGGATGTTGTACTGAGTGAAGAGCCCTGATTGGCCAGCCATCATCTGCTGGATGGGAGCATCAATCATCAGATCATCTATGTCGTCGTAGGTACGACGGGGCTTCCAGCCTTTAGGGGGAATCACCTGGGGGACAAACAGAAAGGATTGCTGATGAAAACAAAACAGGGGTTATCTAGGTACCTACTATACATCTGAATGTCTTTTGTTTTTCTGACTGATTAAAACTGCCTTTGCTATAAAAAAAAAAAAAAAAAAATACATGTAATCATCCTCTGCAACAACACAATGTATACTCATGGGAGACAATTAACATTCACAATAAACCCTGTGGACATAATGAAGTCCATCAGTCACAGAGCCAGACAAGAGCTTGAAAACACAACCTACCTTTGCAAGGCCTGCACGGTGTGCACCCTGAGACTCCATATAAACCAGGTACTGGTTGAAGTCCTTGAACTCCTCCATGGTGGGCCTGAAGGTCATAATCTTGCAGGTGGGGTTTGCAGGGGTGTACACCTCTGCACCCGCCATCCTGCTGTCTCACCAGAAATAACCTGAAAAACAGCAATATAATTAAGCATCTTTTCACTTTTTATATTTTACATTATTCTCTTTTCATACTAGTGTGTGGCTGTTTCACATATTGTTTAAATTGTTAAAGCACTTTAAACTTGCTCAATTCAACTGGTGCTCCTGTTAATGTAATGTTCTCATATTATCCATTATTTTTCTTTTTGAGGTTGCCACATTGTTTGAATAATTTATGTTGATGAGAGTCAACTGTTTTTGGTGCCTGCCATCTGTCTTTGGTTGCTGAATGCATTTACGGCAGAATTAAAGACAAATTAATTACCAGGCCTGTGAATGGATTTGCTACCAATTCCACACTGATAAAATGCTAATGAGTTTAACTCCTAATCCTAAACCTTACATCTTGCATTTGTTTCAGTGACACAGAAAGTGATGCATTGCTTGATTATACTATTGCCAATGTCAACCCTGTGACTACATAACGTGACTTTAAAGGAAGTGTATTTGTTTAGTTTTTCCTCATCTAATACATTAGTACAAATTATACAATAAAAAAAAATGTGCACCACAAAATGTAATTTACAGGTGTGTTTAACTGACTAGAAGACAGTTGGTTTGTGGGATGTTGACCAGTTCGCCACTAGATGGAGGTATAGATTCAACAACTGTCGATTTGGTCCTTTGATCCTTCGTGGTGCCAACAATCCCTTTCAGATTGTGTCCCATCCACCCATCCCACTCCCAACTCTGACTTTACTCTGCATGCAGACAAAGGATCGCATTGTGATACGATTGGGATTTCCAACCTTATGTATCTTCATGACGGTGCATCAGTGCAAACCACATTATGATGGCGTGCGATCTGATTATGTAACAAGCTCAAACAAGTTTTAAAATAAATCAACTGCAGTGTTTAGATACAAGATCACAGCCTTAGTCTTTGTTCAAATTAAAACAATCAATTTCAACACCAGGCAAAGCCATTTTATTCCTGATTAAAACATAGCTGTTAAACCTTAATAAAAAAAATAAATAAATCTCGGCTAACTTGTGCTTATACATTAGCATGAGCGTCTGTGGTTTGGCTGAGCTTTGTTGTCTGCCATGCCAGCCAGCTAGCCTACGTTTTGTTTTGATGCAAAGTAATGGCTGAACCACTAGCGCAGCTTGCTAGCTAGCTTACATTTAGAGGGTATGCTCATTGTGCACTCTTAGAATTGAATTTGCCAATGCAGTCATGGGACCCGACTCAAAAGTGCTCGGAAACAAGGTAGCAGCAGGGAAAGGAAAGAATAGCTAACTATTAGCTATGCTAGAGAGCATCTTCGCTAACTTGCACAAGTCAGTGGGGTTTAAATGCCCCTTGCAAGGTGGCTGCGGATAGGCCCGCATTGTTGCTAGCTAGCTGCTACTTTGCTCAGAGACTTTGTGTGATACGAATGAAATTCATATGGTGTATATAACATTATGGATATCGTACATGTTTAGCAGTAGATGGATGAAAAATGACAAAGCACCCAGTGAGCGCGTGCCAACATATTTGGTTGGCAGCGCTAACGGTTAGCTGTTGATAGCTTGGCTAATTCTGCACAATAGTCACGAAATGTACACCTCTTTCTGGTAAACGGGTTGAGAGCTAGCTAATATGCACCGATTCTCGCCGGTATATCACTGTTTCCAGAAAAGCATGTAGTATTTTACCTTAATTTAGAGAGACGGAGTCGTGTTTATCCCCTTCCTTGTTCGTCCAGCTGATTCACATGACAGCTGCTGCTGCTTGTTGCAATGAGAGAAGATATGGACCTCTACGTCCATATCAGCTGCGTTTGTGTGCTACTGCTAACAGATACGACCGCGGTGAAAGGCAGACCGTGGTTTGGCGGACTGATCCATGTACTGTGAAATCTGCGATCTGAGGTTTGAGGAACTGGATCATGGCCAGTGTTGACGGAAAGTGTATGAAACAGTATGAAACTGTTGTTCGCGCATACATTTAATATGCGTCATGTGTTTGCGTTTTTTAAATTAAATTTTAAATAAAAAAAAAAATCAAAACCCTTACGTATTAAGGAAACGTGCTTGTTTTACGGTGACATATCAAAATGGCTACAGTGAGGTCAAACAATACATTGACATAATAACAGTAAGAGGTTACAATGATTAATAATATTTTAGCAAACAACCCAAACACAAAAAGTGTCGAGCCCATCAATGGCTTAAGTATAGTACATGATTTACTAATTATGTATAAAAGTTACAACTTATAGCCTATGTCCTTTTAGAAGCGTGCCTTATCAGAAAGTGGTACCCAAATGATAATATTCTAAGGCAAGTATGACAAAAATTATGGATATTAACAGTGATCATGTGTACATTACACACAATACATAGTAGTGTCAGTATAATCTCACACACCTTTTAAAGCTAAGATAAAATATAAGATTTGGAAGATATGATTATACTGTAGTATAGATTAGAAGCACAATGAGAAAATTATATATAATTATTTATATGTGTATAATATGTAGTACACTTGACGTGTGTACAAGTGGCATATGTACGTAAACAATAACACTATAGTATAAAAATCATATTACATTATTTAATGATTATGTGTTATTATAGTGGTCATAAGTCCATAAGTATGTATTGCATTCGTCTGCAAACATGGCATTGTCATACACACAAATTCCGATTATATTTATGTGTAAAAATTATAATTACACATTATAATTATAACACACATTATAATGTATGTGTAAAAATCGTGGTTTATAATACAAGAGCAATGAGGATGAAGGAGTGGCACTAGTGGGTGCAGTGACACTCAGTAAACTGTGTGGGTCGCTAATGTCTTTCTGCAAATATGGCTGCCCAGGATGAACTCAGTAAGTTTCTTTCTGCGTTATTAGTGAATAATAGCTCTTGAAATGTCGCAATCTTGGCTGTCAGAAATCTATTTAACAACGGGCCTTCTTCATTTTGGTGATTGGGGTGTTTTTTAAGTTACGATTAAGCTGTTTTAAGTTAAAAACTGGTGCAGGAACGAGAGCTAACTACTCAGCTACATTGCTAGCCAGAATGCTAACGTCAGGAGGCCGTTTGCCCCGTCATGGTCAAAATGAAACTATCGCTCAGGCTATTAATACATTTCCATTGCTCACACTTTTAGGGTGAATAATTATAACCTGAACGTGTAGAGCATTAGGGGTGAAGTGGGCAGATTGTCAGTGATCGTATAAAGCCTGTAGCACAGCGTCAAAATGAAATGAAATGCGTTGATGGTCTGTCAGCTGCAGCTAGTTGGTTGGTGGACCATGCTAAGAGAAAGAAGGCAGGGATGGGTGATGGTTGCACCAACTCAGCAGCTGACAGGACGAGGTTTTCAACCAAATTGGGACTGTTTATTTTTAGTTCATCGTTTTAATTCAGTGTATTTTACTGTTCAAAGTTGAAGGTCGCACAGAGTTGTTTTGCATGTGGTTGCAGACAATCAGTGGGTGGTGCTTCCATATTTGAATGAAAAGCTTTTGTCAGATTAACTGCAGCACAAGTATTTTTGTTTCATGTTGGGGTGTACCATCAAATAAGCTTGTGTTTTGACAGATCAACTGGAGAGGGTGTTCCTTCGCCTGGGACATGCAGAAACAGATGAACAGCTGCAGGACATTATCTCCAAGTTCCTACCCCCTGTGCTCCTCAAGCTCTCCAGCGTTCAGGAGGGTGTGCGAAAGAAAGTAAGGGGGTGTTGTCTATATCTGTACCTGAAGAGATTACAGTTGTTCATGAGACTGTGTACTCTAAACTACACCTCTTAAAATGTCAACAAATTTAAGTCTAATCCCCCCTGAAATGTTAGATAAACCCATGCAACTTCCTTTGTGTATTTATCGCCTAACTGCTACCTCATGTAAAATAGTTTGTAATGAGCTTGATTCTGTACTTCATTTGTTTGTACAAATTATTTTGTATGCTAGGTAATGGAGTTATTGGTCCACTTGAACAAGAGGATTAAAAGCCGACCTAAGATTCAGCTGCCAGTGGAAACTTTGCTGGTGCAATACCAAGATCCTGCAGCTGCCTCCTTTGTGACGGTAAGAGTAAAAGTATTTAAAAACGTATAGATATGGGCAATCATAATTGAGAGTATAGTGCTACATAAAAAGTGAATTTATTTCTGTTACTTATTAAAGCTATAGTTGTTTAGAAGCACTTTTTGTTATACTGGGTGAAATGGTCTTGGTGGAGACAACTGGGAGGAGGTGGTGGAGCTTAGAGGAGGTGCCACTTTCAAATCTGGCTAGCTCTCTTGCTAGCTCTCCAAGATTACCAACCGTACCTTTAACTAGTACAGTAACTATTTAGGTATTTACTTGTCTTTATCTGTGTATTACATCCTACATTATAATACCATATATTAAATATGATAAATTTGTTCTCACTGATGCAGATTTCATACCAGAGCAGCTTAATATTTATGTAGTAAGAGGAAAATAATTTTCATTTTGAATAAATTGTAAATGGCTATTATTTAATCCCATTTATTTTGTAGAATTTCACCATCATCTACATTAAAATGGGCTACCCACGTCTGGAGGTGGGAAAACAGTGCGAGCTCGCCCCCACCCTTCTCACTGCCATGGAAGGCAAGCCACAGCCACAGCAGGACAGGTGAGGGGATGCGCGCACACATTTATTATTATCACAATACTGGATTAAAACAAACATCTCTCTCTGATACACTTTTTTGCTTGATTCACACATGAATAAAGTTAGATATTACACACAGATATTTCATATGTTGTGACCCTATCTGCTCCTTGTTGGACTATGATTTGGCTTCACTCTCGATTTCTTCTCTTAGCCTGATGCACCTGCTGATCCCTACTCTTTACCATATGAAGTATCCTGCAGACACCGGCAAGATTGCTTCTCCATTTAACTTAACTGAGAGGCCAAAGACAGTGCAGCTACTGCTGGAGTTCATGTTGGATGTTCTGCTGATGCCTTACGGGTGAATTTATTTTGTGTGCTTTAAGTTTTGTGTGGTTGTATAGGGTTTATGTTTAGGTCTCAGAATAACTAGTATTCAGTGTTCAAACAAGTATTCTGACTTGTTCTCTCTTTTGGCTCCTCTAGGTTTGTGCTCAATGAATCCCCAACTCGCCCTGCTTCCTCCTCCTCCCAGGGAAGTTCTGGGGAGGGGACAGTGTCTGCAGGTGGCCAGGGTCTCCCCCAGCCTCCACCAGGGATGAGTGTCTATGCTGCCAAGAGGGTGATTGGAGAGGCCCAGTGGAGTGCAGAGCAGCTAGAGCAGGTACAGCATCTGAAGCCAAGGGATGAACAGTGGTGATATTTTTGGCAGTTTGTGTGGGTTATGTGTTTGTGTGTGCTTTCTTTACAAAGTTGGCCTCTATCCCAAAAGAGCCTCACTCAATTCAAAAGGAGTTATCTCTAAAATTGAACAAACATTGGTTTTAAACACTAACCTGACTCTTGCTAGCCGAATGTCGCTCCGCCTAGCTCCACACATCCATCTGGACTCTCACCTGATGAGAAGGACTTCAAGGGAGCAACAAATGACTGAGCCAATCAGGATCGCCAGACGGGATTTTCAGAGATGTGATGTAGCGGAGAAGTGACTCTTTGATTCAGACAACAATGGCGGCTCGCAGTGAGGAATCATGCATCGACATTGATTCTGCTATTTCAACTGTGTTGTGGAAGCTATTCGTTTTTTAAAAGATGAACAGAAAACAGTTTTCAAGGTCACTCTCATCAGCGTCACTGGTTGGTCTCAATGTGAGTGGTTGAAGTAGCATGTCATTAAAGATGACTGACAAGTGGTTTATCCAATCACATGCAAGAATTTTTGATAAGGCCCCGTCTTCTGAAATATACTGTATCTCCAATGGAGCAATCCCAGATGGATGTGTGGAGCTAGACGGAATGACATTCAGCTGGCGAGAGTCAGGTTTTCTACACAGCTCAATGCAAACGTTTGTCAGATAAACCCTCCGTTTTAAGGTCCATTTTTATTTCTTCCTGTGTTTGGTTTTGACAGTGTAAACTAGGTATAGTGAAGTTCATGGAAGCAAAGCAGGTCCCAGAGGTGGAGACAGTAGTGCACCTGGTGGTGGCGTCAAGTGACACCCGGCACAGTGTGGCCACTGCAGCAGATCTGGAGCTGAAGAGCAAACAGAGGTAGGTGAAGATGCTTGAATCATCTCTGGTTCATGTGCTTTACAGATTATCAAGTCATCCAGTTAGTAATCTTTTATATATCATGCAATGTATTATCAAGTTTCACAAGATAACCATTGCTTTTTGTGATTAATTCTTTGTTAATAATATTTTTTTTTTCAGGCTAAGTTTAACAGATTTACAGGCTGGTATTTCGATCCACCAGAAGTAAATGCTGGAAGTACAAACATGTAATCACAGAATTGGTTGTGTCCTTGTTTTATTATCTTCCAGCATCATTGATTGGAATAATCCTCTAATTATCAACAAGATGTACAGGGTGTATCTGGGGGATGTTCCTCTTAAATCAAAGGTTTGTCAACTCAACATTTCATTCTGAAACTTAATTTATCTTCAAATATAAAGTATATATTTAGTATTAACGTCCTACTTGGCAGCTTACAGTCTTCTTATGTTCTTATAGTGTTTTGTAAGTTGTTGTATTGCTTATATTGTTGGTTTTTAACTTTTCTGGTTATACTTTTTTTTAGTCTTTTTAAATCTCTTTTTCTTACTGTGTATGGCAACAACTATGAAAGAATTTCCTTTGGGATGAAGAAAGTTTTATGTAATCTAAACTTCTGTTTTGGATGTGCACTAGGGAGGCAATGTGAAGCAAGAGCTGAAACACGAGCCAGTAAGCACAAGAGTCAAACTGAAGATCCTGCCACATCTTCTACGTTCACGCCTCGCAGCAGAGTGCTTCCCAGGTAACATCCAGGTAGGCTCTTTGTCCATGCTTGTGCGTACATTTGTCCATTCAGTAAGTCTGGGATTTAATTGTTTTTAGGGAAATGCTCCAGTGTGATACAATCATTGATTTCCTTTCCTCTGTAGGTCGTATATGATGGTCTGTTTGGAGCCAACACCAACAACAAACTTCTATCTCTCACCTTGCAGTTTGTCCATCACATCTGCATGGTGTAAGAAAAGCACACTATTTTTTCTCGATGGATCCATGTTTAATGTCTTTTCAAGAATAATGTTATTTGAAAAATAATATTTGGGCTTTTTTCTTTTTTTCTTAATTTTTAGATGTCCTGATACTAATAAACCACTGGGACTAATGCTGCTTAATGGTCTCACCAAGCTCATCAATGAATACAAGGAGGTAAAACTACTAAAGACAACACTAACTATATTTACTGTTTTGATGTATAGCTACTAAATGTTTGTCCTTGCAGGATCCCAAATTACTATGTGTTGCCTACTCTGCTGTTGGAAAGCTGTCAAGGTATAAGGAAATGACTTTTTCCTTTGAATATGGTCAGTTTTGATGTGGAATTTTATAATATATACAAAGACCAAAACATTTTATTTGCTTTCCCTCAGCCGCATGCCACAGCTGTTCACAAAGGATATTGCACTCGTACAGCAGTTTTTTGAGTCCATGTGCAAGGTACGTGAAGGATCTCTCACAATTCTGCCGTTAAGTGGAATGAAAACTCATTGAAAAGTTTTAGTGTCTATTTAAGGAAAAGCACAATGACGCAAACTAGATTCTGTGTCTTGTCTTAGGAGGAGGCTGATGTCCGTCTTGCCATTCAGGAGGCTTTATCCATGATGGTTGGAGCTTATGCCAACCTACAAGGAGCATTGCTCAACCTCATGGAGGCCCTGGTGGCTGCGTACATCGGAAAGGTAAGTGTGCTCATACAAGATACTAGTGTGCCTTAGGCAAATTATGAACTCTTGATTGTTCTTTTTGTGGCAGCCGGAGATGCAAGTTCGCCAGGTGGCCATGAAGTTTGCCAGCACAGTGTTCGCTCCTGATCACGTGCCATCAAGATACCTGCTGCTGCTGGCAGCTGGAGACCCGTAAGTCCCAAAACATCTGGATAATAGTAAATGGGGCAGGCGATAAAATGATGTCCTCCTATGTTTTAGGAGGGAGGAGGTGTCAGGGGAGGCCAAGAGGGTGCTCAGAGCATTTTCGACCAAGAGCTCGGAGAAGGAGGGACCAAAGCCAATGCCCTCCTTTCCTGACATGGTGGCCTACGTTCAGGAGAAGGTTAGGCTCTGTGCTTTTTTTCCCCCATTCTCTTGGTGACAGTACACTCAGGTTACACCCATTTATGCTGGGGAAAATCAAATATATTTGTCTTGTCGTTTTCAGGCAGCTCAGAGGATCAAGACTCCAGCTAAGTACATTGTTGGAACCTCTGCTATTCCTTTCAACCCTTCTGCCTTTGGAGAGGTAAATAGTGATCAGTGATCAGCCTGTGACCTCTTTAAATTTAGTTTGGAAGTTATTTTTTTTTCTCCTCTCTTCTCAGATTGTGCTCTATCTGAGGATGTGTTTAGCCCACAGTGCTGGGGTCACACCCATGTCCACATGCCTGGCAGACATGCAGGATGATGCACCAACCATCGGGCGCTATGTCCACACACTCTTGTCCTCTGATTCTCAGTCTAAGGGTTGTGAGGCAAACCCTGTTCATGTCTACATGGATCTGCTGCAGCAGCTACTGTCTGTCGTAGGGGGTGAGTTTACGTTTTCTTTCCTTAAGAAGACTGCAGGATCAAGTCAATTCACTGGTATTGTTATGGGCCTCAGTTAAAATAAGTGGTACAGTGAGCTTTGTGTAAATGCGTTGTGTAATGTATTCATTTTCTATGTATTCATTTGTGTGGTGTGGCTTTGGGGAAAAAAAACACACACACAAAAATTGCCATGACAATCATGGTCGGAAACACTTTCCATGTGTTATTTAATGCACTTTCATTATTAATCTTCACAGGAGTCTCAGTTATGTACTGTCTGCTGGAGGTGGTGTCTGTCTGCCCAAATAAACTGGCCCCTCGATTTATTGATAAAATTGATTGGATAAAAGTGAGTATTTCATTTATTTGTGCTCTTTTTTTTTTGTTTTTTTTTTTTGAAAAATGAGCAGATACATCAGTCTATGCAAGCCCACAAGCTTCTGGATTAAATTCAAGGCAGAATATCCAATTGCCAGAAAATACTGAAAACCCTACTTCCATTTTCTATCTTTGTGAAGCAGGGTTTTCAGTGCATTTTTGGCAATTGGATATTCTGCCTCGAATTTAATCCAGAAGCTTGTGGGCTTGTGGGCCGTGACAACAACCAAAACAAAATTACAAAATAGATTGGACATGAGGAACACATAGGGGTGGGCAATATGGCCTAAAATTTATATTGCGGTATGATTTGAACCGTAGACGGTAGACGGTATATATCACGGTAAACTTTGGTATGTCAATTACAACAAAGTACAACAGGTACCTTTTACCCAAACATATAAATACAAAATTGAAAATTACTTATAAGTGCAAAATCAACAATCAACTTTAGAGGTAGACCCAAGCCTGTAAACAAGTAGCTTTAGTGCCAGTAGGATTTATGCCCAGCTCCACTACTTCCTGAACTTAAGCCAGCTCCTTTACTCCCTGTCTTAATTATTGACCAAACTGATTAATCCAGGTGTGTCTGACTATTGTTGTTGTGACTTCTGAGGTCAGACACACCTGGATTAATCAGTTTGTATAATAATAATGGCAGACAGGAAGTGGTACACTACAAGTTTACCTGTAAAACTTAACACACATAAACAAAGAAGAATTAAAAAAACAGATACAGGGTTTTACTAGTTGTCAGAGTAGCAGTAGTAACACAATAGTACTGCCTTCAGTATTAGCCCTACTTATTTTTGATGCACTTTGTATTTGTTTTTATGCCAGGCATATCATTTTATTTCAGCACATTCATACCCCACACCTTAAAGTCTTTGAAAATATATTCTTACATGAAACTGGGCCGTAGTATAAAAAAGGTTGGGGACCGCTGCTCTAATTCATTAGTGAGACAAATACCAGCACCACTATATAATTATTCCAATCACTTATCTGTCCAAAACAATGGGCCTAAATCACATCTCTCACCCTTGTCAGTGTATTCAGCTGTAATACCAGATGTTTTCTTCCCCAGAGTCTGATGAACACAAATAAGGAGGACATGAGGGAGCTTGCAGCCCAGCTGTATGCTGTGGTGGTTTCCACTATGACTGGCAATGAGCTGCAGACAGCTGTGCACAACCTGCTCAAAATCACCAAAGACAACCATGTATGCCTCACTGGAGCACTTAACAGTCTTATTTGTTATATTCTAAAAGTGTGGGGGTTTCTCTTAATGATAATTGGTTTTGCTGAACCACAGAATCCCGAGACTCAGCATGGCGCCATCTTAGCTCTCGGCTACATGGTGGGAAGGTACACGAGCAAGAATAAAGCTGTCACCTCTGGAGACTCTGTGCATGACATGGGGCAGGAAATGAGCAACACCTCCCAAAGAGATGATGAACTTGTCGCCATAGCCACCAAGACAATTGGTTTGTGATTACTTTTTCTGCAATTCCCTACAGTTTTCATTTATTGACTGATTACGGCAGCTGTTATAGTACAAAGAATCAGCCATTTATTTGGCTAGATTGTGATGAGGAGAAGTAAATAGTCTCTATTCTGTCAGACATTTTTCTTCTTCATTTATTGGCACTAAACTATTTGTGTGAGTGCAAATTCTATCAAAACTAATAATATCTGCTTATTTGTGTTCATCCACTTGTGTGTGTCCAGGTACCTTCCTGGAGAGCAGTAGTGCACTGCTGGCTATAGCAGCATGTACAGCTCTGGGGGAAATTGGCCGTAATGGCGCCCTGCCGATCCCTGCAGATGGGGTGGGCTTCACCAAACTGTCGGTCATAGAAAACCTGCTGGCTCGCATCCCCTCAGGCAAAGAGAGCACAAAGGTAACCAGGCTGTGATGGTTTGTTCAGTGACAATAAGGGTGCATGCTTGCTTTATCTCAATTATGTTTGTCCATGTTTGTGGTCCAGATGAAGGAGCGATCGATCCAGACCTTGGGTTACCTACCTGTAGGAGATGGAGACTTCCCTCACCAGAAGAAGCTTCTGCAGGGTCTCATGGACTCTGTAGAGGTATGGAACATTCTGACTGACAGTAGCATTACAGGACTTTACTAAGACAATAACAAAAGTTGATAATGTCAAATTGTATTAGAGTGTTTGGAGTATTTGGAGGCTGTAGAATGAGCACTGACAGAAGTGAGGATTTCTTTTGGGACACATTACTAGAAACATCTCTCACATTTTTTTCCTTTTTCTTCATAAGGCCAAACAGGTGGAGCTGCAGTTTACAGTGGGAGAGGCTATAACCAGTGTTGCAATTGGCACCAGCTCTGGAGCTGCCAGAGACCCATGGACCTGCACAGAGGAACAGTACAGCCCACCACACAGTAAGTGCTCTTATTTGTAGTAGCTGAATTTTACTATGTTGGTCTGTTCTGAGCACAAGTCTGGCCAGGGATTTCTTGAAGATTCTCCCCACTGAAGTTTTTTTGTGATTTGTTAATATAAATAAAATTGACTTTACTCAAAATCTACTTTTTGAAGTGAAACAGACCTCATATATACTGAAGGATTAGGTCATTTCTCAAGGTATTTTTACACAATTCTAGCATCAAACGTATTAAGACTGGTTAACGTTGCAATTTTTCAAGTGATCAAATTTGTCAGATTCACAGTGAAATGAATGACAATGAAAGACATACCTTCTGTCTAGCAGCTCTGTATTGCAAGTAATGTGTGTGTGTGTGCGTGTGTGTGACAATACGAGAAACAGTAATTTATTCTGCCCCTCAACAATGTGTCCAATCTTTTCCTTTCCATTAGATACAAAAAATAATGATATGGTTCCTTGGGTCCTCAAGTCCATCCTGTCCAGGTACATACCCAGCCAGAACCCACATGTCCGACAGGCAGCCTGTATATGGCTGCTCTCCATGGTCAAGAAGCTCAGCCAGCACAAGGAAATCACGGTGGGTGTACTGTACAGCTTTATACAGACATATGTGGAGATGTATACATATCTGTGTGTGTGTGTGTGTGTGTCAGTGATCACGTCTTGTGTAACGTAGAGGTTTTGTCTTTGTGATTTCAAATATTTGTACTTTCCTTTTGTTTTTTTTTTGTGTGAGATCAATAATCAAGAAGAGCTTTATTGCCTATTATGCTTGAACACTCATCTTGCTATTTCATCTTCTCCGCCATGAAATGTTTTTGTTAATTTCTTCCACATTCATGCTCACAAACAGTGTTATCTGTTTATTTATTAATGATCTTCAGCTCTAGGAAATCAATATGCTCAGGCTCCATTCTGTTTTGTAGTGAAGAATGAAAAACACACTTGGTGTGCAATATGTCAAATTAATTTTTTTGTAATACAAATATTTTTTTGAACCTTTATTCCTACAGTCACATTTGAAAGAGATTCAGGTGGCGTTCATCTCTATTCTCTCAGACCCTGACGGTAAGAAGAGACTTTTGTTGGATTGATCTTGTTGGATTTGTTACTTTCCCCAGCCAGTGAATTTCACATGTGAAACATTACAAAACAAGGCATTACCTCTTGCTCTTTGTCTTCCCCAATTCTTCATCCATCTACTGTAGAGTTGAGTCAGGATGTGGCATCTAAAGGCCTGGGCCTCGTCTATGAGATGGGAGGAGAGGCTGACCAACAGGAACTGGTGTCCACTCTGGTGGAAACACTCATGACTGGCAAAAGGTGAATGAGCAATTGAGTAAAGGAGACAGTATACAAACATTTTCAGTACATGAAGATTAAATTCTAGGAGTGGGAAACTCCTGGTACCTCATGATTTCATTCCAATTCAGAGGTCAACGATTCAATTCTAAACCAATTATCAATTCAGCATTTTTTTAATCTATTTTTCCATGTGTGATTTTAAAAATAATCAACAGATGATTTACCATCTCGAATATTTTATTAGAGAAAAGGCTTTTCTTGTCACAAATAGGACTTTCTATGAACACTCAAAAATAAATGCAGCTTCCATTCAAACACAATATGGAAGTATGTGTAAAAAATATTTTTTCCTTCTATTGTTTTTTTTTCAAATTTTGCGATGGAAGTGTGGTTTCCTCATAAAATCCAAAATGTTGCCATACAGCAACTTTTTAATGAGCTGGTGCAGATCTTAAATAACTCACGTATAGCAGAGAAACAGCAGGCAGAGAGGCTAACTAATTTAATATTTAAAATTCCGATTATCAATTTATCTGCATTGATTCGGCATCATTCTAGAGAGAATTTGTGACGCATCGAAGAATTTATTATTTTTCCTGCCCGTATTAAATTCTTATTTCTTATCATATATTGAATCTCTTCTCATTTATATTTCCAAACAGAGTGAAGCACGCTGTTTCAGACGATACAGAGGTGTTCCAAGGAGAAGGTTTGGGGAAAACACCTGATGGGTAAATTATATGGCACCGCTATTAAACCTTTTTTTTTTTAGCTTTCCAAATGTAAAGAAAATGCCAATTTTTCACACATTGACTTTAATCTATCTCCCTCTTGTATTAATGGCTACTGGCAGACATGGCCTGACTACATACAAGGAGCTCTGCTCATTGGCTAGCGACCTGAACCAACCAGATCTCGTCTACAAGTTCATGAACCTGGCCAACCACCATGCCATGTGGAACTCCCGCAAGGTATCGTGTATCATCCTCATCCTCTCTCCCATCCACCACATGTGCAGCTTTTTCTAACTATCTGGGATCGTCTCACCCTTCCCACTCTGACCTCGCCTCCTTTCAGGGAGCAGCTTTTGGTTTCCACATGATCGCAGCCAAAGCCGGGGAACAGCTGGCCCCATTCCTGCCTCAGATTGTGCCCCGTCTGTACCGCTACCAGTTTGACCCCAACATGAGCATTCGTCAGGCCATGACCAGCATCTGGGATGCCTTGGTTACTGATAAGACCCTGGTAGGAATTTAAGCCTTGTGTTACATACACGTGCATACATACTTATGCATTAACAAACAAATGGATGTAGACGTAGATGGAAAAGACTTGATGGCAGCATGTTGGTCTGATGTGTTTCAGGTCGATAAGTATCTTCAGGAGATCCTGCAGGATGTAATTTCCAACTTGACCAGTAATACCTGGAGAGTGCGTGAGTCCAGGTACAATAACGGGGTTCCCGCGGTTCCTTAAAAAGATTTAGTGTCTTAAAATAAAATCCATGTAATTAAGGTCTTAAATTGTCTTATATTTACCTTAAATTTGCTGTAGGTATTGAATTTTCAGATGGTGCGTTTAATGGGAAAACACAGTAGCCCACCATAAAGCGTCTAATAGTGTATATTTGTGATTTGTTTGATTAACTTAGTACAAAGACAGCGTGGTAAGTATGAGGCTCCACGATTAATAGCAGCTTCATGGTACTTCAGTGACGTCGGGCTGCACGTGCCTGAGATATGTTTTGTTGGCTCTGTTCTGCAGTACAATGGAACAAAATTTGAAAAGATTATTGATAACAAATGGGAAATGTTATGTTTTGATTTTAAGTGTAGGACAATATAAATTGAGTATTTTCTATCAAAGAAATTGAAATGACATTAAAGAACCCTGACTAACAATACTCATTAAAAAAATCTTACTCCTAAAAAAAATAAGACTATTATCTTTTCTACTTTAATGTTTTAACTTGGTAATTTATTGTATCAGAAAGTCAAAAACTCTCAAACTGCATTTTCCTTGACTCTTTTTTCTTTTGCATTTTAATTTTTATATGATATTTTCAACCTAAGTGATTGTGGGTGAACACAATGTTTGTACAGGAAGAGGGTCTTTCATCAGCATATAGGTAACAATGCCTAAAAGCCTGAGCTGTAATGTAAAAGTCAAGAAAAAAAAAAACTTTTTCTATAAATGAATTCAACTTTGTAATGAATTGATTTTCCTTCCAGTTGCCTTGCCCTGAATGACCTGATACGAGGCCGCCAAGCTGATGACCTCATTGATCACCTGGCAGAAATGTGGGAGACTCTGTTCAGAGTCCTTGATGACATCAAGGTGAGCAGGAAGTGGTCAAAACTCAACATTGCTGGAATACACATTTGAGAGCAACAGATGGAATTTGTTAATATAAAACTATAGGCTGGCATGCTAGAGGGTGAATCATAAGGCTGTCATGTAGAGTAGACCTTATCTGGCAGAATACGTGTAAGTCACATTACATTATTTTGTTATGTTTTCAGACACTGTTCTTGCCTTTCAGGAATCTGTGAGGAAAGCAGCAGATCTAACACTGAAGACACTCAGTAAGGTAATGCTGCTGTCACACTACACAATATTGGCTTGTGTATGTCTTTATAATTGTTTGTGTGTACGCATTTTCCAGTGCCTGTCTCCCTCTCTGTCCAGGTGTGTACTCGTATGTGTGAGTCCACCGGCTCTGCAGCCCAGAGAACTGTTGCCGCTCTGTTGCCAACTCTGCTGGAAAAAGGCATCGTTAGCAACGTCTCAGAGGTCCGGTCGCTAAGGTACGGATGGGTTGTTTTCTCTTTTCTAAATACATTTTATTGATTTCATGCCTCAAGGGGAAAAGATATAAAAACATACGCAGTGCTTAACTAATTATTAGAGCACTACCCAGTGTAAGCTGATTGCCCCTGATGCCCTAAATTAACCATGTAGCTGATTACCAAAATATTTTGTGTGTTTCTGTAATGGTTAATCCACCACTATGTGCAAGCTCTTTCATCAAAATGCCAAAAATATAATTATTATTTTATCAATGAATTTACTGGTTTACAAAATAAACACAAAATGAAATAGCAAAGCACATTATTATTTTTTGATTGAGATGACAAATAGACATTATTTACTATTTACATACTGAACATAAAATATGTTTTAGTAGTTGTATGTTATTCTTGATTAATTTCTGACTAAGAAGTCTCAGATTTGGGTATAAAAAAAAATGTGAATTCAGTTTCAAATTCCTCAGTCCTGTTTAAAATGGTGAAGCATATCAACCATGAGAGAGAATTAAAAAACTTGATGATGCTGGATGGTCTTTGAAACAAAAAGACAAATGTATATGTATTATTTGTTAGTTAGAAAGTTGCCACATTAACAGGTTGGGGTACAATGCCATTGCATTGTCTGTGTTGCTATCTCTGAATCAGTATATCCGTTCCAGCATCCAGACCCTGGTGAAGATCAGTAAGACAGCCGGTGCCAGACTTAAGCCTCATGCTTCCCGGTTAATCCCGGCCCTGCTGGAAGCCCTTAGCACCCTGGAGCCTCAGGTCCTCAACTACCTCAGTCTCAGAGCCACAGAGCAAGAAAAGGTGACCTCAGTCTGCTGCATCTTCAGCCAATGTGTAGCAGCCAGAGTCTGTAAGTGTTTCCACAAGTTAGACTCCACTTTGTCTTGAGCCGTGTTGCGTCTGTTTCTCTAGAGTGCCATGGATGCTGCCAGGCTGAGTGCTGCCAAGTCCTCTCCAATGATGGAGACCATTAACATGGTAAGGAAAAAACACCATCATGAATTAGCTGGTGAATTAAATTCCAGATTTGTGGTTTTAGACCCAGTTTCAGGGTGTCAACAGGGAAGAATGTGTTTAATCTGACAAAATATCAAAGCCAGTGAGACCTGTTGTATAAGGATCTGTCTTGTGTGTTTGCTCAGTGTCTGCAGCACCTCGATGTGTCCGTGCTGGGAGAACTGGTTCCCAGGCTCTGTGAGCTGCTCAAGAGTGGAGTAGGCTTGGGCACCAAGGTAAACCCTCGCTAATTCTTAGACCGAGTGGTTGATTCTTTGATTTGTATTTTAAATCCACCTGGCCCTTGTCTCACTCACGTATGTAAAGATGCTGTGTTTCAGCCAGTGTATGTTTGTCTTTTCTTCCACCGTAGGGTGGCTGTGCTAGTGTAATTGTTTCACTCACAGTGCAGTGTCCCCAGGACCTCACCCCATACTCAGGTAAAGCACAAGTAAGCTGTCCCTGTAATGTGTGAACTGTTGGCTGAAAGTGAACTAATGACAATGTTTTTGTTGTTTCCAGGTAAACTGATGAGTGCCCTGTTGAATGGCATCCACGATAGAAGCACTGTTGTTCAGAAAGCGTTTGCATTCGCTTTGGGACACCTAGTCAGGGTAAGCACCACATCTGACAAGCAAACTCCTATATGAATTACACTGTAGGTTGTTCTCTGTGACTCGTTCTACTTATATTTCCCATCAGACAGCAAAAGACAGCAGTGTAGAGAAACTGCTACTGAAGCTCAACAACTGGTATTTGGAAAAAGAAGGTAAGACGGTAGAAAATGTACAATTTTCCCTCAAAATATAAGGATTCTGTGTACATTAAACCAAGCCGTATCTTTCTACTATTTTCTACTCACTCTCAATCCCAGAACCGGTGTACAAGTCGTCCTGTGCGTTGACCATGCACGCCATCAGCCACTACAGTCCTGATGTGCTGAAGGGCCATGCAGGTGTGGCTCTGCCGCTGGCCTTCCTAGGAATGCATCAGGCACCAGGTCCTGATGAAGAGAAAGAGGAGAGCCATGATGCAACACTGTGGGCTGAGGTGTGGCAGGAGAACGTCCCTGGTGAGATAAACGCATACAGAATTTTGTTCAGAAGACATAAATTAGAAAACACTTTGATATATGGATATAGCAGTTTTGAAACACTGAATCATAGAATCTATGTGATGTCTGTGTGCTTTGTCATTTCAATAACAGAAGCTTTTAGAACTTAAATATACATTTTATTTATAAGTGGCTTTCAAGAAACACAAGGACACTGTACATCAGTCAAAAAAGCAAACTTTACTTTGATTCTAGGAAGCTTTGGAGGCATCAGACTGTACATGACGGAGTTGATCGCAATCTCACAGAAGGCACTGCAGTCCCAGTCCTGGAAGATGAAGGCTCAGGGTGCAGCTGCCATGGCAACCGTTGCCAAGGAACAGACAGGCTCACTGGTGGCACCACACCTTGGCATGGTGTTAACAGCTTTAATGCAGGGGCTGTCTGGACGCACGTGGGCTGGCAAGGTTAACGGCCGATAATCAACAACAGGACAAAATAAATAAAATTAGAAATAGATTGTTGTTACAACATTTTGGTTTTCTACTTTTGTTTCAGGAGGAGCTGTTGAAAGCCATTGGATCAGTCGTTTCCAAATGCAGGTGAGGCTTCTTTTTCTATTAATGACACATATTCATTTACTGTTTTTTATGCTTAGTTGCTTCCATTTTTCCTCTGGCTTTTAGCACAGAACTGAAGAAGCCTTGCACGGGCCAACCCACCATCTCTGAGGTGCTGGAGATCGTTCTGAAGGAATGTCGTAAAGAAAGTCTGGTGTATAAAATGGCTGCTCTGCGCTGTGCTGGAGACGTGCTGCACAGCAGCCAGGAGGACAGATTCAGCGACATGGCTGAGATCCTGTTCCCTCTGATCAAGAAGGTGAACACATCTGATACTGCCTGTTTGCTATTCTAGTGCCATAATGGAAGAAGTGACTGCATATTAACCACGTTCATTTTATTGTTCTGATTCTCGACAGAACTGCCCAGAGAGCACCGGTGCATCACAGAGGTCCCTGAAGGATGACGATGATGGTGATGATAGAGACGTTAAGGAGAAAGAGCTGCAGACAGAAGCATTGCTCTGTGCTTTTGAGACTCTTGGAAAGACTTGGCCCAGAAACCCACAGACTCAAGGTAAATTACAGACATTAATTAACCCTAAACCACATTTTTTAAGCTGTATACTTGGTTGACACATTTCACACATTATGTATTGTAACACACGAACACTCATTAAAATTCAGTTAGCTTGAAAAAGTAATCTGATTACTGATTTAGTCTTTTGCCCTGCGATGAGGTGGCGACTTGTCCAGGGTGTACCCTGCCTTACGCCCTAAGACAGCTGGGATAGGCTCCAGCCCCCCCGCGACCCTATGAGGATAAGCGGTAGATAATGGATGGATGGATGGATGGATTAGTCTTTTAAAAAGTAACTTAGTTACTTTACCGATTACTTGATTTTAAAAGTAACTAAGTTACAAGCTACTTTTAGTTACATTCTGCTGCCCATCTCTCGCCTACTTCCATTGTTGTTTACGTTTTATTACACACGAGTCGTCCTCACGCTGAAAACTTGACACATGCATGACATCATTCCCTGACACGCAAGAAGAAAGCAAATTACTTCTTTTTCCACAGGAAAGTTGTACCGCACAGTGACTTGGATAAGTAACTTTAATGTGTATTACATTTTTAGACACTTGATGACATTTTGGTCAAAGCTTGGTTTTGCTTAGTTTATCTGTTACCTATAGGGAGTTAAAATCGCTGTAAACAATATCTTGTTTGGTTTGTAAAATTTTTACATTATTTGATTATTTGTTTGCCGAATAACAGATTCAAAAAAGATGGTTAATGTAATTTTATCAGCACGTTTGATTGTTAGTGATGACTGCGTTTCTGTGATTTTTGTGAGTTCTGCTTCATGACCTGCCAGCAGGTCTCTGGCAATGCATTTTGGGCAGTTTGTCCAAGTAGAGATGCCATCGTGGAAGTAAACGAGTTAATGACGATTAATCACATTAAATCACTAATTTTGACAGCCCTAGTTTATGTTCAGTATGTTGTGTTGTAGGTATTTTACCATTCTAGTACACACTCAAGTTATAAACTTTTTCTTCACTAACTTTGACTGAGATTAAGTGAATTGTGAGCAAGATTTAAAACAATATCAAGCCAGTGTTTCACAGTTGTCTGATGATCTGAGTCCTGTATCTGTCTATAGCACGTTTCCAGGTGGCCGTGTGCAGTCTGATGTGTGAGAAGCTCAAGCTAAGCACCTGGAAAGTCCAGCTGGGTGTCCTGCAGTCCATGAAGGCATACTTCAAGGGGTAAGGACCAAATGAGCATTTCCTTGAAGTTTGTACTTTGAATTAATTCAGTTGATCAAAGTGTCCTCACACTGAACATTTCTAATTGCACATGCTTGTTTTTTCTCTGCAGGTTGTTGCTTCTTGAGAAGGGCAGTGAGGATGCCAAAGCGTTGTCACAGATCCTCACAGAGACCTGTGCTGCTCTCACTCATCCTCTCGGTAAGGGCCTCACACGTCTCTGTACATTATAGTCTAATGAGCTTTGCTTTTCATCACTTTGTGTGTGTGTGTGTGTGTGTGTGTGTTTTTTCTATCCAGAAAATAAAAGTTACTCTTCTGTGAGAACAGAAGCCTTGGTAGTTGTGGATCTGATCGTCAAGAGAACTGGAGGTAAGTAGTTTGGCTCGACCGATTAATTGGGCAATTTAATGGATGATTAAACGCTGATTATTTATCAACAATGCGGGCAGGAAATGGTGTCCTAGCACTATTTATTAGGGATGGGACTTTTGGACTTTTTTCCGACAAAACAACTAACAATCGACATGCGCTCACCTCGACAAAAAAAAGTGTTGAATTGTCGTGGGCGGGGCTTGAGGAATGTCATTCTGAGTAAGAAATATGTTCAAATGCAACCCCCTCCCCCCTCCACCCAAAAATGCTTTTTTGCTTTTTTACTGAACAATTCATTGTTCTCACACACGAACAGGTGTGTTAAAAAGTCTTTCCATTGATGTCTGTCAGCGCAGCAAAATCCTTGCCTGTGACTCTCAAGGTTTCCTGCAGCACTTAATAGTTAAGGTGGCCGCCTTGACAACAAATGCTCCCCTCCTTGACTACGTCTCTCTGGGGGGGAAAAAAAAAATTCAAGAAATGCCGCATCCCCACATGCACAGACAGTTGGCTAAAATAAGGCTATATTGCGATGAGGCTGAATAGCCGCACCTGCGCCATCTATCACCTGCCGTCCTACTTGGTCAACATCATTTTTTCCATCAGGAGAGAGGAGAGTAGCCGACATGCTGAATCGATTCGGGTGGTGCCACGGTGGCGCACAGCCCGTACCGTGGCTTTGCCTGTTGCTGTGGCGGAGCCCGGCTAAACAGTCTATGGGCTTAACCCGTTGCCGCGGTGGAGCCTGCTGCCGTGGCAGACCCCGAATCTGTGATTCTTTATTAATATGATCATTTGATTAGTTTAGGAGTGGCAGTGATTTACAGCTGGTGAGGAATGGTTAAGAAGAGGTTGAGTAACATGGTGTCTGATTTATTTACACAACTGTAAAAATGTGAACTAGTTCATTTTTAGGACTGTAAACTTAGTTAATTTTTTAAAGTGAACTATAAAAATAACTTGTGATATTGGGCTATACAAATAAACTTGACTTGAACTTGACATGAAGATGAACTAGTTCATTTGATTAGTTGAACTAGTTCATGTTCATATGTGTGAACTGAAATTTGAGCTGGTGATCGGCCATTAAACAGGTGCCCTCACCAGACAGGGCACGGAGAGTGTAACTGCTATTGATCAAATATGAAATAAGAAGAATCAAATTCAGAATCAGCTTTATTGTCCAGGTATGTTTTCATATATGAGGAATTTTACTCCGGTTTATAGCACTCTCTTTGTCACAACATAGAATAAAAAATTACAAAGAGACAGACAGCACACAAAGTAAAAAATATGTCAAAGGTAAATAACGAGGCACTGGATTCAGGAGTGAGGAGAAGGGCTCCCTTTTTTTCAGGTGTAGAGGTGTGTGTGTGTGTGCGCCGTAGATTATTGATGTCTGTCTGTTTGTCACTGTGTGATCGTAACAGAGAGCGAACAGTGGGACTCTGTGTCTGTGAAGAGCCGGGAGCAGCTGCAGCGTTCCCTGTCAACGCTGCAGTCAGACAGCAGACCTGACCTGAGGGATAAGGCCCAGGAGCTGCGCAGGCACATCCAGAGCCAACCCTGAGCATGCGCACACACACACACAGCTCACCAAGCCAGCCAGATAATTGCCATCTGACGTCTTACTGACGAAGCTCGACCTTGAAGCTTGAAGAGTTCACAGACTGAACTCACCGTAAGTTGTGGTGAAGGGCAAGGCTGTTGTTGTACTGTGTCAAAGTTTGATTTCGTTCATTTGAATGGACAGTAACATAATGATATATAAACCAATGTGTTGGGTTTGTGGACGCTGTATATCTCGAGCCCCAAAATGGGGATTTTTACTACTGTTGTGGTTTTGCCAACTCATTAAATACCAGAACAGCATTAGGTCGTCCACCTTGGCTCGTTGTTTTGCCGCCGCTGCTGCTGCTGCGCACTGGTAGGAGAGCTGAGGCATTGTAGTCATCTTTCTCCATCTCCTGCAGACAATGTTCTTTCTCCTGTTTACAAGGTGAATGAGCAGGACTGCCACCAGTTTTGTCCAGAGAAAAAACAACTGCTGTTAAGTTGGAAGTGATGCTATAGTTGTTTGAATTTGTCCTTGGTAATAAAATAAATGACACTGACAGTTTGTACAAGTGACTTATTTTGTCTTAATTCATAGTGTTGTACATGTAATTCAATGTATGATTGCACTTAATATTGAGACCACAATTCCTAGACACTGTATGCACAAGCGCATACAGTAATTCAAGGGTAATCCAAATGTAACTCTGAGAGGCTGAATGTTTCATGTGCTGGCAAAACAATGCCACGTGATGTGGTTGTTGTAATAGGTTGCATTTTTATTAACTAAGAAATGGATTTGTCACATCTGTATTTATTTCATTTAGTTTTAAGTGTGGTACATTTAATAGACAATTAACATGATTTAACTTATTGACTACATGATGACACGAGAAATTACTAATACTACAATTTAAATTAAAGCACAATACACCATAAATTATTATTTTCCAGGAAGTTTATTTTCTAGGAGGGATATGAGCACTCTACCCTTAAAAAAGATAACTCAGATCCAATAGTATAGACTGAAATAATCTTGTATACTTGAGGAAAGTAAAACAGTCCAGTTAAATAGTTAATCTTGTCAATAATGAAAGGTCAGTGGAAAAACCCTCACCGTCACTCAAGATGCACAAATACTTTTAACATATCCTTAAAAAAAAAAAAAAAAAATCTGATCACCCCATTTCCTAGGCAGCTATTGTGCACTGCTGTCCTGGCTTCGACACTACCACTAGGGGGCACCAACATTGTATGGTATCTTTAAACTCGACATTGACTTAGTTTAATCCAATTTGCAGAACAGTTTCAAGATATGTGGCAGTGGGATTGAAAAAAGTCAAAGCTGTATATTTCATCTGCTTTATTTACCAAGATACATGGAGATGGCATATAAAACTTAATGTGCGGCAGAAGAGAATGAAAATAGAACAGAGAAAGAGGATAACCAAAGACAGAAATTACAGTTAAAAAAGGTTTAAAATATACAAAGATGTGAACAAACTCCACACAACTGCTGAACAAAGAGGACATGTGTCATAAAAACATCATATAAACATCTCTTGAGACTAGGACAGAGCAATGACTACCAGCAGAAAAAATGGTATCAATGACTGACTGCCAGAAAATAAACAGACACCGTGTTATTATGTCAAATGATATGGTTTCTAAGGAAGCAATACCAGACCAAAATAAGTTTACAGCAGCTGTTGAGCTATTTCAGTCCAATGATTAACTGATGAGCTGTTTGTTCCTCTTGTCTTTTTGGCGAGCCTTGTCTTGGCCTTTCTGGGGAAGGTTTGCGTCGCTCTGGCTAAGTGCGGTCCGTGTGACTGTGGACATGCCGTCGACAAACTTGGTCTTGAACAGGACATTGGCGTTTGTGAACATGCCGTCTTTTAGGGACACCACCACAAACTGCAAAGAGAGAATTAAAAAAAAAGAAGTAAATTTGAGTATGTTTTGCTCTTTAATGCACTATAACATGTAAGAATATGGTGAATGTGTGCATGACCACACTAGTCTCCTGCACAACCACTCAAGGCTTAATGGTATTAGACCATGTGCATGTGTGTCTTAAGATACCTGGGAATGTCTAAAATGTGTGCGCAGCATCTGTCCAATGTTCTGTGTGTGTGAGAGATCCAGGGCAGCATCCACCTCGTCTAAGATGTAGATGGGAGCAGGCTTGAACAGCAGCATGGCCAGAATAAGAGACAAGGCCACTAGTGATCTGAAACCGCAGACACAAAGAGAGGGCTCAATAAAAGCGACCGACTTTCCTACTAAAACAAACAAAATAACCAACTCTAGCACTATAAAATGCCTTCGCTGACCTTTGCCCGCCGCTGAGCTCGGTAAGGTTCTCCTTCCAGGTGTTGCCCAAGGCCACCTTGAACTCAAGACCTTCCAAGACACCACAGCCCTGGGGAGGAGCCAACTTAGCGGTGGCCCCTGGCAGCAGAGTGGAGAAAATAGAGCCAAAGTCCTTGTTGACCTGCAGAGGAAGGGGAAAGTAATAACAGTGTGCATTACAGAGAGGTCCAAATGATTGAACAGTAAGAATGTATTCTTCACGCTGATTCAAACCACAATGACATCCAACAAGTAAAAATGGAGGGAGAAAAATAAATTCCTGAAAGAGAGCAGACCTTCTGCCAGGCCACGTTGAGAGCCTCATTTTTCTTCTGATCCAGCTCCTCGATGGTCTGCAAGATTTTGGCTTTGTCATTCTCCACGATCCTCTTCTTCTTCATCAGGTCATTATACTGCAGAAGGAAGGGCAATTGTGTTGGATGAGATGTAAGTCGCAAATTACAGTTTATGCATTTGCTGACAGATCCCCCAGACTCTTTCTTTCTGTGTCTTTGTCCTCACCCTTTCCTCTGCCTCGTTCAGCATGTTCATGGCCCTCTTGTTCACGTTTCTCTCCAGCTTGGTGGTGGTCTCCTCCAGCTTCTTCAGCCGCTGACCAGCCTCACGGGGGTTGTTAGTCTTAAAGTCATAAGAGGTGTTGGGCTGACCAAAGAACTGACGCTCCGACTGTATCCAGTCGTGTTCCTCCAGCATCCGAGCCACCTGGAGGAAGGAGATGTGTCGAGGGCGAGAGAGAGAGAGGTTTAGAGGATGCTAATCATATTAAATCATGGAAATATCCTGCTGCTACTGTACTGAGGACTACACGTGTCAGTGTACCTTGTCAGCAGCATCCTGGCTGTCTTTGCGGTGCTTACTAATGTTGTGTTCCAGTTCCTTGATTTTGAGTTGGACTTCATTGTTCTGCTCCCTTATTTTATCAGCCTCCGTGCTCTTACCCTGGCATATTGAAATAAAATTTATAAAATAAAATTAACACACAACACACACACACACACCACCTCGTAGCTAGCTAATCTATGTGGGACCCTGAAGAAAATTAAAAAAAATGTGTGTTCACCTTCAGCTCTTTGTCCTGAGCCATGATCACCTCCTTTTGCTTGGCCAGTTCCTCCTGGGCTTTACGCACCGCCTCCTGCAAGAAGAGAATGGGACATGAGAAAATAGAGAACAAAATCAAGAACAGTAACGCAAATGAATGTGTTCCTTGACCTGACCCCTGAATCTGTGCTGGCACCTTTCCATCAGAACCAGCATTAACTTCTCTGGTCTGTTGGATCAGACCACCAGGACCAGTCTTCACTCCCCCCCTGTAACAGTGATTCTTGTCCTCTCATGACCCTGTCTCTGGTTCACCACTGGTCCTTCCTTGGACCACTTTTGATAGATCCTGACCACTGCAGACCAACAACACCCCACCAGAGCTGCAGTTCTGAAGATGCGCTGAAACCAGGCCTCTAGCCATCACTGTTTGTTTCTTGTTGTCAAACTCACTCAGATCCTTACACTCACCCATTTTTCCTGCTTCAAACACATCATCTTTGAGGACAAAATGTTTGATGCCTTATATATATCCCAGGTGCCACGAGGAAGAGTTAATCAACGTTATTCACCTGTCAGTGGTTATATTATGTCTGACTGGTGTATTCACAGCTCACATTTTAGGTGTACAAGGTCTTGAGTTCAAATCATGCAAATACCTTGTTTTGTGATACAACACAAGTCATGCTGTCTATTTGCTCCTGGATGGCTCCCATGGCTTCATCTACAGCCTGAATCTGCTGCTCATAACCAGCCTGTTCTCGCCGGAGCTCCTCCAGCTCCAGAGCCACGGCATCGGACTCCTACACATGAGCAAGAAAAGAAACACAGTTGAGTGATTCACCAGAAGCATAATGTGGATTGAAGGTGTTAAAGCTGTGTATGGAGAGGATTGTATGAGTGGTTGTTGTACCTGCTGCTTCTGCTTCAGCTTCTTATTGAAGGCATCAGCTTTGGCTTTGGCTACGTTGAGTTTCTGTTGTGCTGCTTTCAGCTCTTTCTCTCGCTCTGCTTCAGCATTCTTCATCTTGTTTTCCAGCACCTTGTACTTTTCCTCAGCTCGCTTCTGCACCTCCTTAGTGACGCGCAAAGTCTCCTCACTTTCGTCTGATCAAGCATATACACCATGCAGTTAAGTGTATGGTTACAGTATGTCAAATCTGTTGAATCAAGTTTACAAAAAAAAAAAAAAAAAACAGGAATAAAGTGTTTGTGCACTTTTCAGCACTGACCGATGGCTTTGCGGAGCCTCTCCAGCTCCTCTTGCTGCTGATGGAAAGCGCTCTGCTGCAGCTTGGCCTGCAGAATTTGTTCTTCCTCTACCTTCAGCTCATACTGCTGCTTCAGCTGACGATACCTGGAAGAAAATGCAGTGACTGTAAAGGAAACTGTGTGTGTGTGTGTGTGTGTGTGTGTGTGTGTGTCAGGTCATATGATGGCAGACTGATTTTTAGGATTCTGAGGCTGATATCTAAACAAAAATATCCAGTAAGACTATGTCACCAAAAACACAGTAAGTAATCAGCTGATAGATATGCCAACATAGATGCATCACTCATAAATAAATATTGGCTCATATATATCTCAGCATATCAGAATAGTTTCAAGTTTTGTTTTGTACATTAGTTTCCTCATACTTCTCTGCGGTTCCCTTCAGACTGGCCAGTTGTCGGTCAGTTTCCTGCAGCTGGGCCTCCTTTTCATTCAAGTTATCCCGAACCTCCTTCAGTTCCTGCAGGCTGGCGAGAACTGATGCTGACTGGGAGCGAGCGCCTGGAAGAGGAAAAAGCAGAGGAGAAAAAGTCTAGTCCACAGTCACAGCAGCCTCATTCCTAATTTTTTCTGTCTGTTCCTCATTATACTCCCATGTCATGTGGGGTGCATTTTCTTTTATATATTATAGCAGTGTGTTTGACTGCCAGTACAATATGTTAAGATAACAACAAAATATAATAGATAAACAAAGTGAACTGGAGGGCAGGCCACCTATTGCCAAACACACTAAGAACTCTTCTTGTTCTCACCTCCACTCAGTGTTCCCTGTGGGTCAAAGATGTCCCCTCCTAGAGTGACAGTCTTGGTCATCACCTGCTTATCAAAAGCCACTTTTTTGGCATTGTCCAGCGTGTCACACACCAATGTGGAGCCAAAGACGTACTCCATGGCTTTACGCAGGTCAGATTCATAGCCCACAAGGGACAGAGCAGTGTGGACGTTGTCCTGTCCAACCTGACAGAAGAGGCAGAAGGGTCAGGACATCAAAGAGTCGTGTTTCAAGATTTCCAAACTGGGTAGTGTTTAGATGTCTCACCAGGCTCTTGGCGGCATTCACCACTTTGTCAGTGAGTGTCTTGGCAGAGATTTTGTTCAGGGGGATGATGGTGTACCTGCGCTGTAGCTCGCCCTTCTCCAACAGCTTTTTACCAGTCACCTGACAAAAGACAAAAATCACATCACCAGTTCCGGTTACTCTGCAAATTCTGAAACACAAACACCTGAACATGCACACTGCCCACTACCACACCTACCTCTGTGTCAACTACAATATTATAGAGCCGTCCTCCAGCTACAACCTCCAGTCCTGTTGCATAGGTGACGTCACGGACTGTGATCAGGTTAGCCAGCAGCCCCTTGACTTTGCTGCGGTCCCATCCTCGCTCTGGGTCCCTATAACACAGCAGAGAAGACATTTGATACAGTACAAATGTTGAATGCTGAAACTCCTCTTGGGCCTCAAGGTAAAATGATGAGACACTTGTGCTTTCAATAAGGCTGCAAACAAGTATTCAGACAAACACAGTCATAAGCTGTTAACTACTTATCTTATGAATCAATCAGACAATCCCTTCATTAGTGTCCAGTTTAACACCCACACAGGTGTTTCCACTCTCCTTATATTAGTGATGGCTCAGTTCTATTCGTGTCCCAGTAAGCCATGGTAGTGATGACTAATGTTTTAAACTGATATAGGTATTTGTTTTAAAATGTCAATATCAATGTGCCAACATGGAATCTGGGAATTAATGTTGACTAGCTGGAATAATTTAAAACACCTATGTGAGTGTGTAGGCCATTAAATTAATCATTTGGAAAATATTATTTTTCCCTGAAATGTGCAACATAGTTTCAAGACAAAAATTTGACATTTGCAGTAGCAGTCTGGTGTATTGTACGAATGTCTTGCATATAGTTAAAGCTAATGTCCAACACATTATCATGGGGCAAAGAAAAGGAACATCTGGGTTTAAAAAACAGAACGAAGAGATGAGCTAATTCATTCTTACTTGTAGTCGAAGCGCAAGTTGGGGAATCGAGACACAAGACTCTCATAAGTCTCTTTAAGTTTAGTAGCCTCCCTGGACAGCTGCCTTCTTTTGTCCAGCAGACTCTCCTCTTTCCCATCTGCATACAGACAGATATGCACAGAGACTTTGAACGTTAATGCAAAATATATATATCACAAAGAATAGCAGCTGTCATGTGTCGCTGACGCATGCACTGTTCCGCGCGCGCACGCACACACGCACGCACGCACGCACGCACACACGCACACACGCACACACACACACACACATTACCTTCATAGTTGAGTTTAGCTAGCTCAGCCTGTAGTTTCTCCCGGCTGTTTTTGACAGCCTGCAGGCTGTCCTGGTCCTTCTTGTAGCCACTGTCCATCTTTTTCACCTCTGCCTGTTTGGTCTTCAGTTCAGCCTGGGCATGCTTCAGAGTCATCTGGGCCTGGACACAAAGACACAATTCCCCCCCCCCAATATCGACATGAAGTTTTTTCTCAACATAGGACACTTTTAGAAACAGCAGGCCTGTGTGTGTACGCTACTAAATGTATTTGTTTGTACTGAAACCTTGCTATTAAATAACTGGCAACCTGAAACACCACATTGATGACAGATATATTCAAGTCCTCTCCTCACCTGCTTGGCCTCAGTATCTGCCTTGCTCATGTCATTCTTGCAGGTCATCATCTGCCCAGCCAGTGTGGCCTCCTCTCCATCCTCGTTGGTAGACAGGCCTGCTGACACAGCCCTAAAATGCTGTTCAGCTGCTTCAAGTGCTGCACTGTCCTTCTGTCCCTCCTCCTGTAGAGCCTGAAGCTGCTCTGTCAGCTTTGAGACCTCCTTTTCTTTTACCACAAGCATTTTTTTGTCCTGATGATGAAGGAAAAGAAGCATTGATCGAGATTCAGCTATGCAGACAGCCCTCTTTTATCTAAATTTCACACAAAAAGGTAATGCTTTGACAAGGGATCAAACAAGTGATATAGGCATACATTAGTTAAATGTATTGCTCCATTACCTCCTCCATACTCTTGACAAGCTCCTTTCTCTTCTTGGTTTCATCTTTGATGTTCTGTTTTTTCAGGTCAAGCGTACTCTGAGCTTTGGCATCCACACGTTGCACATCAGCCAGAGTCTCTTCCAGGGATTTTAACACTCCATTCACCTCCTACAGATGAGCCGATACACATAGATGAAAAAGCAATATGTCTCATTGTTTTGGTTTCATAAAACACACACACACACACACACACAGAAATCTGGATGACTTTGAGGACTCATTTTAAACATGCCTTTTAAAGCCAAGAGGGTCATCCAGGATCAAGCATTCAAATATTCAAATGACATCTTCAAGTGTACCTGGTCTCTTTTCTTCTGCAGCTCCCGAATCTGAGCAGACAGCTCCTGGACTTTGCTCTCGTTCTCAGCCATGCTTGCTTGCATCTTGGTGATGTAATCCTGCATCACCTTGAGATTATCTGCTGACTTCAGCTTGGTTTCTTCTGCACACACAAACAGCCAAGCCACGTACAGCCGTGACAAGTGCTGGATCTCACGCATCAGTTTCTGGTACTCCAAGTATGACGATCGTTCCTGCAGAGGGAGTAAGGTTTGGGGAAAAAAGGGAAATAATGATTAAAATGAATTGCGTCACAAAAAATGTGTAGTTTTATTCTGCAGTGAACCTACCTCTTGGAGTTTTTGCATGGTTGGAGTAATTTCCTCATCCAAAATCTAGTCAACAAAGTTAAATATTAATTGTAGTTGTGCTTATCTGGAGCATAGTCAGAAATGTGTTTGAGTGTCTAACATACTGTCTGAATCTCTTTCAGCTTGGCTTCCTTCTTCTCTATGGTTTTCTGAGCACTAAGCTTTTTACATTCGTACATCCTGGTTCCCGCTGCCTCCTCAATCATGGCAAGAATCTGAAAGAAAAGAGATGATCATTGGAAGACTTGAGAAAGGCAGGACTAGGAAATAGTACTCATGGTGAAATGGTGGGCAACGTGTATGCTTTACCTCCGGTGGCTTCATGTTTAGTACTTTGGTGATTCTCCCCTAAAATATAAGAAACATCACATTTCATAAAAAACAGAGGGCTATAAACACAACCACACACACTGCTGCAGACACAAAACTGACCTGCATGATGAGAAAATGTGGGTTGTTGACATTGAGGCCAACAGAGCAGAACAAGTCCTGCACCCTGGTGTTGTTGGCATTGACTCCATTGATGAGGTACTTGTTCCTGCCACCAATTACCACCTTAAAGAAAGATGTATGGGTCAGTTTCAGTATTTAGAGGTGTACACAATTACAAAGCCTTTTTCTTTATCCATTTCTCTGCCAACCTGTCTGGTGACGGTGATCTCATCATGGGTTTCAAAACCCAAAGGACTCTGGCTTTTGTTGGAATTGTCAAAGGTAATAGACACAGTGGCCTTGGTGATGCCACCCTGTCCATTTTTGTAAACCAAGTCCTGCAGGTTGGAGGCTCGCACCTTTCAAGCGAAAATAAAACAAAGAAGTAAAAGTTTCAGTGAATGACCGGTTAAGATGCTTCGAATTAGCTTAGTCTGTTCTGCTAATTTACTGTATAAAGCTAATATCAACAACTACCTTTATGACGTAGAGCTAAATGACCTTATAGGCAAGAACACACTCACATGGCTGAGATTGGAAATACCCAGGAGGAAACATATCGAGTCCAAAATATTGGACTTGCCGCTGCCGTTCAGTCCTGTGATGGCGTTGAACAGCGGGTCAAATCCGTTGATCTCCGTCCTCTGCGCGTAGGACTTGAATCCTTCAATAATAACGGATTTGATGTGCATCTTTAGGCTGTCCTCTCTCCGTAGGTTCCGGAGACAAGATTTGCGGCGTCTGAATATCAAATTGGTAGCTTAAAAGTTGAAACACTCGCTAGGTTACAGCACAATGTTTACAACCGACGACAGGAAAACTGGCTCCACTCTCTTCTTACTTGAATTTTGGCGGCAGGCACGGAGCCGTTAGTATGTTCTCTCTGTGCCGGGGACGGGACAAAAAATAAAGTATCTTAAAAAGACTTGTACATATGTTTGATATGCGTATTAATATGTAATCATACCTGACTTACAATCTGAAGACAATTAGCGAAAAACACCATTTCATATATATTTATGTTTATTTTCGTCAGGCAGATTTTAAGACTACTAAAGACCCCTTTTCGCCTGCTTGTATATAGCACCACCTTCAGGTAGAAAGCTGAACCACAAGTGGAAGAAAAATAACCCGTCATGTGATCAGCTGTCACACGCGTTTGGCCAACAGATAGGAAGACGAGAGAGATTTAGTTAATCGTTACTTTTTTTTTAATGAGTATTAGAAAGTCTGAACATTAAAGTCTAATGTAAATTAAAGGGAAATAGCCATGACTCCCACGCCAAAGACAAAGTTAAGTTACAATTATTATTATTCATATATATATATATATATATATATATATATATACACAACACAACACAACACACACACACACACACACACCTGGGGTATTGTTGGCAAGCCACAGACTAACAAGCTGTTATGAATAAATCACACTGATACCATATTGGATACCATATTGGATGATTCTACTTTGCCAAAGGTAGAGAGAGTCAAAAAATGTTGTTTTATTTGTTCCCCATTTGAAATTCACATTTTCACAATAGCACACAGAACAGAACACTATAAGTAAAGATTGCAAAAGTCAATTATACACTTAACAAATACTAACAAATACTGACACTTGCATTTGCCTTGAAGATAGGCTATATTCAGCATAAGTATTAATGCAAAGTTTTACGTGAACAAGCTATATTAGTGCAACAGAAGCCACATACACTCACTTCACAGCTCAACATAAGTTATATACATGTACAGTTACAGTTTTCTTACATACACACACCTGAAATTAACACACACCCACAGACAATCATTGTGTCATTGTATCATGCATCTAGAGGCACGGGACACATGGACAGGCATACCAAATTGAATGCATAAAAGCATATTTGTGTTAGAACAACACAGTCTCCTCTGTTGGAGTAAAAGGAGGTGGGCTTGATGTAGGCCCAGTCAAAGTTCCGCAGGGTCAGTGATCTCTGACAGTGCTGGTCGCTGAGGGCAACCAGGGCACGCACAAACGAATATTTGGCTGAGCAGCTGATGGCCGTCACTGTGCGAACCTTGTCAAAGTGCAGCAGGAAACAAGGGTCATCCTGGAGCCACATGGAGTGAGATAACATTACATTTAAAATCAGAGCAGACACAGTGATTGGTGTATGTTATGTAAACAACACAATGATCACTCAGAAATGTCAGATATTCAAAAGCAAATAGGCTGATGTTGTTGATGAAAACAAATTCTCCAGCAGACTAAATGTTGTTACAAATATTGACTACAATTCTTTCACATTCTAATAATGGCATCACAATGATTAATCACCAACTGAGACAACTTTATTCAATGAAATGTGGTTGAAATCTACAGATTTTCATATGGACCCTCAGTTCAGACATTTCAAATCCAGATGTCTACAAGAGGTTGAGCACAAAAAATATGTCGGTATAAATGTATATTTGTGTTGTGACTCTCTTTTTCTTCCTCATGTGGTTTGCTTGTTTGATTTTATTTAAAATCCTAAACAAAGACAATTTGTTTCTTTTCTCTTTGAGTAGCACCATGTAGCACTGAAAAATAATTACATGTGAAATTGTAGTTACAGTAGATATTACACCAAAGCTGCGATTACAATTTTAGTTGTTGGAAAACATATTTTAACTAAGAATTATTTTATATATGTCCCTTTCTGAATTAAACTATAGGAAATTATGCAATAATAAGAAATTACAATAAAATGTGGTGAATTACCACATCAGGATCCCGTCCATCAACAAGAGTCAGGTCTGACAGGGACCAGACCTCTGTCCTCCGGTAGCACTCCTGTATGCTGGAGCGTTTGGTATGGGACCTCTTGGATCCAGACTTCAGGGGCGTCTGAGATATCTGACATCGCACTATACATAACTGCACCAATTTGTTTTTTGAAACTGCAGAAAAAAAGAAAATAAAAAGCATTTTGCAAATAAATAGACACCTTGCATTACCAGGCTTTTCATCTGCAGTATAGTAAAGCCTTCAGGCCTCATAGACATTTCATACATTAGTGCACCTCGAGATTAACTACATACAAGGTAACATAACTGCAAAGGAACATTCCAAATAGCATCGTTAACCCCTAAAAATTACTTTCAAATGACAACTTGATCAACAAGAAAGCTATTTACCTGAGACACAGAGAAAATGTCTTCCATGCGTCGGCTCTTCAATCTCAATAAACTCCACCAGTCTCTGTTTTGCAGGTCGGAATAAAACTCTCTGCATCTCCTCCCTCAGAAGAGACGACATCACTGGAGAGAGGAAGAGAAGGGCTGAGTTCAGATGATGGGGAGAAAGCTTATTTAAAAAAAAAACAAAAAAACAGTAGCAGTACAGAAACGAAAGAGTGAGAGGAGAGAAAAAGAGAGAGAGATCACAACACTGAGACCTGGCAGTGGTGGTGAGGGAGGTGGTGATGGTCAGACCGCGTATGAAAAGAGCTCTTACTCTACCACACACACTCCGCTCTGAGGCTGTCAATTTTGATGATCTATGTTAATCTTTCATTTAAGTACTGCCTTCATACCAACTTGCCCAGGAGGGATTTCATAGAAAGGGAGCAATTAAAGGCCAATCTCTTCATCATTTTACCCTTTTATTGCTTCAATTAAGATCCATTACGATGCTGATAGGTACCAATGTTGACTCAGGTTTCCTGCAACTATGGATTTCACTCTAGCATTTCTATTTACCTCAGTGAAGTGTCTTACCCAAAGCAAAGACCAATATAAGACCTCACCCAGGTAGTAAGTGGTTATATGTCTCCTTACAACACACAGAGAGTCTGTCGTTCTGTGTCTCCACTTACTCACATATGCTGCAAATGTTGATATATATACGTGGCACAGTGCCCAATGTTAGACTGTGATTAAACGATTGTTGTGTGGGAAAAGGATGTCCCATAGCACTCTGCATGGATTCCATTACCCCATAGTAATTCAATCTCTGGGAACAGGTACAATCAGGGTGAAGCACTTAAATGGAGGAATTTTACAAGCAAGGAAAGGATACAATACACTTCTTTAGAAAACATAACCAGAACATAATATTAGAATAAATGTCCAATACATGAGACGCAGGTCAAAGTGGAATGAGGATGTTTCTGTAAACAAACCACCCCAGAATAAAACCAGACCAAAGCTCTGATTTGATTTGTTGACAGGAAAGAGTGTGGCTCCAATGGATTTGTCACATTTTGTGAAACCAAAGATGGTTTCACAGCTAAGTGCTTTATTGTTGTTGTTGATGGTTTTGTGGGTGCTCCCTTGAAAGGCTTTCTGCCCCTGAGATGGAAAGATGAGCGGATGGGCAGGAAGTAAGGGAGGAAAGGAAATATACAAGTGTTGAATCTCATGAATAACACATGAGGTTTATTGTATGTACTTAACTTCAACCCCAGAATGTGTTCATGTGCACTGAAAGGGCTCTTATTTGTACAATAATTGGAGAACAACCAAGAATGGCATGAGAGAGTAGTAGGCAGCTATGCTTTTCTATTTATATTGAATGGAAACACTACATCAATGTGTACTGTATATATCTGTATGTGTAATAAAATGCTTGTCATGAAGCATTCCTATTTGTTGAGATGTGCAGGTAAGTAGCTATGAAAAACTAAATGACATATACATATAGCGATTATAAATAATACTGTTTCGTATGACAATGGGAGGAGTTTGGAAACAGAGGGACACATGAGAAAAGAGGATTAAGAGGAGGTGAATAAGGTTTAGAGGTAAAGTGAGAGGACCTGGTAGCAAGGATGAGGAGGAAGATGTATAACAGTGGAAGGGTGAATCAAGTGGGGGAAGAAAAGAAGGAAGAAGGAAGAAGCTGCTGAAAAAGAAATTAAAGAAGAAAACTATTAAGAGGAAAAGAATCAAGAAACAGGACAGGAAAGAAGACATTAAGAGGAATACAACAATAATAGCAATGGGATAAAAAGGAAGAAAACAACAGAGGCTCGGCAGAAAAGAAAAGGTGAACGTAAAAAAAGACCAGGCAGTGGAGAGGAATTAAGGAATGAATGACACAAATTATGTGGGAAGCAGTGCAGGGTCAAGAAAAGATGAGAAAATAATAGATAGAAAAATGGGAGAAAAATCCTTGAGAAGCAGATAACGACTAAGCCGAACAGACCTGAAGACGACTGAAAATGATGACAGAGAAAAGAGGAAAAGTGAGAGGACAAGTTCAGTTCACAGACAGGAAGAACATTGGAAAAGGGGAATGAGAGACGGAGAGAAATTCGAGAAGGTGCAGCGTTTTAATGAGTACTGCAGGAAAGAATTAATGAGGCTCTTATACATGGGGGAAGTTAGAATAGAAGTAAACTACTTTTTTAAAGCACATGCTTAAGGCTGGAGTTTCAGGGTATAATGAGAACAGGAGTGCTGTTTTCATCAAATATATAGATTCTGGATTTTACAGTTTGTAGTATTTTGAGTTGTGTCTTACTTGTATGTCCATTAATTGTGTTTAATTTGTGCATATATTTACCTCTTGAATTGTTTTTTCTCACTGTTAAGACTTTAAATTCTGTTGTTTATCAGTTCATGACTGTGTGAAGTGTGATGAGATATGCAGGCACTGAGATTGTAAAGGATAATGAGAAAAAGTTGAAATTACAATGTTGGCATCCATGTTGTTGGACAAAATAAATTACTTTTCCAATGTCTTATTTTGTTAGTGGTGATAACTCTTCTGTTGAGAGAGTGCTGCAAGCGTGAGATTATATTTATAATCTAAATTTTTATCTATGAATGTTAATAGCACTGCTCTTCACTTCACAGAATGGGAATATAAATATTGGTTGATCTATTGCACTCACTTATGTTGTATGTTTGCAGTTTCTCATTACGTATTAGTCCCACACACATATTTTCAAGGTATATTTGTTTACTTACTTACCTTTGCTACCTAACTTGCTACCCTATTGTAATGTTGCACTATCCACTTTTCTGCTGTAATGCTGCAAATTTCCAGTTGCGGGACAAAATAATCTTATTTAAAATACCTCTATACTAATTTTTGGCATCAATTAAGCTATGTTTTGATTTTACACACCACACTAGTGTTATTTATGATGAGTTTAATCTTAATCTTGAATTATGTAAATATAGGTGTGAAATGCTTGTAAATAAAGGTTGAACTGATGAGTTTTGATATATTCATAATGGCATAATCCAGATTGGAAAGCTTTAATTCTGCAATAGTGAGACATAGTGTTATTTTCTGCTTTATAGGCCTATGTGATGTCTACAGTATGTCTTTTAACATACTAGCGCTCATCCACAAAGACCATGAACCATGCAGTATACATGATGAGACTCTGTAATCTATTTTAATGTCAGCTTGTTTATTAATGATGTATTTACCCAGAAACGGGGTGTAAACTCTGTTTTAAGCAATGATGCACTTACTTTTGTGTTTGATTTCATGTTATGCCATGAGATGAGATGGTTGCTTGGAGATGACCATCAGTCCCCGGATTATGCCTCAGAAAAAGGTTTTCTACTGTCAAAATTAATCATAATATAAATTCAGGGGATCCTCGACTCAGTATAGGAATAACGTCATGGCCTGTTGAGCCTCTGATTGGATGTCGATAAAAGGGAAAACCCCTTGCCATCAGGCAGGGCCATCCCTTCCCTGCGTTGCGCCCTCCTGGCCACCTTCCAATGTCACTTTCACAGACCATTCACTCTTACCCCAAGTGTCTCCTGAAAATAATACATTGGTGTTCCTACGCAAATTAATATGATTGTGACAAAATTAAACAATAGCGTGCCAAGACTTAAAAAAGAACATCTTCCACCCGGTATTGTATCCGCTACTCTCTTCAACTGCATTAATTTGCAAGTCAGGGCATATAATACCCACATCGTGTTGCAAAAACTAGATGACACTGACGGTTCACTGGTTGGCCTGGAACAGCCACCACAACACGCGGAGTCATTTCCCCTCTGACGATCACTCAGCGATACCCTCAGCTGCTACTGTACTTGCAAAATAGTGCGCCCTACTGTCTCTATTGCGCATGACTGTACGCCGTAATGTGAAGTAGGCCTCCTGTTTTTCTCCCCTACCCGGAGTCCTCCTGGCCCCCACCGACTCGATGCAACGTTCAAGTAAGCAAAACACGGAGGCTGCTATCGATTATTCGTGAAGGTAAGGCTTTCTTAATGCATATTCAAAGCCAGCGGGGGTTGCAGTGAACTAGCACGGCCGCTGTGCTTGGTAAACGGTGTTTTTTAAGCGTGCGGAAGCGGAGGGACTGCAGAGGAGGCTTCGGGACTGTTTCCGCACGCTCGAGGGAGAGCAAGGCCCAGTGACCCACATTCGGAGCAGCCAGTGTCTATGTGTACGAGTGGGCGAGCGTGCGCGCGTATCCCTGTCAATGTGTGTACGTGTGCGCGCGGTGACCGTATGTGCGTGTGTGTACATACATCTGCCGCGAAAATGTTTCCACCATCGTTGGTTTTAGACATTTCTTCGCGGCCGACGTTTATGTTTTTGTCGGCATTCACGAGGATCTTTCCCCGCGCGGATGTTCAGGCTCATTTTCCCCGTGGCGTTTAAGGAACCGACGGTAACATTTTAGAGATTATTTTGCTTTCAATGTCAGTTGTTGCGTGACAGCTTGAGGCTCGGCGCCAGCTTTGCCATGATAGTGGCTGATATTCGTCACGTTTATATCGCAAACATGAAACGCTTTACCTGTCACTATCGTGTCATTCAGTGTTTGTGAGTGTAGCGGGAGGAAACAAGGGCAACGAGTGCATTAAATCTCCGGGTTAAATGGGCAGTTTTCGGTAGCAAGCTTAGTTAGCCTGCTAGCTAGCTATGTGGGTTGCTCTCTTTCGGTTGTATAACGAACACCTGTGGCACCAAAAAGCTAATTTGAAATTATTACTGTGTATATCTGATAGCTAAATGCTGTTTTAGTAGTCTGCATTACATGACCCATATTGCAAATGTCGGTGTTTATTCATTTATTCAATGGTGTACAGTGGACAGAATCGTCCAATTAAGAAGCTCAGTCCAGTGAGGCTTCACTTATTGGCCATCAGGAATACATCACTAGGTGAGGCCAGTGCTTCCCAAAGTAGAGACACATGGGACCCTAAAAGGGAAAATAGTCACAGTTATCTCACTCTAAAGTTAGTGCAGTGTATAATCTAGCATGGTGATAATGTTATCCACAGGTTTACGAATGCCAATTCTGACCGCCCTGTTTACTATCATACTGTGCAGCACAATCCCCACAGTGGTGCTGTGCTCTCTGATTAGTGTTAGATCTGCTTGACAAGTTTGGGAACTTCATTGTTAGGCATCACAAAAATGTCATTTTCCAAGCTTGTGTGATCAATAGAGAATCAGTGGATGATGAAAATGCTGGACCTAAAACGATCAGTTAACTGACAGTAAATCATCAACTTTCAATAATTGATTCATTGCATTTATAAAGAACAAATCAGTTCCAGCTTCTCGTTTATGAGGATATCCAGCTTTTCTGTGTTTTTATATTACTGTAAACCCCATCTTGACCTCATCCTCAGCTTCAGGGAATTGTGACGGTCATTTTTCATTATTTGTGACATTTAATAGATCAAACAATTGATTGGTTAAAAAAAATAATTGGCAGATTAACTTACAATGAAAGTAATAATGAGTGTAAACTGGAAATATATATGTGGAAATGTATAAATCTGTTTGTATATAATTAATATGTCATAAATGTAATCTAATATTATAGTGTATTTGTAGTTTGATGCGTTGGAACTTTCATGCCAATAAAGCCACATTAATGATGATTTTTTTCGTTTTGGACAGTAGGTCAGATAGACTTTAACTTGTGGTTGCAGCACTAATTTCCAGTTTTTAAACTTGTTGCAACTAATGTATTGTCTTTGCTTGTTGGGTTCTAGAATTTGCATGCATGATAAATAGTGAACACAGGCTCCCTGGTATGTTTGTGAATGAGTATGGGCTCTTTGTGTTGCAGGTGAGGTGTGGCTTGCTCTCAGTGCCTGGAAGGATAGGATCTAAAATAGCTAGTTTTGCCTGCAAAGAGGCTTTCCAGAAAGTAAGTTGGAAAAAATGCTTAATCACCACTCTTTCATAATTAGGTCACTGTTCCACAAGAGTTTCTGAAGTACTAATAATATAAGCATAATAATTGATTTATTACAGGGTTTCCTTGCTGATCTGATACTGATATACATCATGTGCACTTTAAATAATGCCCCAGTAACTGGAATTTAATTTCATTCATTGATATTAGTAATTTGTTTATTCAGATAAGTCAGACAAAAAAAAGCTGGGCCAGCTTAATATATGCTAAATGATACTATGTAAAATTGGTGAGCACCTCACATTAAAATTAGTCTGTACATGAAACCTCAGTGAAAATCAGCCCATATTTATTTCTCTTGCATTAATGCTTCTTACAACCAGGATGTTTTCTCCTGCAGGGTCATTTCATCACCATGTCTTTCCCGTGGTCTGTTGCCCTTTCGTGACCCCAATGATCTCAATGGCCGTTTTGAGACAGCTTTGACCTCAAACCCTTTCTACGAAAAAGACATTTAACTGACCACGTGCGTTGGCTGCATTGGGGTGAGAAGTACATACACACCCATACATCATACATCTTGCAAATCTGTGCCATGATACATATATATCTTTAAACCAGTTATCTGAAACCCATGGGAATGTCAACATTTTAGTGAATAGTGTTTGAGAATGACACACTGGGTATAAAATATATTAAAAACATGAGACTTTACTGTCTATTTAACACATACATAAAGACTTATTTTTATTTGCATGAATCAGCAAGGAATTTTATCAGTTTATATGAAATGTAAATCATAATAGACACTGAAACTAATAAAATACATGATTTTCTGTCTTTCTAGGTGGTCTTCCAAATGCCTACCTCACGCCTAAAGAACAAATCACTGCAGCCACAGCCTTGATCAGCAGCCACCATGACATCAAGCATAGGGTATACTGCAACACACACACACACAAACATATACACACAATATGTAAATCATGTAATTTGTGTCACATAATAATCATGAGTGGAGTGCAAGCATGTTAAGTTTGTAATACTGTGTGTTGACATTCATAGCTTTGCAAAAACACAAAAAGTTCCCTGTCCTGTCCTGTCCCTGCCCCATGTCTGGCGTCCTTGCTCTGCCCACACCCATATTAACGTTCTGCCTTCATTTTTAACTCAACTACACACCTGTGAAGCTTCGTGACCGCATCTTGCACTGATGCAACCGCGGTGACAAGATTTGTCCACTGACAGCCATGTAAACACATAGCAAAGAAAGTACTTAGAACCACCTGCTAGAGTAGGTAGTAGGTGTCTCCAGGAACACGTTTTTCCATGATGAGTCAGAAGCTGGTTATAATTATTGTTATTGTAATTACTATGAAGTAGCTTGAGAAAAAATGTGGTTTCTTGCCTGTTTGGCATAAAAATAGTCTTATTTTACAGATAATAAAAATTAACTCCAGATATCACCTGTGAGTGTAAATGAAATTATTTGCATTGACCCATATTAATTGAAACATAGGCAAGAACACGCCCAGTTTCACAAATGCACTCTTAATCTTCTTGGCAAGCACAACACATTCCTCTCTCTCTCTCTCTCTCTCTCTCTCTCTCTCTCTCTCTCTCTCTCTCTCTCTCTCTCTCTCTCACTCTCTCTCTCTCCCCCTCTCCCCCTCTCTCCCCCTCTCTCCCTCTCTCTCCCCCCTCTTTGTGTGACCCAAAAATAAACTTGCTGCTGGCATGTAGGAATCCTCTCATTAAGCAACATCCATCATTCTCTATTATTAACAATACATATCAGCTTTCATGCTACCAGCAAACATTCACACATAAGAAAACACAAAGTGCTAATATTTTCTTCTCCTGTAGGGATGATTGTAGCATCTTTGATGGGTTGATGGAAGAAGATGAAAAGGACAAAGCGAAACGGTAAGCAGGATATGAAGATGAATATGATGAATATGCCAGAGTGATACTTGATAAATATTAACACACCAATCGGTTTCATAGAAACGTTATATGGTATTTAAAGGATTGTGTCTTGACCAAACCTAAGCTTGTTAATTTAACTAACATTTTAGGGACTTTATGGCATGCTGTCACTGCAGCCGCATTCTTATAATTATTATCTTCAGGGTCGTCATGTCATTGATAATCTAATTTGGAACTGTGGTCTTGATTGTAGTGTGTCCCGTAACAAGTCTGAGAAGAAACGGAGAGACCAGTTCAATGTCCTCATCAAGGAACTCGGCACAATGTTGCCGGGCAACACCAGGAAGATGGACAAGTCCACCATCCTTCAGAAAAGCATTGACTTCCTGTGTAAACACAAAGGTCAGGGCACCTCACAGCATGGACACTTCTTGTTCTATATTTAGTTGTTCTTGTTTACTGTCATTACTGGAGGTTAGGACACTTTTTACAAGACATGGGTATTGCACCTGTGAAGTAGAATGCATTAGTTTTAATCTTTCAGCTGTGTTGTAGTTTATTCATGATTAATAATTATTTTCTATGGTTGAGCTACGTTACAGCTCCATCCTCTACCCTGTTTCCTCTCGTAGTCTTTTTTGACCTCTTTGAATACTGTGATTGTGCTGAAATATTTCATTGCTGTACGTGTTACTTATTATTTCTGTGCATAATAATTCAGTGTTTTGTTTTCACTCTTATGCCCTGCTCTATCAATACATTTTTTTACCATGTTGTTTTGCATTATTGCATCCTGTCTTTTTGTCTCTTTAATGTTCTGTAGCCTCACCACACTTTCTTTTACCTGACTTTCTTCCTGAAACAATTTTACTTTCTGTTACCTCCACCAGAGATCGCAGCCCAGTCGGAGTCGAGCGAGATCAGACAGGACTGGAAGCCTCCGTTTCTTAGCAATGAGGAGTTCACCCAGCTCATGCTGGAGGTCAGAAATCACACATTGTACTGTAATCCTGTCTGTTATGTGTTATTTTACTTTTTTGGTCATTTTGTCATGGTAATTCATCTCATCAAGTTCAATTAGATTAGAGTCCCTTAGATTCCTCATCCTTTATTTTGCTGATATTTAGCAAACTGATGACAACCTTTTACTTCCACTGCTGCAGACCAACATGTAAGAGTTTTCTGTTTATCTTTTCCTGCATCATCAGGCTCTGGATGGATTCTTTATAGCAATAATGACTGATGGCAACATCCTTTACGTCTCTGAGAGTGTCACTTCACTACTAGAACACCTACCGGTGAGTAACACTGGCACTTTTGCCTGGTGTGTATTAGTCATCTACTGTATTGTAGGACAAGCTTTAACCAGATTTTGTGTGTGCGTGTGTGTGTGCGTGCGTCTGCGTGCGTGTGCGTCTGCGTGGCTTTGGACATTCTTGTGATTTTTGTGTCTGCTCCTCAGACGGACTTGGTGGACCAGAACCTTTTGAACTTCCTGCCAGTTGGGGAACACTCTGATGTGTACAAGGCACTGTCCACACACCCCACTGATCACGAGAACCTTAACTCTGATTACCTGAAGGGTCAGTCACACTTATGATTCTGTACTGTACTGTACTGTATTGTGTGTGTTTGGTGGTTAAATGGGAATCATTCAGTTTAATATTTACTTCTGTACTTCACGATGTACGGCTGGTGGCTGTTATTACATTTTTAGTTGTATAAATGTGTTTGGGACTTAACATCCACAGAAAATGTGACAGAAACAAAAACCATGTCCATTCCTAGTGACTGAAATGAAACATACTGAATGTATTTCTGTAGCTAATTTTGTAAGTTTAATTTAAAGTCTGTCCTGTTTGTTTTGTTGCTGAGGAAGCAATTTGGTGGATATAGACTGACCATAGCCTTGAGCCATCTTCTCAAACTGGAATAACACTTTTTTATAGCGCTTGAGCGTCATCATCAGAACCAGAATCAGATTTATTTGACTCTGGTTTACACCGCTCTCTTTGTACCAACATAGAATAAAAATACAAAGTGACAGCAGCATACAAGGTAAAGAAATAATAAAATATGTAAAAGATAAATAACCAACTAGCGGTGGGCCAACTAACATAACATATCTTATACTATGTGACATGAAAAGTGCAAATGATGCATGAAGATAAATAGTAAATAGATAAATAGGTGAATGTTATAAACGGGGAAATGACAGTGTGGGTATATACCACAAATCATCATCATCATCATCATCATCGCTGTTTTATCTTGATATCCTTTCAGCACCAAATATACAAGAAAATGTCTTCACTGGATGTTACAGTAATTGTATTTTTGACTTATCTTTGCATTATTGTTATTATTTTGTTTTAATGCAGCCAAGAACCACTTGGAGTTCTGTTGCCATATGCTGCGAGGGACCATTGACCCCAAAGAACCGCCTGTTTATGAATATGTAAAGTTCATTGGCAACTTCAAGTCACTCAACAACGGTATGCCACTAAATAGCATTCATCACATTTATCAATCTGTGTATAATTACAACACTGTCAGGAATGTCTTCCTTGACTTAAGGAGTAAACAAACTCTTCAATGGTTCTATGCTGTGCAGTTCCCAACGCAGGGAGGAATGGTCTAGCAGGGGTGTTACAGCGGTCACTGCAGCCTGCTTTTGATGACCAGGTGTGCTTTGTAGCCACGGTTCGGCTGGCCAAACCTCAGTTTATCAAGGTAGCCTCAGACACACCCACACACACACACAAAATCATACATAAATATAAAATCACACTGAGTCATTCATCATTTTATCTCATATACCTTTTTTACCTCTGTTTTTATATTCATAGGAGATGTGTACAGTGGAGGAGCCCAATGAAGAATTCACCTCCAGGCACAGTCTAGAATGGAAGTTCCTGTTCTTAGACCATAGGTAAACACAAAAATCCACATGTTTAAGTTCACATTGCTCCTTGTGCCTTGTTTGCACTACACCTTTTTAACTCAATTGGCAGGTTGTTGACGGTTTTTTTTGACACCCCTTCCCCAGATCGGGATGAGGCAGTCGTCTGCTTGGCGAGCATGGGTCATTAAGCGTGAACACCTCAGAGAGGCTCGCCAACAAAAAGTGAACATCTAGCCTACTAAATATCCAGTCGAGTTGCTCTGACATAAAAAGAGCTCCATTCAATGAGAGCAGACAGGAGCAGAGGCTGCAGCAGAGCAGCGGCAGCAACAACATCAACAACTTTTCTCTTTTTATTCTTTCACTACAGCTCACAAATGACCTGGAGGCCTGTGTTCTGCTCCGTGTCCATGTTTACAATGAAAAGCTCACGTTAACTGTGGTCCCGACTGTCCCGTCAGCCGCCTCTCACTAATTCCTTGTCAAATGAGCCGCTTGTCTTTTTCTAGTGCACAAGTGATTGCGTCTTTACAGTGATCACTGAAATGGCTGAAATCCATCTTCAAAGATAGCATAAGAGACTTTGTTCTCGCGTTGGAAGACAGTATGTTCATATATTCATTAGTATTGTCACTCATATTTACAGTGAAATACAGAAAAAAATGCCAGGGACATTTTCTTTAGTTCTTCAATAAACTTTGTGGAAAAAGAAAAACTACTGTCAGCCTCAGAGCCGTTTCACTGATCACTATAAACATTAGAAAACAACAAGTGGCTCATTTATTAACCAGAAATTAGCGAGAGGAGGCTGACTGGACCACAGTGAACGTTGTTAAGTAGGACAGTTGACCACCCCTGCTGATGTAGAGTCGTGTAGTCTGAACACTCCCATCACCGACCAGTCATGTAGTGTGAACACCCCAAGACTCTGACTAGAGAGTCGAGTGTTTTGAACAGCACGGAGAGCCTGCGACTCTGACAGGTGTGTAGTGTGAACAAGGCTCCCTGCGTACTCTGCCAGATGGGCTTGTCAGGTAGTTACACTTTTCTGACAGAGGGTTAGGAGACGGGATGTCCGACCATTTCTTTAATTTTTACGAAACCAACAATATGACATTTTACAGTAATTATTCTGTGAATTGACTTCCAGGAGAGATGGTCATGCTCTATTGAGCCGCATCAGGTTTGTCCTTGTTGGTTACACCACTGGGCTCAGAGGTTGACTTTGACCTTTGAGCTTGAGGACTTTGCAAAGCCTACCTTCTGTTCTTTGATGAGGATGCCTTATCTCTGTTTCAGAGCTCCACCAATCATAGGCTACCTGCCTTTTGAGGTTCTGGGAACATCGGGGTACGACTACTACCACGTGGACGACCTGGAGACACTGGCAAAGTGTCACGAACACTGTGAGTGCTCATATTTACACACTTTCATTTGTTGTTAAAGCCGTTCACTGCTCATTGTTGTTGACAACTCTGCCTGCTGTCCCTCTTTTCTTCAGTGATGCAGTATGGTAAAGGGAAGTCTTGCTACTATCGGTTCCTGACTAAAGGTCAACAATGGATCTGGCTTCAGACGCACTACTACATCACATATCACCAATGGAACTCTCGACCTGAGTTTATCGTCTGTACACACACTGTAGTCAGGTACTGCAGCTTCCCTGTACCTGTTTACTGATGGTACAAAGATTGCTTATTCTAAGAATTAGACATTTGAAACCATTGTTAAGAGTCTGTAATAATAAAAGGCATGTGGACTTCTATCATCCATTTTCTAATGTCATAGCATTTCAAAATTTTCTTCATGTCTCTCACGCACACCACCTTCTTGCTTGCATTGTCCATAAAACCTCTTTTTGTCTAAAATGCAGCTATGCAGAGGTGAGAGCAGAACAGCGCAGAGAGTTGGGCATCGAAGTGTCAAATCCTGAAGTTACTGCAAATAAGGTGAGACATTAACGCAACACTGTGGTAGAATTTGCAGATTTATTGCCTGAATAACAAAATTACACTATTATGAGTAATAGGAATAGTGTAATTGAACTTTTACAAGAAGAAGATTAAATTTAATTTGTTTCATTGATTGATTGAAATTCTCTAGCCACAACATATTAAAGCCTTGTGAACAGGCTCATGTTTCTGATGTGAAAAAAAACAAAAACTCATGCAACAGAAAGCTGGAAGCCAATTGTTTTTCTATAAATTTATTACCTGTTAACTTCTGTTGACTATTTGTTACTTCCCACAAACTGACTGTTGTTCTCTAATAGCTCTCCTTTGGTTAGTTGAGATGAGAACAACAGATCATAATAAGTCAGACGTGAACTGAATTCACAAACAGATAAAATATGGTTGTTAATCTCACATTAATTATGGTTATCTTTGTAAATAAACAACTCTTTTGGGTTGTCCATCTGTTGGCCTGTTGCAACTCAACGTTGCACTTCGTTGGGTCCTTACCATTATGTCCACCGTTAATGAAAATGAACAAAATGACATAAAGAATTGGAAGAACACTTTCACTAACTGAAATAAATAAAAACTATGATTAAAAAAAAATACTAATAATTAACTGACACTGCATTGTGTGTTCACAACTAAAACGTATTGAAATTAGAGATGAAAATCCATTTTCGTCTGTATCAGTTGTGGATTGATATGAAATCTATTTATTCAGGCAATTTTACGAGAGTTGGCAATTCACGGTCCGTCGCTTCTCATTACTTCTCATCCAGAGTGGGCTTTGGCTATTTTGGTTTGTATTTAACCCCAGAAACAGTATTACACACATTTTGCCTTTAAGGCTGCTATTCTGTGGACTGTTCTGTTGTTTTTCAAAAGTGAATACATTTTTAAAATGTTTTCTTTTGTTGAGTTTTATTATTTTATTCCTTTTGAATCCTGCACCTGACAAATAACCAAAAAAACTAATAAAAACTAAAATAAAACTAATCATTTAGAAAAAAATGAAAACTAACAAAAACTAGCAAACCCATTCTAAAAACTAATTAAAATTAACTGAATTAGAGAAAAAAGGCACAACAAAATGAAATTAAACTATATTGAAATTTCCAAAATTTACTAATGTAGATGTTCATTAGGTTTCTCTTTCTTTAACTGTTCTTAAATGTATTTTAGTAAGTGACTGAGTGAGGGTGTTGTGAGTCTCACAATAACCTGCAAAATGTGTCCATAAGGCACTAATAATAAAAATGTCCCATAGATTGGCTGTGAAGTGTATTTTTCCTCTTGTTCGTCTGTTTCAGAGTCAGGACTCTGGCTCAGAGTCACAGCTGAACACGTCTAGCCTCAAGGAGGCCCTGGAGCGATTTGACCACAGCCGAACACCCTCAACCTCCTCCCGGAGTTCTCGCAAGTCGTCATCGCATGTCTCTGACAACACTTGCACATGTAAGTACCCACACAGTTGAATTTACTTAATATTAATCAGTTACATGTTATACTCTAAAGAAGAGTCAGTGACCCATCGATCCAGGAGTTTAAGCCCTGCAGTAAGATGAGCCAGTATTGCCAGCAGTCTCACTAGGACTCTTACTCATCATGGATTCTGTCTCTGTGGCAACAGCCTCCAAGCTACACATGGACACGGCCACACCTCCTCGTCAGTCAGTAGCATCCACCATGGAGATGACATCACAGCGTCGCTCATCCATCAGCAGTCAGGTGAGCCTTAATTGGCCAAAACACAAATCAACACATACGAAACGAGGACTTGCTTTGACAGACCTTTTTGTAACCATAAAAAATACAAAAGTTTATATATATTATGTAAAGTGTTTCTATATTTTTAAATACAAAAATGTAATTAAACAAGTTATTATACTTAAGTTGTTGTAATTGCCTTGATCTGTATATTTGCAGTCTATGAGCTCTCAGACCACAAGTCAGAGTGTTACTCCGGGTATGATCACTCAGCAGCAGCAGCAGCAGCAACAGCAACAACAACAACAACAACAACAACAACAACAACAGCAACAACAGCAGCAACAGCAACAACAACCACAACAGCTACAGACAAATGTACAGGTGAGAATGTTGGCACCACAGTTAAATAATTTCATCACAATTTATAATAATTTATTTTTAATTAATTTATTCATAATTTATATCATAATTTAATAAATTCAGTTCCAGGTTCTCAAAGGTTAATAGTTTCTTTGGTAAAACTGCATGCCTGAAGAAAAGACATTTGAAGTTGACTATTTTCTCTCCATCTGCAGCCGGTGATGGAGTTCTCAGCTCAGGTGAATGCTATGCAGCACCTAAAGGACCAGCTGGAGCAGAGAACAAGACTTATCCAAGCCAACATCCAGCGGCAGCAGGACGAGCTGAGACACATCCAAGACCAGCTGCAGAGAGTCCAGGGACAGGGCATACAGGTAGCATTCAGGTTTCCCAAATTTGGAAAATTGATTATTTCAACAGAGCTATCACACAACCTCTCCTCTATTTTTTTTTTTTTAAAGATCAGTATTTTTGTTGTGCTTTGTCTCTTCCTGTTGTGTTCTAGTCGACTGTGTCTGACCTAGATCACACCAGGAATCATGCATTATGTATTATTCTTGTTCTAGTCAGAGGAAATTCATGAAAAGCAATTTCAGAGCTGAGCACGTACCCTGCAAAGATAATTGACTCTCTTGTGTTATAATAATAATAAATACATAGATTGGACAAACGTCCAAAAATAAGTGGATGCAGTTTAAACCCAGAAACACAGATCTTTGTCATCTGACATGTAGTGTGTCCATCTTGACAGATGTTGCTGCAGCAGCAAGGTGGAGCAATGAACGTGCAGCTCCCCCAGGTGGGGTCGGTCCAGCAAGCAAGTACTTTGAGCAGTCCAGTTCAGCAAACAACAATTAACCCCATCCATTCAGGAGGTCAGCAGCTCACCATCCAGCAGCAGGCAGCACCACCCCAGCAGAACCTGCAGCGACAGCAGAATAACACCCTCACACAGGTGGGATAAATACACACATGCACCAGACAAACCCTTGTTTTCATCACTGGCAGTATCTGTAACTTGTAATGAAAAAAGAACAATAAATAGTCATGTACACAATAATCAAGGTCTTGTTAGAACACAGCTTGTGTGAACATCTCACACTATTGGACGTCCATGTGGAGAATTCAAACCACATAAACACAGTTGTGTGACTGTTCTGTGAAGTTGAAGACGGGAAGAGCCACAGGGCACTTTGTTAGCGCTTGATCATGTGAGAGGCCTCATGGAAAACAGTGACAGTGAACAACGGAGAACTGTGAAACATGTAAAACACAAATCATCATATTTACCTTCTAAGACAACAAACACCCTCCATACTTAAGTGATGTTCATCTAAATTATCTTGTCATGTAATAATAAAGTCCATTTTAAGCAGCCAGTGCAACAAAAGCAGCAACATTTCTCTTTTTTTGTACATAATTTATCAAAAACAAGCGTAATGTCACCCATTAGTGTCAAAATGGGACTTTTTTGTGTATGTATATAATTATCTGTCAAACTTATTTTAGGCATGTTCAAATTGGACATACTCTTAATGAAATTAAATGGCAAAACTGAGAAGGAAAAAAATTAGCAAAAAAGAAGACCCATAGTCAGTTTTACTCTTCATTCATGTCACCCTCCAGGCCCAGCGTCAGACCCAGCAGCCTCCCCAGGCTCAGGCCCAGACCCAGGGCTCTGTGTCTGCTCCTTTATACAACACCATGA